>BMAC01000694.1:434746-500034 GCA_014905375.1 Phtheirospermum japonicum | reverse complement strand
CCCAAGAAGCGCAACATTTAACGTCATATGCTCGACGCAATTGCTCGATCAATTTCTAGCTCGTGGTGGGTCCACGAACTCCTTCTTGCTCCTATCTCGACTCTTCATATAATTCCTCGAAATAAGGCTTAAGTCGATGCTTGTGGACTTGGAATCCCATATTTGCACTCTCATCGTATAGAGTGGCAACTCCATACTCATCCATCTCCTTTATTAAAAATGGTCCACTCCATGCGACTTCAAACTTGGTTGGATCAAACTTACGATCGGAATTATACAGCACTAGTTGACCAACCTTGAACTTCTCGTTAAAAACTTCATTCGAATTCTTCTTCTTCGCTGTCCAATCCTTGCTATTAGCCTCGCCCTTTTTCTTCGTACGTTTAAAATTCTTGTAGGGGTCGAGGGAAACACATCTTGAACGATTATGCGGTGGCTTCATCTCTTCTCTTGGCTCAAACTTCGAACGATCTCGTTGTGGTCTCAACTCCACTTTTGGCTCGATTTTTAGGCACGTTCAACTTCATGGGCAATCCATCATCAAATGCCTCTACATTATCAAACTCTTCAATCGTGCCGATGCTCAAGAGCTCATTCGCGCAAGAATCTACTAAATCAATAGTAGAACAATCGTTCTTAACAAACGATGCAGGATTCTTGTGAAAATCTTGAAGTGAAAACGTCACCGTTTCGCCCAATACGGACATAGTCACCCTCCCCTCGTTTACATCGATCACCGTACGCGTTGTAGACATGAACGGACGTCCTAACAAAATGGTGTGTTCTCGGTTCTTGCTTTGTACGTCACCAACATCCATGATGACAAAGTCGACCGGCACTACTAGCTTGTCTACTTGTACTAAAGACATCCTCCACAATCCCCAAAGGTAGCCTTATCGTTCTATCCGCCAATTGTAATTTCATCGTGGTTGGCTTCAGCGGTCCTAGGTCCAAATTCCTTGTAAATTCGAATGGGGCATCAAATTTATGCTAGCGCCAAGATCGAGCATCCCTCTTGCCGTTTGTCCATTCCCGAGAGGAAATAGTTATGAAGAAACTCTCGCGGATCCTTCTCTTTGCTGTTTAAGCGAATTGTCCTTGGAAAAAATCGGGTCTTGGTGGATTTGAACGGTGGATGTTGTCGATGAATGGCACAAGGTCGCGTTGAAGTGATCGCCTTCCTTGCATAAACTCAACAATACATCAACGTACCAAATGGCAAAGACCAAGTAAAAAACAAATAAAATAAATAATAATAAAAAAAAACAAAACGAAAAACATCTTTAATTCCTACTCGTTGCTTCCCGGCAACGGCGCCAAATTTTTGACTCAAACTTTTGTGCACCCCTTTTTAATAAATTAATTTAAAAGCACGTCAGTTTGCTCGCAAGAGTACGAGGTAACTGTAGGGTGATGAGTTTGACTCGAGTCGTATCTCTCGAGGAAACAACTGTTCGGTCTTTTGGATGTTTTTCTCAATTACGAATAACATACATATACAAATGGGTTTTTGAATAGATTGAATTAATCATTACAAACTAAGTAGTAATTTAAACTAGAGCTAAATGAACTAATTAATCTAACTAGATTATCAACTACGAGCAATAATTAAACTACTTAAACTCGAGAACTAAATCTAATTAACGAATATAAGAGCATGAATATAATAAATTATCACTAAGAAATGTATCATATGAATCTAAGATTAACGAATAACTAAGCATAAATCAATCACATAAATCAACTAAATTAACCAATATCCAATAACAAGCATAAATGATTAAGCTAATTAAACTAGTTCTAGCATTAACTAAGAATTAAACTAATAATTAAACTAGAAATTAACTACTAAATTAACTAAGAGTTTAGAGAACTTATTGGAACTAATGAAAGCAGTAAAAAGCTCCAGCTATTCCGGAGTTTGAACGTTGATCTTGGGCGAAGAATGAATCCCGAACTCGAATTCGATGTTTTGGACGCGTTGTTCTTCGATCCTTGATCTCCGTCTTCAAATCTCATTATGAGATGTGGGAAAATTGTTATTTTTAGCTAAAATACCCTAGGGGGTCGTGTCTCTTCTTTAAAATCCGAAATAATGAGGGTTTATATAGATATTGCAAGTCTTGGCGCACAAGAAACCCTAAAATCCGAATTCTGGGCCGTCGCGTCGACGGTGCGTCGACGTAGCGTCGACTGACGCGTGCGGGTGCTCGGCGGAACTCGGCAGACTTGGTCGGCAGGTGCGCGCGTCGGCTGGGCAGGTGCGTCGATGGGGTGCGTCGACATCGACGCTTCAGCAAGTTGCGTCGACAGTGCGTCGACAGTGGTGCGTCGACGGAGCGTCGACTGACGCGGTCATGACTCGCTGACATTGCTCGCGTCGACGGTGCATCGGCGGTCGCGTCAGTCGACGCGACTGCGCGTCTGTCTCTGTTTCTCGATCGTTTGCTACTCGTTTCACCGGAAAGCTTGTTCTTCTATTCTCGAACATCGAACTTCGTCTTTTACGTGCTAAGCTCTTCTGGTTACTTAGCTGTAAGGTGAAAAACAATGAAATATCACCTAATTGCATCAATTAAGATCAAAATGCGGTAAAATAATCCGGAATTATAAAATTACGGAATTATGCTTAAATCATCCAACTTATACCAAAAATAAATATAAAAACGAACTAAAAAGCTAATAAAAATAAGGACAAATCTACTCTAATCAAATAGTAAAACATACCCGATTTCTCATTCTCCTTTTTTTTTTGTCGTTGTAGATATGGAAAATATGTTCAGATTGTCCGCGGATTGTTCTTTTTGTAGGCAATATGTCTTTGGAGCATTTACTAGGATTATTAAGTCATACCTACCCAAATCAGTGCCGATTGGCATCTACCTACGCTAATTAATGTTCACTTACCAAAATAGAGCAACAAGTACATGAAATCAGGAAAGAGGTGATGCAGTATTGGCCACTTGTGTTTGCAGCATTAATGGGTGAAAGTTAACTGGTCTGTATGAGCTAACACACGTCGCATGCAACTGACTTGGGAATGTATGTTTTCCCTTGTGACTTAATCACTTTTAAAATTTTCTATATACCAATAAAGAAAATAATAAAAATGTAATGATTTCGGTTAAACATGTTAACAAAAAAGAAACAATAATTACTTGTTGGAAAAACTTTACACAAATTTCCTTTTTATCGTAAATTCATGGGGATATGATCAGGTTATTAAGTTTTATAATTATGACATGAAAAATATTAAAATCTTATTTCATTTAAGAGAAATAAATGATTATGACATGATTAAGCTCTAGTACTACATGTCTTCTTTTTCAGAATAATATACAATGCATGAGTGTAGGGTCTAATTATGGATATCAAACTAAACAATATATTTGTTGCCATAAATTCTCGAGATACTATTAAAGGCTAGATAGAGCTAATTCATATTTATAATCTAAACCAAATAATTTGGCATATTCTGAAAACAAGTTTCTACTATTAACAAACATATATGGTCGAGCATCTTACAAAAGTAAAATAATATTAAATGGAAAAGTGATTTTATACAACATCTTAACATATCTATGCGTTCACGTGTTCCTGTTAATGGAATTCTATAAATATTGACTTTGAATAGGGTATAGATTGAATAACCATTTTTATAGAGGTTATTGTGTAACTATTAAATTTGGAATTATTTGTATTATAAATATAAGTTTTAGAAGGGGTGAATGATATAAATACATCTTTTGGGTAGGAAAATATTTAGTTCAAAAAATAAAATCCCAATAATAGTCACCCTTCATTTCTTTTCTTCCACTTTTTCCATCAAATAAGCACACACATGCCCGGTTGCCGGTAAAATATAATTTATGGATGACCAAGAAAATAAGAAATTAAATACAAAATGTATTTGATTGATGACAAAAAATAATAATTTTCACCACATATATTTTATGATTGGTAAAAAATATTTTATAGCAAAAAATATTAATTTTCACCTACTTATATATTATGATGGATAAAGAATATTTAATAAATCAAAATCATAAAATATAATTGAAAAGCATAACCCAAATAAAGAAGGTGGGGGGCGGTGGGGGAGCTTAAACTGAAAAAAAAATACCAAATAAAAAACAAGAAGTTGATGACCAAAAAAGGGCAATGAACATGCTTCATGCCCGGGTTAGTCTGGTTAGAGATCAAAGCCCAGGCCCCAATGATATTCATTTGAACAACTCGAAGCCCAATAGCGCATGGCAGCCGAACTCGCTTCCCCAGCCCAGGGGTTGATCCCGATGGTCTATAGTAGCGTGGTTAATCTTAAACTCTATCATAGCCACCACAATTTTTGATGTGGGATATTTGTAAAAGTTTTCAGCACTGTGTAACACTTGCAGAATGTTTGTAACACTTCCATGTTTTATAAACATAAATAGGCATATTTTAAACAGAGTAAACTAAATAAAAGATTCATCAACATTAAAGATCTCAATACAAGTTCTAATGATTGAACAACAAACGTCTGAACCACATTGGATGAACCACATAAAAGTTTCATACATTACACTCCATTCGTACTTCCGAACATTATTGAGGGCCACCATAAAAATTCTAATCTCTGAACCACAAATTTACTGGAGCATCAAGTCTGAAAACTAAAGAGTATAGTTACAACAAAATATCCCCTAGATCGGTATTTTACCGATTCACATATGTATATATATATATTATGTTATATTATTAACAATTTCTTACACATATATTATCATATATTTAATCACATATGTATAAATATGCATAAACCATCACAGGAGTTAGTCACTGTAGTATAAACAATAAGATAATTTTAAATTTATATGTAAAAATAAATAAATAAATACACACACACACACACACACACACACACACACACACATATATATATATATATATATAATTACAAAACACATATAATAATATATGTGTAAGATATTATGAATATATATAACATAATATATAAATACACATATATACATATATTTTATCACATCTGTATAAATATGTATAAACCATCGCAGGAGTTAGTCACTGTAGTATAAACAATAAGATATTTTTAAATTTATATATATATACATAGACACACACACACACACACACATAACAGTAATATATACATGTATGAATATTTGTGTAGAACATATATAAATATACAAATATACACACACAACTGTAAAATACATATAATAATATATGCATAAAAATATGTATAATAATATACATAATAATTAATAAACTTATATATAAATATAGTTAAGTATATTTGTGTATCAATATGTATAAACCATCATAGAAGTTTGCACTATGTTGTAAACAAAATTTGATATATATATATATATATATATATATATATATATATATATATATATAGTGGGTTCAAATAGAACCATGTCATTATATGCGAACCTGCGAACTAGTGCTTTTATTAAATACCAGCAGTGTTTTTATTATACAATTACAGTGTTTTATTAATATTTTCAGTTATATACATCAGTGGTGCTTTTATTAGACAATTCTAATGCTTTTAATCAAATAAGGAAATACACAAAAAATCTGATCCATCCATTTAATTAGATCTAAGGTTCATAATTGACCATAGGTTCACATATAATGACATGGTTCTCATTTGAACCTAATCCTATATATATATATATATATATATGTATGTATGTATGTATGTATATATCAAATTTTGTTTACAACATAGTGCAAACTTCTATGATGGTTTATACATATTGATACACACACACAGACACACACACACACACACACACACACACACATCTCCCCTATATATTAATGCAAAATCCTCCTATCCTATGTGTCTGTTTTCCATGCTTCATTAGTTTTGGAAAACAATTTAGTGCTTCGGTGTCATCCGAGCTTAATATTAACTTAATTTAGTATTTTTCCTTTTTATATATTTACCTACTTTAATACTTTCCTAATATTATATTTTGCCTAACTCAATACTTTTCTTTTATTACATTTTATAATACTTTCTTTAACATATTTTAACCAATTCAATATCTTACTTTTATTCTTCTAATATAAAAATAAAAAAAATTATATCTAATTAGAAAAAACATTTATAAGTTTAATTAATTTTTATTTACAATAAAAGTTGAAATAATTTTATTATAATTCTAAATATTTATATAAGAAAAATATGAGTTATATAAAGTTATTACAAAAGGGAAATAAATATAAAAATATAAACTTAAAGTTTTTTTTTAATCTAATCCCAATATAATAAATTGAAAATAATATTAAAAATATATATGAAAAACTATTGTTACACCAAACAAAAGATAACGTAATACTAATACTAATACTAATAATAAATTATTATGCCTAGAAAAATTAAATATTAAATATATTCTAAATCTTTTTATCTAATTCAAATATAATGCATTGATACATATATTATATTTGCACAAACAAATTAGTATTTTACGAAGAAAAAAAAATTAAAACAATATTATATATACTACAAGTTAGATGCACGATACTTTTTCAATAGAATTATCAGTGTCTTATAAATTTAATATTTTATATCACATATTCACATGTAACACGCGGGTGTTGTATATTATAGAATTATCAGTGTCTTATAAATTTAATATTTTATATCACATATTCACATGTAACACGCGGGTGTTGTATATTTTACATTTTTTCAAACTCAATTTTATGCGGGTTTCCCCATTATTATTAAATATTTATTAGACATCGATACAATGCGACACGAGTTGAGATTATGACATCCATTTATGTTTTTAAAGTATGTAAGTAATATTATTAACGAATTTAATCTAAACATGAAAATACAAAATAACGTAATAATAATTAATAAGTAGAGATTAGGCACGATTTTAGAAATTATTAACGAATTGAATCTAAGCATGAAAATAAAGATTTAATAATTAATAAATAAATTAGACGTGTAGAAGGCAAGAGTTGAGAATAGAACATTTGAAATTCTCATTTTACATAAAAATTTGTAATTATCGCAAATATCTTTTATATTTATCTTTTAATAAACCCCGTGTAATACACGGGTATTAAACTAGTATGTATGTGTGTATATATATATATATATAATAGATATATACATAACTGTAAAAAAATATGTAATAATATTTGTGTAAAACATATATAAATATATGTGAATTATATTTATGTATCATATGTGAAATATATTTATGTATATCTGTGAATATACATGTATATAATAATATACAGGACAGGATATCAGATTAATAGATAAATGAGCTAAAAAATCTAACCTTAACAAATTGATTCTAGTGTGCAACCTCTTTCACTCCGACAGTGTTACTTGTGTCATTCCAAAAAAAACCCGACCAACCAAGCATCATAGTCAAGGAACCATAGCGTTTCTTCCACACGTGAATCTTGGAGCTTATGTGAGGTTCAACTTGAATATCTGTGCCTGGAAATGCTCGAGTCATGTGCTGCTCCAGTATGTGAGTGTACCCGGACCTAAAGCCATTGTCGCACTTCTATCCATGCATGAAAAGATCCTTCAAAGCATGTGCCAGCAATTTCTCCTCTTCCAGGGTCCAAACACGTCTACTGCCCCTTGGTTGTGCGCACTTCCCCACACTAGCAAATGATTCCATAAAGGCCTGTAAAAAATAAAATACACTTATAATACATCCAATTATATACGCATGCAAAAACTAAGAAACATCCAATCATATACGCATGCACAAACTAAGAAACATCCAATCATAGCCCTCAAGGCCAAATATCTGAGATACGAGTCCCTTAAGTAATTGGAGAAGATTTTCAATAAACAAAGGATGTAAATGTCTATGATCAGTACATAAATAAATAAATCAAATGGTTGCTACAAAAACTAGTTCCGAATGTAGACTGATCGAAGATTTCTTAGCACTCTAAGAAATCGTCTCCGCAATAGTACGGAGTCGACTGTAGAGCGGTAAGTTTTATAGAGTCGTGTCTCTCTAGGATAGATATAATCGGCAGTCGGTGTTTATACTTAATCTCTTGTTAATCTAAATTAAACTAATCTACTCATAAGAAAGCATTAAGTCATTGGTTTGGTTGGGGTTTTTGAAAGTTAATCAACTAAGACAAGAATTAAAAGAGATTTAAATGAAAATAATGAAAATGAAGGTTTAGGGTGTTCGGTTCGTCTTCAAAATCAATCGGTTTTGGCCGAGCACTTAATCCACGATTCGGGGTTGTCAATACCAAATGTCGATCAAGTATTGGGGTCGTCAATCCCAAATTGTGGATTAAGTGCTCGGCAAAAACCGATTGATCGTGGAGACGAACCGAACACCCTAAACCCTCACTTTCATTATTTTCATTTAAATCTCTTTTAATTCTTGTCTTAGTTGATTAACTTTCAAAAACTCAAACCAAATCAATGACTTAATGCTTTCTTAGGAGTAGATTAGTTTAATTTAGATTAACAAGAGAGTAAGTATAAACACCGACCGACGATTATATCTATCCTCGAGAGACACGACTCGGGAAAACTTATCGCTCTACAATAGACTCCGTACTATTGCAGAGATGATTTCTCAGAGTGCTAAGAAATCTTCGATCAAATTTTAGTGCCGTTGCCGGGACAGATTAAGGCTAATGGTATTTTTAATTATCTCTCTTATTATTGTAGTTGGTAGTTATTGCAGAATTTTGTTTTACTTTCGATGCTCATAATCTTTTGTTTAGTGTTGTGCAAGGTAGGTGAACGAAGGCCGACTCATTCAAGAGCCCGATGCCGCCCACCCACACACAGGACAAATAAAGGATGCCTCCACCATGAGCATCGTCACCTCACGACCCGCTAGATTGATCTGGCCGAGGATGGAAAACTACCAAGCTAGTTTGCCATACGATGACCTTAATATCCAAACTCCCAATTATCCAAATCCGTACACCACTCCTCCAAGCTATCGGGTACCTTCGAATTATGATGACCCGTATGCTTGGATCGGTCGAGAATGGGCCCCAACTTTCGATTATCCTGGACCAAGACCTTCTTGTTCTCCACCGATTTTACATCCCCATAACCCGAGATTGGATCCGTATGCACCGACTCAAGATCCTTATGATCCGGTTTTTGACGATCTATATGCTCCACTCTCCCTTCCTTCTTCTTACCCGACTTTTACTTGTATGCTCCATCAATCTATGATTCATATTTTTGGAGCTACGATTTTCATAATCTACCCACCTGGAGATCGTATACTTCGAGCGATGATCCTTACGCCACACTTTCGCAAGATTCGTCTATCCCCCAACTCCCGGACTTAGAATCTCTCTTAGCCGATCTCGTGGAAGCGATTCGATAATCGGATGAACGCCTAGCTCGCATGGAGATTCAAGTAGAGCAAATTGCCAATGATGTGGATGAGCTTAAAGGACCGTGTATTGACGAGATGCCCGTCTTTGATGTGGTGGATCCCACGGTCATTGATGGAAATTCGAGCTTTGATGGTCTTTTGAAAGAGGTGTGTAAGGAGGTGGAGTTAGAGGGTGAGGAGAAAGGGTCGCAAGTCGGCGTTACCCATCTCATGTTTTGTGAAGATGTTGTAGTGGGAAGTGAGGTGTAGTTACCCATGGGGTTTCCAACGGCACTTGGAGTGTTGATTTCCCTTTCTCTAGGTGAGGACGATGAAGTTGGGCCATTTTTGGAGGATGTGGAGTTAATCGAGCCTCTTTTACCACCACCCGATGCCGTTTGTCTACTTGAACAAGTGTAGGTGGAAGAGGTAATGGGGGATGTGTTGAATCCTACTCTCTCGTGCCCGACAATGACCACTTCTAAAGTCGAGAGAGAGAGAGGAGACAACGGTTGGGGAGACGAAGGAGTACGTCGACCCATTTTGGGAAGATCAAGCTTGGGTGGTCGATTACTCCTTCTTTTGACCTCCGAAGCAAGCCCGCGCTCTTTACATTTCGATCTTCCGGCTTGCCAGATGTGACCGCCTTGTATATTTTTGTCACCCGGTGTGTCTACTAGAGAATACGAAGGTGTGGCATGATCGCCATCTCTTCTTGGATCCCGGATAGCGTCATGTATAAATCGCCGAGCTATAGACGTTAAAGTAGCGCTTATTGGGAGGCAACCCAATTAAAAAAAAAGAGAAAAAGAGAAAATCCAAAAAAAATAAAATAAAATTCAAAAATCCAAAAAGATTTTTACTTTTATTCATAACTTGTTTTTTGTTTTTTTGTTTTTTTTTTTTTTTTGCAACCCCCGTTTGTTCATTTCTCGCAGATCGTTTGCCTCGACTCCCGGAGAGGACTTATGCACAACCGCATCATCACAAGCTCGAGAATAAGGGCGTTCTCTTTTCCCTAAACTTTTTAACGCTTTATTTATATTAATTTTCAATGAGGACATTGCTAGATTTTAAGTGTGGGGTGGTGGTTAGAGTTTGCCTTAGGCTTTTAAGATTGTTTGCATGCTTGATTGTGCTAATTTGAGTAATGTGTGTGTTATTTTTGCTTGGAACCTTGGCGAAGTGACGCGGTTTTGATGATTTGGTTAGGGAGTTTAGATTTTCAATGGGATATAGTGGACTTAGGTGGCTTAACTTGTTGGGAACTTTGTTCGGCTTTAGCTTCGTGCTATCCTTAAGCTCAATTAGAACTAGTGCCTCAACTAGCCTCGTCGTCAAACACCCTCTGTAGGATATTTGTGTTGTATTTTGGAGTCCTCAATTGATCCATGTGCTCGATTGAAAACATTGTAAGTTTCTAGTAGCAACGAATGATCGGGTTTTTGATTTCTCTTTGTATATCTCTTGCACTTAAGTGCCTCATCTCCTTGGGTACCTAAAAAAAAAAAAGAGAGAGAGAGAGAAAAGATGATGAATAAACAAGCATAAGTTATAAATCCTTGTAGTTATTAAGTAATAAACTCCTCTTGTTCCTATTTTAGACTTTGTTTGTTAAAGAAAGTTGTGGACGATCGGAGCTAGTAGGGAGCTGATTAACGGTTCGACCATGGATAGACCTTAGCCGGGGCAAGGGCGGGGGGACCGACTTGAAGGGTTGCCTAGTACTTTTAGGTTTTGAGAGTCGATCTAAACTTTCTTTGTAAACGCATCATTGTCGTCCTTTTAGCTAAGCTAACAAGCATTGTAGCATACGACGTTTAGAATTAAGTTTTGTGCATTAGTTTAGGATCATCCGGGGGTAGTTTCGTAATTCTAATTTAGTATTACTTGAGGACAAGCAATAATTCTAAGTGTGGGGTGGTTGATTTGTACTTTTTTGAACGCTTTTTTGTTACCTTTTGTGTCGCGTTTTTGCATGTGTTTTGCTTGCACTTACGGGTATTTGGAGTCATTCTGGCCTATTTGTTAGTTTTAGGTTCTTGTATCCTTTGTGCGGTTTTCAGTTTTTCGTATATTTTTACTCTTTTTTGTACTTTTGGCCGTAGGATGACCAAGCGAAGCCAGCTCACATTTGGAAGCATTCCACTCGACTCGAATTTGATGAAAAAGCAAGGTACAAAATGCGAACAAGGAGCGACAGTCGGCGGACATTTAGAGCAGAAACGAGAAACCAAACCGGATGCAGCCATTCAAGTCGATCGGCTGGCTTTCAGTCGATCGACTGATAGTCTAGTCGATCGATTGGACCTCTCCAAATCGACTGGATTACAGGGAGTTTGGCCATTTTTGATGAAGCAGTCGATCGACTGACCCTTAGTCGATAGACCACAGTTAATCGACAGTTAAGTCAGTCGATCGACTAAGACACTGGGGATTTAGTGATTTTGGTCCATTTTGACAATTTTACCCCTGCGATTTTGTGTATATAAGCCAGCTCTCTCCAACCTTATCACTAATATCCTTGGTGGTTTTGGACTTGTTCCATCTCCTCCTAGTTCCGTTGCCGGGAATAGATTAAGGCTAATGGTGTTTTTAATTATCTCTCTTGTTATTTTAGTTGGTTGTTATTTTAGATTTTTGTTTTACTTTCGATGCTCGTAATCCTTTGTTTAGTGTTGTGCAAGGTAGGTGAACGAAAACCGACTAATTCAAGAGCCCGATGCCACCCGCCCACACACAGGATAAATAAAGGATGCCTCCGCCACGAGTATATTCTGGGCCCGCATCATCACCTCGAGGACCGCTAGATTGATCCGTCCGAGGATGGCAAACTACCGAGCTAATTTTCCAAAACCACCGAGGAGAGTTGTTGATAAGGTTGGAGAGAGTTGGCTTATATACACAAAATCGCAGGGGTAAATTTGTCAAAATTGACTAAAATCACGAAATCCCCAGCGTCTCAGTCAATTGGCTGAATTAACTTTCAATCGACTGTAGTCGATCGACTAAGCGTCAGTCGATCGATTGATTCATCAAAAATGGCCAAACTCCCTGTACTCCAGTCAATTTTGGAGAGGTCCAGTCGATTGACTAGACTATCAGTCGATCGACTGGAATGACTGCATCCGGTTTGGTTTCTCGTTTCTGCTCTCGCTCCTCGTTCGCACTATGTATCCTAGCTTATCCATTAAATTCGAGTCGAGTGGAAAGCTTCCAAATGTGCGCGGGATTCACTTGTTCATCCAACGGCCAAAAGTACAAAAAAGAGTAAAAATATACAAAAAACTACTAAAAACCGCACAAAGGCTACAAAAACCTAAAACTAACAAAATAGGCCAGAATGACTCCTAATACCCATAAAATGCAAGCAACAAACATGCAAACGCGACACAAAAAGGAAAAAAAAAGCGTATAAAAAAGTACAAATCATAGACATAAAACATAGTAAAGTGCTAGCAACAACTGACCACTTCCTCCATGCAAAAAACACACTAAAAAAATGACAAGTTCCAACATTACATGCGAAAAAACAAAACAAAAAGCACTCAGATGCCCCTCCACTCATTGTACATGGACAATGCCATCGAATCCCTCCAACTTGTCCACTCATCAGTATGTTGCACTTGATCAACATACTCAAACTGCTGCTCTTGTGTGACATCATCAGCTTCATCGATATCCTCTTCCTCCAATGGGTTAATAACCATTGCCTAACGAATGAAATTATGCAGAAGACAACAAGACATGATGATTCGATTTTGAGTTTTAATGGGGTAGAATGTGCTGTTATGTATAATTTCCCATCTTTGCTTTAACAATCCAAAGGAATATTCGATTATATTTCTTGCTTTTACATGCCTTATGTTGAATAATTCTTTATAATCTTGTGGACTTTATGGATCATTCGTACACTCTTTCAAATGATATCTATCCCCTCTATATGGTGCTAGAAATCCAGGCCCTTTGGCGTACCCACAATCATACAAATAGTAATTACCTGAAAAATCATACATTAGTGATGGAGAGTGCCTCTAATTTAATTGAAGTGCATAGTGTGTTTGATCATACCGGAAGGCACTCTAAGCCCATTCGGCCTACAGATTACATCACGCAAGACTCGACTATTAGCAACCAAACCCTCCCAGCCAGTAAGTACGTAAATAAACGTCATGTTTCGATCAGAAATGCCAAGTACATTTACAGCTACTCCTCCTTTCCGAGTTCCATAGTGAGACTGCTTGGTCAGTGGAACCCGTACCGAAATATAGGTTCCATCTAAGGCGCCTAAACAAACCTACAAAATAAAACAATTGCACAATAATTGTTGATGTGTGTGGCTGAAATAAACTAAGTTGCAAATGAAAATAAATTTGATGAGTTTGATAATATAAATGACTGCAATTGTTACCTTAAACCAACTCCATGTTTCATCGCTGCAAGATTCATCTACTGGAGTAGTTTCAGCAGCTAAGATAGTGTGCAATCTAAGGACGGCATCACGGACACGGTTGTAATTTATGCTAATAGTATGTCCAGACCTCAAGAACTTAAATTTCAGAGTACGATTTTTCTTATGATGTGAAAAGACCGACAAGAATATTACAACTTGTTCACTAATCTGCACATTTCGAGTATGGAGTAAACCACCTACATTTTTTAGTAACACACACAGCCTACCAAATGCATTCCTATCCATTTGTAGGTTCTCGATGCACGTTGTGTGATCATGTCGATCAGTCGATGCATCACGTTTATCTGACCGGGCAGCTTGTCAGCCATTCTGTAATGAATGATCTCACGAACACCTCGCCGAAGATGTCGTGGTGCAGTAACAAAACTCATGTAGAAATTAATAAAAATAAATAATTTCACCAAATTAACTATTTCCTCAATGATAACAACCACTTGTATCTCTTCGTGTTCAGTGTCCATCCTAGGATGCTAAAGTTCTATAGAGAAGATAGAAGTCAATTAACCTTCCCTATTCGAAAAGATGAATGTATGTGTTGGTGTATATACATAGACATAAACACGCACATATAAGTAGAAATAAAACTAACACACGCTTGCAGAAAAGGAGCATGTATGAGCTGGTGTAGATACAAAGACATAAACACACACATAAGTAGAACTAAAACTAACACGCCTGCGCAGAAATGGGCCAACAAGATTATTAACAGAACACAACAATTCTGCACCGACATAGATTTATAGGTTAGAGTTTATTACCTTCGATTCAATTGAACTTCAATTTCACCCAATTGTGCCTGAGCAACTAAATACGATGTGGTAAGATGCAGGAAGTTCAACCGAGCAGCAAACTAGAGTTATTTGTCCACGAGCGGGTTTGTATAGAGGTTCGAGTGTAATTTGACCAGGTCATGCGGGTGTATTTGTCTAAAAGTAATACTGTTGAGGGGTAGAATTGTAGTTTCGGGTCCAGAACTAAAACAAATAATTAAATCTGATCCCCTCCCACTGGATAATTTATCATGCCAAAGCGGGATCCTATCATGGTCCGCGGGTTTATCACGGGCTTATATCATGCAAACCAAATACGGGATTATCTAGGATATCCGCCTCTATCCTGTCCTGTCCTCCCAACCAAATGAGACCTTAGGGTTAAATGACTCCTACCTTAAATAATATTCTAAAAATAAAATACCAATTAAAATAACCTCTAAAATTATAAAACAAAACAACAATAATAAAACTAACTTGAGCACGTTCTTATGATAAATCACTTCAATTTGATGTAAAGAAAAATATCAAACCTCTCCGAGAATGCTAATGCGATCTCATTGCAATCATCTTTTTTCAAATATTTCAAACCAAAGTTTGAGAAATTGGATTGAGAGCAAATCCGTGGTGAGTGTTATTAGAGTTTTATTGGTGATGAATAAATCATCGGGTTCATGGCTCAGTATTATCGGGATTCGACTCAATTGTAAGTTTCAAGGTGTTTCAAGCTTGGAAAATAAAAGGAAAATGAAAATAAAGCAATTAAAATATCTAACTAAGCTAGGAATTGAAATTGCATATTGGTAGAATGCCTCGTCGGATGCCTTAATATGGAAATGCAAAGCAATAATGAAAATAAGCAAAAACAAGCATTGTTTCACCAAGTACAAGCATGCATGCACAAGGTACAACTATGCATAAAAAATCAAATAATGAAAATTAGCAAAAATTGAAAGTAAGAATAGAAAGAGCAACAGAAATTGACGAGGAAGTTCAACACTTTAAGGAAAATAACAAGCAACGAAGTCTAGATCTAGGATTTAAACTAAAACTATGCATGAAAATAAAAATCAAAATAAAGCATGTGAAAAAACTCAAAATCAAGATGACCCAAGAGTCGATATATGATCTAGATGTGTCACTCATCTAGATTCCATAGCCAATTCATAGGTTTCATCATGAATTCAAGGTGTTAAAGCAAAAGGCATAACATGAAGAACAAGCATTGAAATGAAAAACAAAGCATGGAAATAAAGCATAAAACATGAAATTGAAAAGAAACTTACTTGAATTAAGAAATGAAACAAAGCTTGAATGTAATTGCAATCAAAGTAAAAATCCAAAGGAGTATTTGGGTTCTTCTTAGGCTTACAAACCCAAGGCCAATCATGAAAGTAAATCTAAATCTAGAAAAGAAATTATATCAAAACTTGAAATTGAATCTAAAACCTAAGAAAGAGAAAATTATCAAGAGCTTGATTGAAATTTGATCCCAAACCCTAGATTGGGTTGGTAAGGGAGTGATCTCATCAATAGAGCAATGTGTGGGCTTTATATAGTTGTTTGTAGGGGCAAAAAACGTCCAAAAACACAAGAATTCCGCAGCTCTCAGCATTTAGTCGATCGACTAAAATCCAGTCGATCGACTGACAAATATACTGAATTAGCCAATGATATCTTAATATGAAATTTATACCTTTCTCCTAGATATCATCTAGAGTTTGAATTGTTTCATTTGAAATTTTCCTTCGAGAATTATGGGCTCTGCACCAAAACCTGCCTCAAGCGAGGCGACGACGAACTGTCTCCACTTAAAGTTGCTTTTTACCATTGTTAGACTCAAAATTTGGAATTGTTGTAAACACAATAGTTTTAGACATTTATCTCAGATTTCCAATGATATAAGGTGGAGGCAAATGGCACTAGTGGTTTTGGAGTTATGCTTGTATTACGACAACTGAGACATCCACCAAGCGAATATAATCCTTTTAGCCACCTACAAAACAAGATTTCAAACTTAAAAACCCAAAGAAATAGATAAACACCTCACACTTCGTACTCTTAAAGCCAAAAATAAAATCAACGAGAAAAATTCTTATAACCTAATGAAAAATGACTCGATACTAATAGAAACAACGCTAAACTCTAACTAAAAATAATGGGAAAAACACAACAATTACATGCAAAACAACTACCCCACACTTATCGTTTTTTTCGTCCTAGAACTATGAAAAGAATCGAGAGTGTACATGCAATGATCATTGTGTAAAAATAAAAATCATTGTGCTCATCTTTATTAATACGAGGATTGTATCAACATAGACTCGCTATCGTCAAGCATTGTTCGTATTACTCTTTCTCAAGTGCAAGCCAAATCGATGACTTCCTCACAAATGGAATCTTTGAGGGTGTCCGCTCAAATCGCTCAAGTGTATATCGGACGTGTTTATGCTCAAGTCGGTCAATACATGCACCTTGTCAAGATTTCACAAATCGGATGCTCAAGATTGCTCATTGTACATGATCAAACAAGAATCGAAAGAGGTCTTTATTATGGGTTGTAATGTTGGCTCCTTTGTAAGGTATGGAGTATTTGGATATGGTGGCTAACACACGATCAAACGTCATTATAACACACAAAATCCTAACTTCTAAAACCCGAAGCTTATGATCGCTTCACCCTTCCCAAATCACCAAATTCTCATTCAAAACCCTTTCGTTCACTTACTTTCACGACTTTTATTCCACAACACTTAGAAGCTTACTGAATTTGCTTCTTTTCACTAAACTTAGCCCTTTTTGAATTAGGCTTTACGCATGAACGCACGTTTTATCACTATTCGTGATTTGTGTTGGAGTATTTTTTTTTTGTGTGTGTGTGTTTTTTTTGTATAAGCAACTCAAAACCCGAAACCCACAATCGATTTCCCTCACATTTCTAGTCAACTCACAATATACACTCTCACCTCACAATTACGAAGATACAAGAGTTAAGATCGAGCTCGGTTAACAAGAAACGGGATAAAGGCTCAAGGGGGCTCATTTGGGGTTTTTAAAGTAGCTTATATATTTGGATATGGCCGGAATAAGGGTGATATATGTGCCTCGAAGTCATTTTCAAATTCAATCATGTACGAGCAAAATCAAACCTCTTCAATGCAATTTCCATAAATATGCAAGCAAGCCGACAACTGACACCAGGCTACTCACTAGCTTGCACCGATTTTGGGAGCAAAATCAAAAGAGATTTTAGAGCTTTGCAATCTTTTCACGAGAAAATGTTGATTATATATATTTAGGCGGTTTTTGGACGAAGCACAAAAATTCAACCCCTCACTCAAGAGTCCATAAACATGCAAAAACCCGACAAGTAAACTATTCAAACTTCCATGTACGTGGAATTGCTTAAACATGTAATAAACACACAAAAGACACAAAAATCGACTCAACCTTATAAAAGCGCAAATAGTAATCGTCACTTCGCCAAGAATGCGTCACTTCACGAAGGCTCGATTTAAGAATGACAAAACATGCTTTATAAAAACCCGGACCCTAACCACCTACCCACCCCACACTTAAACCATGCAATACCCTTATCACATTCTCATGAAAATCAAGTAAAAGGAGGGTGAATAGAAACTTCCTCAACCGAGCGAGTTTAGGTCGAGCTCGGTCGGGTCCACCTAGGCATCTAAGCAATCTAAACAAAAATCGAGCATGGCTAGTATCTCCTGGCTCCAGAACGCTACCACTTTTATCAATCGTCCATTGGTCGACGTCAAAAAATGAAACCTAGAAGAGAAACACACGAAATTTAAAACACAGGGAAATATGTAAATGAATCTCAACAATATATTTTTAATTTTTCAAATTTTCAAATGTTTTTGGATTTTTGAATTTTTGAATATTTTTGGAATTTTCAATAAAAGAAAGAAAGAAAGAAAGAAATGGAAAGGACTTGGGTTGCCTCCCAAGAAGCGCTTGTTTTACGTCATTAGCTCGACATACTCCCTTTTGGTCAAAGTGGAAAGATAATGGGAGGGTCCACCAACATAATCTCCTCCTTGTCGGGAGGATCCACTCTTTGGAACGTCCTTGGCGCATTGTATAGCTCAAATATTATCCGCCAAAAGGCACACGTTCCAAGTTGGTAAAGGCAACTCGGCTCGGCTCGGTCTTCGGGTGGGATGGTGTTCTTGAAGTGCCTTGAAGACTCATCGAAAAAGCAAAAGTAGTATTGGCCAGCTAAATCTTCCAACCTTCGTTCGATAAACGGGGGAGGGAAATGACCTCTCTTGGTAGACCTATTAATTTTCTTATAGTCGATCAACGTCCTCCAACCCGTTGAAGCCCTCGTGGCTAACAACTCTCCTTTCCCCTCCTCAAGAACTAACAAGTTGCTCATCATGGGCACCAAGTCAATGGGCTTCACCCACTCGCTTTTAGAAATTACAAACATCAAGCCCTCCAATAACCACCTCCAAATCCTGGCTCTCCTTATTTCATCAAGAATAAAATTCAAGGGGCTAACTCTCTCAATCACTCCGGGTCTCCACTCAATAGCATCCTTAAGAATTTTAAACCCTTCAACCATCCGCTCCTCCTCTTCTTCTTGGGGCGAGTTTGCAAGGATAATAATTGACTTGCTCTCCTCTTCCTCCTCAATATAATCGTCAATTATTTTAATCTTATCATCAATAACCCCCACCTCCCCCTCTAAAAAGTCATCGTTGCCCTCAATGACACATCAAGAATCATCTCCACAAAAAATGGGGTCAAATAGAGGCACAACGGGCTCATCAAGAAGAATAAGGTGCTCATCCTCACAACATCCCTCTATATTGACAACCGGGCCAACCTCCTCTTGCCCCACTCTTCTAAACAAACTCGTTCGACCGTAGCCTTGATGAAGTCCATATACACTCATTCTTCGCAAGATTATTTTGAAGCAAAAGGTAAGGGGTCAAGAGGGGTAAAAATACTCAGCATCGAAAACAACTCCTCCTCCGACGGCGAGATGACCGTATCTCCAATCACCCCACACTTATCAAAGGACTTGACCGGAAGACTGTGTGAAGTAGGACTTCAGATTTGATGTGCAATGGCCCACATATTCGGATCGGGGGACGGAGTAGGAGCAATCATCGGGGTAGCCAGATGAAACGGGCCCATGTGAGGAGTAACAAGGGAATCGTGAGTCGGCGGTGGAGCAAAAGATGAAGTAGTACAATCGGGTCCTACCGGATATCCATGGCTTCCATACACATCCTCCAAACGAGGCATTGACAAGGTGAATGAGGGAAGGGAAACGCAAGAGTCGGTAACATGACCACGCGATCCACACCATGCGCATCCCACGAACGGTCGGTACATATCCCTCATAGTGTGGATGGGCGGGCCACTTATGACATTGGAGCTCGGACCGCCAAATGACTCATAATCCTCGAGATCTTTAGTGGTTAAAGGGGGAATTCGGGGAACACCAAACGAGCTGGTGTCCTCCAATGAGGAATTTAAAGGGCAAGAATTGGTAGTATGATCACCCGTTCCACACCATCCACATCCCACAAAAGGTCGGTTAAAATCTCCCATAGTACGGATGGGGGGGCCACTTTCGATATTGGAGCTCGGACCTCCAAACAACTCATACGCCTTGAGATCATAAGGGGATAAAGCCGTGCATGCCGTAGAATACGTCGGTGGAGAAGATATTGGTCTGGGAGGATGAAACATCCCCATAAAGGGTCTATTAAAGTCTCCCATAGTGCGGACGGGGGGGCATCGGAGATTAAACCTCCAAAATAGTCATAATCATCGAGAGGACGAGAATTTTCATACGGGCCGGAAGTCGGGGCTTGCACGTTCGGATAAGAATATGGAGCTTGCACGTATGGATAGAAATTTAGAGCTCCATAACCATTCACGCCGGTGAAACTATCAAACCCGACATGGTTTGCACCATGTCCTCCCATGCCGGGTTGCCCATAATCAAAACCACCATTGGCAACGTGGTTTGCACCATGCCCTCCCACGTTGCCAAGGCCATTATACATCTTTCCAATCTCGACATGGTTTGCACCATGCCCTCCCATGTTAGGAATATATCCACCATAGCTATAAGCACCTTGTATACTTAAAGAAAACGTCAAATAAAAACAAAAGCTAGATAATGCCAAGAAACTACAATCCAATCGAAAACCTTTTTCTATGGCTGTTTATCTGTAAAGAAAAGATTGGCACCAAGAAATGAGGTTTTTTTAGAACTAGAAATGCGTTTTCAGAGTTCAGAAGCTGTTCTTCCTCTAAAAATGAGAGTTTTAGTGGTGATAATAAATCATCGGGTTCATGGCTCGGTATTATCGGGACTCGATTCAATTGTAAGTTTCAAGGTATTTCAAGCATGGAAAATAAAAATAAAGCAATTAAACTATCTAAACTAAGCTAGGAATTGAAACTACATATTGGTAGAATGCCTCGTCGGATGCCTTAGTATGAAAATGCAAAGCAATAATGAAAATAAGCAAAAACAAGCATTGTTTCACCAAGTACAAGCATGCATGCACAAGGTACAACTATGCATAAAAACTCAAATAATGAAAATTAGAAAAAATTGAAAGCAATAATGGAAAGAGCAACGGAAATTGACGAGGAAGTTCAAAACTTTAAGGAAAATAACAAGCAACGAAGTCTAGATCTAGGATTTAAGCTAAAACTATGCATGAAAATAAAAATCAAAATAAAAAATGTGAAAAACTCAAAATCAAGACGATCCAAGAGCCGATCTATGATCTAGATGTGTCACTCATCTAGATTCCATAGCCAAATCATAAGTCTCATCATTAATTCAAGTTTCTAAAGCAAAAGGCATAACATGAAGAACAAGCATTGAAATAAAAAACAAAGCATGGAAATAAAGTATAAAACATGAAATTGAAAGGAAACTTACTTGAATTAAGAAATAAAACAAAGCTTGAATGTAATTTCAATCAAAGTAACAATCCAAATGAGTATTTGGATTCTTCTCAGGCTTACAAATCCAAGACCAAGTATGAAAGTAAATCTAAATCTAGAAAAAAAATTACATCAAAACTTGAAATTGAATCTAAAACCTAAGAAAAGAGAAAATTATCAAGAGCTTGATTGAAAATTGATCTCAAACCCTATATTGGGTTGGGAAAGGAGTGATCTCTTCAATGGTGCAAGGTGTGGGCTTTATATAGTTGTTTGTAGGGGCAATAAACGTCCAAAAACACCAAAATTCCGCAGCCCTCAGCGTATCAACCAATCAACAGAAATCTAGTCGATAGACTGACAAATATACGGAATCATCCAACAATGTCTTCTATGAAATTTATCCCTTTTTCTTGGCTATCATCTGGAGTTTGAATTGTGTCATTTTAAATTTTATTCCGAGATTTATGGGCTCCGCACCAAAACCTGCCACAAGCGAGGCGACGGCGAACTGTCTTCACTTAAAACTGCTTTTTATCATTTTTATACTCAAAATTTGGAATTGTTGTAAACACAATAGTTTTAGACATTTCCCTCAGATTTCCAATGATATATGGTGGAGGCAAATGACACAAGTGGTTTTGGAGTTATGCTTGTATTACGACAACTGAGACATCCACCGAGCGAATATAATCCTTTTTAGCCACCTACAAAACAAGAATTCAAACTTAAAAACCCAAAAAAATAGCACAAACACCTCACACTTTGTACTCTTAAAGCCAAAATAAAATCAACAAGAAAAAAGTCTTAAAAACCTAATGAAAAACAACTCGATACTACTAGAAACAATTCTAAACTCTAACTAAAAAATAATGGGAAAAACACAACAATTACATGCAAAACAGTGTGTTTCAATTGATTGCCCCAAGTTAATATTTTTTGGAAATTTATTAATTCTAAGATTTATGTAATTTTATATATTTCAGTACCTTTTAATTGTATAAATATTTTAGATATTTGTGGTACATTTTATATTTCTTTTAGAACGATAGATTTAAGTTCATTTGTTGATTTAATTACATTGCTTAGGGTGGCTAAATTTATAAAATTGAGGACCAAAACTATCATATTTGCAATCTAATGTTGCGCTAACATGTACTTTACTATATAAGTTCCTGTCTTTTTTTTTTTTTTTTTTTTTTTGTGACGTATCGTCAAATTGCTCATTTACTATCATTTGTCACTATAATAGAATTCATTAATCTTCTACCTCTCACTAGAACTCAATGAATTATACTACCTTTGTCCCAAATTGATGGTCCAATATTTCATTTTTATTCGTCCCATAAAGATAGTCCAGTTACTATATTTAACATATCATTAAATTTTCATTTCCATACATACCCTTAATTAATATTCTTGAAATACTAGTTTTTTACATGGTAAATTGAAAATTGATGATTACAATGTAAAATCTTACTATATCAACAATAAATATACTAATTCCAACACTGATTTCTATAAGCATTAATTGACATTAATAAATTCAAGAAGGGTATAATTGAAAAACATTAAATAAATTAATGACTCAACTATATAAACTACCAATTTCTTAATATGTGTGAAATCAACCGCAAGACTATCATTTTGGGACGGAAGGAGTAAGATATTATTTAACTGTAATGACTTTTAATATAGATAGTCGTCGTCATGTTTACTCTACCGTTCGTAATACCGGAACTAATATTTCTAATACATAAATACTCATTTTTTATATAATTCAAAAATTAAATACTCAATCAATAATTTTTTAAAATTAAATAATTAAATACTACTGAATACAATATTATAATATAGGAAAACTCTACGGTGTCCTTAAGGCACATACCCCCCACCCCCTACATTTACAACCATAGATCTCTTAATCTAAAAAACCTAAAATTGATCAAATGATTGCAAATGCACCCCTAGAAGTTCTCTATAATATAACATCATTCACTTTTCATACATGATTTGACATCAAGCACAATATAATAATATTATTATCTATTTTTTTAAATATGATTTGACATCTATATTAAAAAATAAAAATTATGTTGTAATTTATTAATTGTAATAATGATATATTATGTAGATGACCTTCCTACCCCTAAACCCTAATCTTGTACCTATAAAAGGGAATGTAGTCCTCATAATAAACTACACTCTTTCAACACTCTCTTCTCTCATTCTCTCTTTCTCCTCTCTTTTTTCTCTAGTTTTACAACACATTATCAGCACGTATCTCTAACCAATTGAGATTGATCGAAAAATAAAGATTTCAAAACCAAACCTTCATAAATCAAAATAATAGAAATTTTTTTGCATGATAATTCTCCGCGCAGAAAATTTGAAGAACAAATTTATGAAATTTTAACCGTTGGATCGCTTTCAAATTTTTGAAATCTGTTCAAGACTTATCGATTTACGATCTGAACGGTGGAGATCTTATTTTTATCCAAATATATTTTAATAATGAATTTTGAACAAAACAGTTTTTTGTTCATAGAATCGCCGGTGCATATTTTTTCAAAAGACGATTTCACACAATCTAACCGTTGGATCAAGTTAAAATTTGTATATATTGTTTAAGACATATAAAGGTTGTTTTTGAACGGTGAAGATCGGTTTTATTTATTTCTATCATTACCAAAAGGTCACGGATCTAAAGTTGTTTTCTGAAGAAAAGTTATGAGAAATCGATTATTCCACCGTCGATATATTATTGTAGTTTGTGGAGAAATGCAACTATATCTCAATATATTCTTTGAATATTATGTATTCCTGAAGAATACTATGAGATCTACAATTTCTCGTCGATATATTATTGTAGTTTGTGAAGAAATACAATCATATATCAATATATTCTATTTGAGTATTATGTGTTCTTGAAGAATACTATGAGATCTACAATTGCTCGTTACAACCATAGTCAATATGGAATCTATAATTTCTCTTGAAGAAGCAATTTTTTTATTTAATTATTATTTTACTTTTTTTTTATTTTTTTGTCATGTGTTTTAATTATATCAATTCAAGTTGTTTCTCCTGAAGTAGAACAACTATATATTATTCCGAAAGAATATATGTATTTCATGTGATAATTCAATATTTCTGAAGAATATATATGTTTAAAAAAAAAGAAAAATAAAAGAACCATTCATACTTATACTTAAATTATATCATAATTCAATATTCCTGAAGAATATGGATTTTTTTTGAACTAAATTAAATTATTGTGATCTTGAAGTATCGCATGTTATGATAAATGATACTTATTCCTGAAGAAATTTTAATATTTATGTCTTGTTGACATTATAGTTCTAGATCAGATATTTTTCTTCATGAGATTACCTTTATTTTCTTTCGGGCACTTGATGAAGGAGAGCTTATCCACAATTTCATCAAACAGTTTTGAGGATCTAGCCACTGGCACATATTTTTCACAAAGAGACTATCCAATTAAGGTACATATTTTCTCTTTTTATATAGATGTTAATCCAAATTTATGTGTTTCAACTATGATTTTTATCTTATTCTTAGAGAGTTTTTAATGGATTATATCTTCTTTTTTTTTTTTTAAAGGTGGATACTATTAGATAATTCTCTTGAAACTTTATCATGTATTTACATGCATGATATTAGAAACTTTATCTTATTGAATTGATAATCACGGGCAAGCATGAAGTATAATCTATGTATTTTATGCATTTCTATTTTGAGACTTGAAAATTTTACCCCCATTTTTTTTTAAATACATTGCATAGTTGTTAATGTGCATTTTGTGGTAATTATAGTACTTTTTTTTATGTGATTTTGGTTAAGAGAAGATGCATCCCAAATATTATACTTAATATGATTCTAATAGGATCTACTCATTAATATGAATTTAGAGTATTCATTTGGGCTCAATTTTTCTTATTGTCAATTAGTTAAATGACACAGTTTATATGCAAGCATGATAGATCTGAAATAACAATTTGTGTTTTTTTTTCTTGATAAAACATGTAATCATGTATATTTGAGCGTTGTATGAGATTTGTTTTTCAACTCCATATTTATCGTAGTATTTTTGAGAAATACGATTTCACAATTCTTAATAATCTTGAAGATTATTGATTTGCATCTTTTTGTACATATTTTCATTATCATTTTTGTTTCATGTTGCGTGTTTTTTCGCTTGCTTTTTGTTGCTTTAGGAGTCGGGTTGGCCGTTTTTCGTATTTCTAGATTTTCTTAGTTTTTGTACGTTTTGTTATTAATTTTCGTAGATTTTCACGTTTCCTTTTTCTTGGCCGTAGGACGTCCAAGCGGGGCCCACGCTCATTTGGGATCGTTGATACTCGACTCGGGAATGGACGGACAAAGCAAGAAAGCAGCAGCGGACGAGGGTTCGACAAACCGGCGGACGCGAAAAGAACGAGAAATCGAGCCGGGCGCTGGAATCCAGTCGACCGACTGAACATTCAGTCGACCGACTGAACATTCAGTCGATCGACTGACCCGACTCCCAAAATCGACTGGATTCCAGCGAGTTTTGGAAGTTTTTGACATGGCAGTCGATCGACTGCCTACTTGGCCGATCGACTGCTGTCGATCGACTGGGCCCTCCGGAGATCGACCAAATTACAGGGCTTCAGGCCATTTTTGACATCGCAGTCGATCGACTGCCGACACGATCGATCGACTGCCAGTCGATCGACTGCTTTTTCTCAGTCGATCGACTGAAAAGCAGCAATTTTGAAGATTTAAGCAATCAGACGTCTTTTCAAATGGCAATTTGTCCTGTGGCCTTCTTCTCCAAGAGAGCTTCTCCAAACCAGAAGAAAAAAAGCACTTTTCATATTTTGGCTTATTTTAATTTCTATAATTCCTAGTAATTAGTTATGGATTAATCAAGCTTAGATCTTAGTTGTTTAGTGTTCAAGCTTTGTTTTAAGTTCCCTTTATGAAGAATCATCCAGCTTTCAAGCTTTCTCATTCAAGCTTTTGTGTAATCAAGTACATTTGGTAACTTCTTTCCTTTAATTTAGTTTCATCTCCATGTTATTTTATCTTGATCTAGTGTTGAAGTTTGATTCTTGCTTGTGGTTGTTTTGATCAATTAAAATCCCTATCTTTATTTTCTAGCTTTCTAGCTTATGAACTTATGCTTTTAAGTTATTAAGTTGAAATCAATTTCTAAGTTGTAAAAGTTTATTAAGATTTTCCTTTTTTAAACCCTTAATTAATATTAAGTACTTTGTTGACTTATTCAAATAAGTTGACTTCAATTTGCCCTCCATTTTACTAATTCCAAATAATTAAGTTTTTATAGTTAATTAGTTTAAATTGATCGTTATTAAAATTAGCTTTAAATTCCTTTAAAAGTTTTAATGTTTTTAAATCTTAAGCTTCAATTTAAATCTTAGTCATAAAAACCGAACAATGACTATCGCTTTCTAGGGTTAAATTAGCTTAATCGAACCGACGATAAGAACGAATAAGAAAACCGACGGCCGATCACATCCATCCTCGAGAGACACGACTCAAGACAACTCACCGCATCTACAGTCGACTCCGTACTATTGCGGAGACGATTTCTAGAGTGTCGAGAAATCTTCGATCAATTATTAAAATATAAATCATGGATTCTGAAGAAATGTGATGGTATATTGTAATTTCTCAGTTGAGTGTGATATGTTCATGAATAACATTATAAGACATATAATCCGTATTTTTCTGATGAAAAATAATATATAGTATTTCAGAAGAATATTAACAATGCTCTTGAAGAAATATTTTTATTATGTCTTATTTATTATTAAAAATATTATTTGCATGTCACTGTTGTATTATTTACATTATGATTAAGTTGTTGTTCCTGAAGTACCACAACTAATAATATTTTTTACGAACATTATATTCTCCAGGATATCATTTATATATTTATTTGCCAATTTAATATTCTTGTAGAATATTGATATGTTACTTCTGAAGTAGTGTTATTTATATCAAATATTCAATTGGATATTTCTTACTTTTGAAAAATGACACTTTGTTGTATGCAATATTAAACACCAAGTATACTCACAAATGAGTAATACATCAAATCAATTATTATTACTTATAATGCCCCGAAGAGCATATTTCTTATATAAAACTTATCATTAAGGGTTAGTGATACCACTTGAATTACAAACTCATGGTGATATAATTTGGGATATAAATCAACCAGAAGTTTGATTTTTTTACTTGAAATATCCATAAGAATTTGAGATAATTTATTATCGAATTAATTTGTACTATAAACTAGTACTAACTCAAATATTTCTATATTGACCCGAAAGTTCAATAAAAGCTCTAAAGGAGTTAGAAGTTACTTTTTCATTTTGAATCCGAAGTTCATTATTATCATGATTTGGCATGACTGGTATGACCATCCCAGTTTAATAATTTATGAAGAGCATGAAGACTCTTCTATTTATTTTTAATGCTACATGTTCTCAACAAAATTAACTATTAAATTATCACTAGTTTAATTGGAATTAGGTTCCAATAATATTCATATTTTATATTATGGGGTGAGATCTTTTGGGCCCATTCACCCTCCATTTTGACTTCTAGATATTTGGATCCTCTAGAAGATTGCATGTGTGATTATCTCATAACCAGAAGTTTATGAGAATAATTGCTCTATTGGCTATGAGAGCAAAGTACCTTATGTATCTAATAAATACACTTATCATTAGCTAGTAAGTTTATTTGCAAAATTTATTGATGATTTATATTTTGTTGACTATGGTTGGCAAAAGCAATTGATATGTCTTATGATATTTTGTTATATCATTTGATGAGAACAATTTTTGTAATTATTTTAAAAGAATATTTCAAAAGTATGCCAAATATGAAAATATATGTGAAACCCCTGTCTATGGCTTACAGTCAGAAGCCTCCATTATAACTTAAACAAGTGCGATATTTGTAATCGCCCCTCCACATGTCATGATGGATAGTGAATGCTGAGAACATGTCAAATATAAATACATTTTTCTCATAATTTGTTAGTCATTGTATATTCTCAACATTAGAGGGAGGATAGACATATGTTATGGTAACAAAACATATGAAATGTATATGTCATTGTAACCAGAAAATATTGAATGCATATATATAATCCTCGCAAAGTTTAAAATAAACCTGAAGTTTGTAACGAGAATTTGCATTTTAGATTACCGACTATAAGGTTATCAATGATTTTCAAGTTTAAAGACCCAAACTTGAAAGTGATATAAAATCCTACAAGAGGATTAAGATGTCATGCCTGAAGCATGGTAACGATTGATTCTAATATATATCCTTTATATAGGGCAATTATTTGTGATGGTCTTCTCACTAAATGTTATACTCCAGTAGAGTAAACAACTATAACAAATTGAAGAGGTTAATGTACCTGATGATAATTTTATAACAAAGAGATCTCGATAAGTTATGTCTATGATTTGTACATATTTGTATGTGATTATCGTGTGTTTTTGTATCGTGTGTTGTGTGCTTTTAGGGTTTTTAAGTTTATTTTCTTCTCATTTTTCTTCCTTTTTATATTTTTCATTTCGTGTTGTGTTTTATGTTTTTATACCTTATTTTATAAGTAATAGTCTAATTTGGCTTTGTTTTTATTATTTCAGCTCGAGACGAAGAAGACGGAATGAGCAACGCGGCACGTGCAGCCGGCACCCGCAGCTTCGGCCGCGTCGATGCTAAGAACACCCGCGTCAGTCGATGCTCGATCGACGCAAACTCTCTGTTGCGCCGACCAGTGCTCGTGTCGGCCAACGCAATGCCCAGTCGATGCGTACGCCTCGGCATGCATCGGTCAACGCACCATCCCGCATCGATCGACTTTAAGGTAATTTGAGCAGTTATTCTTGTCAAAACTATATAAACCCGTGGGTTTCTTCAGAATTGGTGTGCTGAAACTTGGGGGGAAGGTCCGAAATTGCAGAAAACCCTAGGTTCTTGCCACATTTCATTTACACGCATGATTCAGGTTGAAGAGTTGTTTTACATGTAATTGTTGTGTTTTTCTTAGTGTTGATAGTTAGGGTTTAGCGTTGTTTTTAGTCGTTTTGAGTCTTTCTTATTAGGTTTTCTATCATTTCCTCGTTTTAGTATTGAAACTTGATTTTTGCATTTCTTGATGACAATTCATGGGGTTTGAATTCAAAATTCTTATGTTGTAGGTGGCAAGAGGTATTGGACCGATGCTAAAGTTGTCAAGGAGCGAGTCAAGGTGTTGAAGCTCAAGAAGCCGTGCCGAAATGAGGAAAATCGAGGCCAATCGACTGCCCAGGCTGCCCACAGTCGATCGACTGCTCTCAAAAAAATCGACTGGAAAATCGACTGATCAACAGAGAGCTCGATAAATCGGCGAGGCAGTCGATCGAATGATACTAATGAAATCGACTGAGCACGTCAGAATCGACTGATCAACAGAGAGTTGTGCAAAATGGCAAGGTAGTCGATCGACTGCCTAGTCGATCGACTGGACCTTAGCCGATCGACTGAACGTCCGGGAATTAGCGCATTTTGACGAGTTTGCCCTCGCTAATGACTATATATAACCCTCCACTTGATTTGAGGAAGGATCCACTCATTCCCCAACTCTTGAATGAGGCCTGGGATTAATTTTTCTCTTCATTTTCCTAGATCTACTTTCTCTATCTTAGGTTTTTTATTTAATCTTCAAGCATTCTTTGAGTTTGTAAGCTCAAGAAGGATCTTTGGGTTGGCACTTATGATTGTAATTCAAGTTTTGAGATTCTCCATTTCATTTTAGTAAGCTTTCCTTTTAATTTCAAGCTTTGTTCTTCAATTTCATGCTTGTTTTTCATATTATGCCTTTTCTCTTAGCTACTTGAATTCATGATGAAACTTGTGAATTGACTATGTATTCTAGTTGAGTGACACATCTAAACTATAGATCGGGTCCTTGATCGTCTTGATTTTGAGTTTTTCCATTGCTTTATTTTGAATTAAATTTCCATGCATAGTTTTAGAATGAATCCTAGGTCTACTCTTCGTTTCTCGTTATTTTCTTTCAAAATTTGAACATTTACGTCAACTTTTATTGCTCTTCATTTGATGCTTTCAATTTTTGTTAATTTGCATTATTTAGGATTTTATGCATAGTTGTACCTTGTGCATGCATGCTTGTACTTGGTGAAACAATGCTTGTTTTTGCTTATTTCATTATTGCTTTGCATTTCCATATTGAGGCATATGATGAGGCATCCTACAAACTTGTTATTTCAATTTCTAGGATAATTTAGATAGACTAATAGCTTTATTTTCATTTTTTCTTTTTATTTCTCAAAGTAAACACTTTGATTCTTTAATTAAATTGATCTCCGATAAGACCAAGCCATGAACCTTTTAATATCTTGAAACCACAAAATCTATAACTTCAAGAGTCAAAGATTGCAAGTTCGAGTCGTCAATTCCTCATTTTTTCTTCGTCTTTTTTTTACTTTTCAACGTTTAAACTTTAGTTTCTAGATTTTAGATGTTAGATGTTAGATAGATTAGTTTGTAGTATGTAGTTACTATTCTACTTTAAACATCGTTGCTTTCTTGCTTTCAATTCGTATTTCGTATTTCATTTCCTTATGAATGCTCTCGTTAGATTAGTTGTTCATTTTTAATATCGGTCATGTTCATGCCTGCGTTGACGTTATGCTGTTGATCATGATAATGCTTTTCGGCTAAGTTTATTGTTCTAGTGTGCTTAGGGTCATTTAGAACCAATTTTGAATCGAACTTTTTACACCTACTTTTTATTTAAAAATAAAAAGCTCGTCCGCAATAGAACAGAGCTATTGTAAGTGGTAAGTTATACTCGAGTCGAATCACGAGGAAGACTAATCGGAAACTTTTCCAGTGTTTGATTTTACGTACATGGAAACTAAATAAAAACTAAACTAAACTATACACGCGATCAAATAAAGCTTGGGGTTTTCTGACATCTACGAGCAATAAAATTGAAATCTTTTAAAAACGATTAAGAAAAGCAAGGGTTCTAGTGTGTCGTAATCATCTCCACGATCGGGATTGACAACCCTAATCGTGGAGATGATTCCGGCACACTAGAACCCTTGCTTTTCTTAATCGTTTTTAAAAGATTTTAATTTTATTGCTCGTAGATGTTAGAACCCCCAAATCTTATTTGATCGAGTGTTTAGTTTAGTTTTTTATCTCGTTGTTATGTTCGTAAAATCAAACACCGGAATAGCTTCCCGATTAGTCTTCCTTAGATTCGACTCAAGTCCAACTTGCCGCCTACAATTGCTCTGTTCTCTTGCAGACAAGATTTTTATTTTTAAATAAAAAGTAGGTGTAAAAAGTTCGATTCAGTCTATATAATTATATCAAATAGAATAAATAAGAAAATTAGCCGACTCTATTTATACTCATGAGCTCAATGATAGCGAGGATGACATTTTGAATTAATTAAAAGTTATTGACACAATTGTTTATCCAAGATTGAATATGCAATCTTATAGATTGCTACATGTTTGACTAGAAGTTCATTCATATGAAATATTTTTTCAATAATATATAAATAAAGATTTATGCTATAAGAGCATTCTTTTACGTGGTGGATGATATTGAAACTTGAAGTTTCATTCAACCGACAATGTAGAACAATATCATGAATGAAATGAAATCTTGGAAGGATTCTGATATGCTTGAAGCATTTGTAATATTGTCGATTAATATAATGAGATATGCATTGCACTCTTTTTTTTTCCTTAAACTGAGGTTTTGTAAGATATTCCCAGTAAAAATCTTAATGAGGCAACATTATGAGCATATTCAAAGAATAATTTACTATTTTTCCTTCACTCAGATTTTTCCCATCGGGTTTTTCCTTGGAAGGTTTTTACAAGGCATATTCTTTAGATATCAATGATGTATAAACATCAAAATATGGTATAGAACTCATGAAAAGTTTATAAATCTTATTATATTCCAAAGTTTGAAGACAGATAGATGATAAACTCGAGAACTACTACCTATTGAAGTCACGGATAGCAGCTCTACTCTTTTTCCTTCGATCAGTTTTTTGTCCCACAGGGTTTTGCTGGTAAGGTTTTGATGAGACAGCATTTGAACACTATAACTGTGAAAAGAAATATTTCATATATGACGCAAGTCATAATTGACTACATAAAAGGTAACTAGACAAGATATATATATCTATTGAACTTCTACATACAAGATCTCCAAAAGAATGGCAATATCGATATCCAATAAACTCGCTCATATGATAATTTGGCGGACTTATTCATGAAATCATTGGCATCATCATCGTTTAGATAATTGGTACATAGGATTGACATGCATCGAGTCAAAGATCTATAGGTGATGATTTTCAGGAGGAGTTGGGCTGTACACTTTTTCCTTCGACCAGGTTTTGTCCCATGGGGTTTTCCTGATAAGGTTTTAACGAGGTAACATTTTTAAGGTCATTCAAAGGGGAGTGTTGTAATTAATTAATTATAATAATGATATATTATGTGAATGAACTTTCTACCCCTAAACCCTAATCTTGTACCTATAAAAGGGACTCTAGTCCTCATAATAAACTACACTCTTTCAACACTCTCTTCTCTCATTCTCTCACTCTCCTCTCTCTTTTCTCTAGTTTTACAACAAAATACTAAATCTTATAAAAAAAAAACAATTCTTACCATCCACAATTCTAAATATCAAGATTCAAAATTCCACCAATGTTGCTGTTTGATATCTTATTGTGACAATTTTGGTGGGAAGTAAGTGCTACCGGAATTGCTTAAGCCCTAGTTTTTCGCATTACACATCCATATTCTTTCTAGCTATGATGCACGGACACTTCAAAATATGACATTTTTCCGACCTAACTTTCTAGTGTATATACGTGGGGAAAATTTTATTTTTGGTACATTATGTTGGCCACTTTTCAGAAAAGGTACGTGATGTTGGCCAGCATCAAAGTACATCCACTAAGTTGGCAAATTCATCAAATATGGTACATTTTTATCACAAATGCTGACGTGGCATGATTATTTAATTTTTTTTATCATTTTTCTTTTACTTTTAAATATTAAATGAGTGTAAAAAACAATTTTTTCCCTTCCTTCTCATTTATTTTTCATTTCTTTCCAAATCGATTTCTGAAACATTAAAAGCATCTAGGCCCTGTAGTGAATTGTGTCTCACATGGGTTCGAAGACGTTGTTCTTGATCAGCAGATCCATCATGAGGTTCCACGAACAGGCCGTGTGCTTCTTAGACTAACCGGCCCATCGGAATAACTTGGCGACGCGGAGGGGGAGTTGTACGAGTGCTTCAGGACTTGCTGGATGAGTTCGGGCTCGGACTAGATTCGGGCTGCGGTTAGGCGGGACTAGACTTCGTGTACCGGGGATGTGGAGAGGACTTTGCAGAGGGCGCGATCTTGGGGAGATATGCCGGCGGATGTGTGGTGGCTGGGGAAGCGAAGGACTGGGGCGAGCGGGCTCGGGTTTCTGGCCGCCATTTGGGGCATAGATTGTGTTTTCAATCTCCGCCGCAAGAGCTGTTGCCTGTTCTCTTCGATCCCTCCATCTTTATCTATCGCCTCTATCTTTCCAAATCTGTTAAGTGTGGGTTCAGTTTTTTAATTAGTTTCGTTTCACCCCATTCCCAAAGTTGAATAATCAATTTTCTATTGGTTTATAAGTGAATAATTGGCTGAGCACGAAATGCATTTGAAGTTATTGGTTGATGTCCATAATTCAATATAAGTGTTTCTTTATTAAATTTCATAAATCAATAAAAAAAAACAGAAAAGAAGAAGGGGAGAAAAAGGTCATGGCTGAAGTGGAATTTGTAGTTATTATTATTTATTTTTTTGGAAGAGTAAAATAATTCCTGTTGAATTCCATTAGTTTTCAAATAATTTGTTGATGATGGTTGAGCCTGGGATCAGAAAGAAAGAAAAAAAAAAACTGAATAGGAAGGGTAAAGATGGTTTTTTACACTCATTTAAAATTTAAAAGTAAATAAAAAATAATAAGAAATTAAATAATCATGCCACGTCAGCATTTGTGATAAAAATGTACCATATATGATGAATTTGCCAACTTAGTGGATGCATTTTGATGCTGGCCAACATCACTTACCTTTTCTGAAAAGTGGCTAACATAATATACCAAAATTAAAATTTTCCTTATATACGTGTGTAAGAAATAAAAAATGATAGTGACCACAGGTCAAATGGCCAGCAAGTAACAATAAACGTATTCACCTTGTCGCATTTCAAAAAATTATAGTGCACACTGAACAAAGATTACTTGTTTTGAACATCGAGTAATAAAATTATAGACGAGTGAGCGGAAAACAAAATCAAGAATTCAACTCAATTGGGATTTAACATTAGCATGGACGACTAGAGAGCAAGATCCACACGGAAGAATGATGTATGCTGGTAAAGATTATGTTGCCTGTAAAGAAATTTTACTCCCAACTATCAAAAACGGATATCCCATTTCTGCCAACTCCGAAGAATCAATGGCTTAAAAATCACCACACCTGCATTTGTAGGATAGTTCGAAACAACTGCCAACATCTTCAACAACCATATCACCTAAGCCGACAACCTCTGCGTTTGCAGCATCCTGTCTCGATTTTCTAAGTTCATTGTCATAAAGCGCACGAGCTCTTGGATCACCAAGCACATCCCAGGCCCTCTGCACCTCTAAGAATTGATTACTCGCCCCATGTTCGGGATTGGTTGTTTCGGGTGATTTCTACTGTTTATCGGGATGGAAATTGAGAATGGCAGATCGATGAGTCTTACGAATTTGTTCTTGGCTAGCATCTTTTTTCACGTCAATAATCTCATAATGGGTTTTACAGACTAAGTTGTTGCTCAGTATCATGACCTGTTGGAATTGTACATAAGAAAACTCAGCAACGAAGCATCAACGGTAAGACCAGAATAAAAATTTCCACAAAAGAGTACGCAATAAATTAACATCAATTAACCATAATACCATATATAGTAAAACTCACATTATTATACTTGGAAGTTAGAATATCAATTTAGACTTCATAGTTATCATTTCATCTAAAATTTTTTGGTGATACTTCTTTAATACAATTTAGTGTTAAAGAATTCCATTGATTTCCTACTTAAAATATAATATGAGTAACTCACGTTTAAAAAAAAAACACTCCTTTGGAAAGACTTGCAAAATAATCAGGAAAGTTCTGAAAAAGATTATAGGAGCGATCCATTTCAGTCGAAATTAATATTATGGCCTATCTCCAATAATTCATAAGTTGTAAGTTGATTTATTGCTTTCATAGAAGTGCATATAAAATAAGGATACATATACATAGGATAGGAAGAATGCCGAAATCAGTAACCAATCTAATAAGTCCATAAAGTTGGGCTACCAAATACAGGGGGTACTAACCTCAAAAGAGATCAGCGACCTAAAACTGCTTCCGAATACGTCACAGCGACTTCCAGAGCCTTCACCGAACCTCCTAGCGACCTAGCTGGTCCTGCAAAACAGCGCCTCAGACGGGCCGAATTTCAAGCCCGTTAAGGCCCTCCGATGCTTAAGTTAATAAGCGAAAACCAAACACTAACACTTCTCTTCTAATAAAAATAATAATGTGATAGAGCAATATCGTCTTAGAAAAATAATGAGAGGCACATGCCTCTTTATATAGAGATAGGAGAAATCCTCCTCAATCTAGAGCTACCTTCTATAACCATAATTCCATTCATATTATAACTCTACAACCGACTCACAGTTGGGATTCTCTCTGCATGTTAAGTTCCCATACATAAAAAATCTCTTTAACTCAACAGGCTTGGGCCCTTTATACAGCCAGCGAAAGCCATATAACGCAATCACCTTAAGCCCACAGGCTTAATGTTCATAAAACCCACAATTAAGCTCAAGTATACAGCCCAAAACATAAGAGGTCGCGACCCTATATAAGAACTCATCCCCATACTACAGGTCGCTACTCTACACAAACCAGCTCACTCACTTCTCAAGGACACAATACAGCTCGCCCATCTTCCAAGAGGAACACCCTCTCCTAGAAATGAGGTCGCTTACCACAAATAACCTCATACAACAAATAATATCACGTATGGACATTTTGGTCCGCATCATCTAGTCCCCCATGTTCTAGCTGATGGAGGTACGAAATCAGATAGGACATGTAAAATAAAATCAAACAAATACAACCATCAAAAATAACAGTGAAACCCATACACATAAACAACCATGCCTTACCACATCTCAAAATCACACAGCTCAACTAACCAAGCTATAACACCAATCAACTTACTAACAAGTATACCTGCAACCTCCAGAATATCAGCTCCCTGACTTCACTTATTATTGTAAAATGATTATCCCACAAAAATGACCTGCGAGTCTCTGAGTCCCCAATCATTACAACATATAATTGTTATTTTCCGACCCGAACTGACACTCAGATTTAATAATTTCAAAAACACCATCATGAATAGCCCCAAAGTCAAAGAACGCCTTTCTCTATCCGTCCCATCTCTTTTAAGCTTCATTAGATGTAACCTGCCACTATATCAGACAAGCGTCACTTCCTCCTTTTTGTCGGAGTATAATAAACCCAGTGGGCCCAAAATAAATGGCCCAAAACATTCCTGATAGCCCTAATTACTTTCCCGCTCTTACCTGTCCCATCAGCTTTCCGGCGCCCAAAAAAAACCCTTCATTTTTCCTCATTTCTTCTTCACCCGAAATATATCGCCATCCTCTCTCTACAACAAAGCTCATACTCCCGAAATTTCCCAAAAAATACTATTAATATTCAAGATCCATCGGCGACCTCGAGAGCACTAAGAATGGGTTAGTGTCCAACCTTTCTCTTCATCAATAGCTCTTATTTACATATAATATCTGCATAATGTCTGTGGTATTTTTTAACTGTTGCATTTTATATTGTCTTTCTCAGCATGCTTGGATTCATGATGAATATAGCATCCTCCGATCCCAATCCCCAAAACCCAACTCTATCACCTGACTCCAACCCTAGCTAAAACCCTTACATCCTTCAGAGGAGACGCAATCAGCCCTCCTCTCCCACCTCTAACTCTCGCACCGAAACAGAAAACGATACGACCCTTGAAACTTCTTCTCCCCTTTCTCTAGCCCTTGTGAACATCCCCGAGGGCATTCCATTACAAAAACCCAATGCTCCAACCTCTCCCGATCATTTTTTAGAAAATCCCGTGACTCTAGCTTGCTCCTCAGACATTACCGACCTACCCCCTTCATCCCTTTCGACTAAGCCAACCAAGGATAACTATTGGCTGCTTCCTGAACCAAAAGTACACATCAAGAAATAATTAACCTTCCTGAGACAGCCCAGATGGTCCTTCCCGACATACTTCACTTGGACCCCTTGCAATCATCTCCTCAACACATAACCTTATTCGACGAGCTGCTCGGAGAGGGCTTTAGATTCCTAGCTCATCAATTTTATATTGAAACCTCACTATTGTACAAAGTTCCCCTTTTACAATTAACCCCCAACTCCATGAGATATATGGCAGGCTATATTATACTATGTAAATATTATAACACTCAGCCCGACCCTGGATTTTTCCATTTCTGCTTTCAAATAAAATATCAAAGCCACTCCTTTTACCTCGCTGTTCGTGCCGGTAAAGCCCGCTTTCTTGTAAATCCTTCCATTAAAGTTCCCGAATGGAAAAAGAATTTCTTTTTTATTCACAACACTGAAAACTGGCCTTTCATAACCGAGCTACTGGATCACACCCCAAAACAATCTAATCCTCCCACCCTTAAACACTCCCCTATTTTATACAAAAAATAATCCGACCAACTAGCGGAGTGGAGCAAACGCCCGTTTGACGTGGTGCTGCTCACTAAACGATCCAAAATCTTTAGATATGTGGGCATTGATTCTCGCCCCCTTAGGCCGGACCTCGCATTATCCCGAGCAGAGTTTGGTAGGTTTCTTTATGTTACAAATGCCATCCACCTCTAGAATAAAAATACTCCATACTAATGTTGCACTTATGTCCACAGATGCCTTCTGCGAAGCCTGCGTCTCTTCGAGCTCTGTGAAGATCATGACACAACCCGAGCCACAGCATGAAATTACTTCAGCACCTCCTTCTGCAATCCCGAATGTGGATGAGATTTTAAATGAAGCTTTTGGAGAGGGAACAAACCCAGAAGTGGAGGACGAGCTCGAAGAGAGCCAACCATCAAGAATGACATCAAAGGGTAAACGACCCCTCCGATCATCTGCTTAGAGACCCAGCTCACCTGCTCCAAAACGAAGGTGACTTCGCAAGACCTATAGTGCCACGACATCTAGCTCGCCGAACTTAGAAAAAGACTTAGCCAACTGTGAGGATGCTGCTGCCATAAGAATGCTTCTCCAAGAACGCGCCCGAACCCAGGTATACTTGTCATCACCTCTGACCTTCAAACCACCCAATAGCACAAGTATTAACCTTACACCTTGCTCATGTTTGTTGCAAACAACTACACACTTTATTCTCCACGGTGGTTGTTCAATTCGCAGCTCGCGCCGAAGACAATGAGTTGCGAAAATCCTGCGAAGAGCTAATTGCCCAAGCTGAACAACAAACAAAACAACTCTCTCTAACGCAAGGCGAACTAGACGAAACTTGCAAACGTCTAAATGCATGCGAGGAGGAGAACGGTCTCCTAAAAAGTCAAGTGGCCAGCCTGAAGGATGAGACAACTCGCATGGCCAACGAACTTCGAGAGCAAGTTAAAAAACTTGTTGAGGTCGTGCGGACCAGAGAAGAACAAATCCAGGCAGCTCGTGAGCAGGGCGTCAACGACGGTCGTAAGTAGGGTGTTGTTGAGGGTCGCCGGACCTTCTTATTGAGCGAGGTTTTCCAAAAATTCATCAGTTCGTACCGAGAGGAGCTAATCAAATCCTTCAGGAAGTCGACATTGTTCCTTGTCAAAATGACTGTAGGGAGCAGAGAATGGGTTCGCAATACCATCAAGATAGTCAAGGAGCAACTCGCGGCCAAGAACGTCGCCTATAACCCAGACGTGAAGGCCATCGTCGACCAAATGACCCCCTTCAGCACCTGGAAAGGCGATTGGAAACAGCCCGTGACTGCCAAATGGTGGTTAGCCTACCAAGGCCGAGCCATCCTTTCTTCTAACCTCTCGACCGTGCTAGACGTGCCACCTGAGGACACACCAGCAGCTGAACCGAGCACAACAAACCCTTTACCTTCAGTTTCTGAGAAAACTATTTAAGAAAACTGTATAATCACTCTATTACCCCTGCAAACATATCTCTATTTTATTCGGTATATGTACAACTTAATTCCCAAGCACTTGCAAACCCACACTTTAAAATTCATACAGAGCTGCCAACATAACCAACTAACACAGTTGCACGAGATCATACAAACGTAAGAACAATAAAATCACACTGCGCAACAACACTAACAATTATTCGGTTATACTGAGCACGTAGCTCGCATAAGACATGTATTCAGAAAAAAGGTAAGCCAAACATCACAACTACACAACCATAAAGAACAACATAGCTCGCAAAACTTTATTCATCATATTATTCAATTTTCCAAACATCGTGCGGGAGAAGTGCCCTCCGGTCCAGATTTACCTTCTCCGCCACAAAAACACAACACTTGCCCCAGACACACACTTTCCACATCTCTCCAACACAAACTCTCTGCGGGAGAAGTGCCCTCTGGTCCAGAGTTACCTTCGCCCGCCACAAAAACACAACACTTTCCCCAGACACAAACTTTCCACATCTTTCCAACACAAACTTTCTGCGGGAGAAGTGCCCTCCGGTCCAGAGTTACCTTCTCCCACCACAAAAACACAAAACACAAACTTTAAAACTTCCTGCGAGAGAAGTGCCCTCCAGTCCAGAGTTACCTTCTCCCTCAATCCACTCTCTATGCATAATACTTCTTTAAGTGGCATACATTCCAGCTACGTGGCAAGAGTTTTCCAGCTGCATCCTCAAGAATGTATCCTCCTCCTCGCAACACTTTTCTTACTTTAAATGGCCCAATCCAGTTCGGCTCCAACTTCCTGGTCATTCGCAACGCATCCGCCCTCTCGCCGACCTGAAAACATCGATGCTTAACCTGCTTATTAAAAGCAGATTGCACTCTCTGTTTATAGTGTTTAACCCGCACTGCAACTTTCTCCCTTATTTCATCAATTGTCTTAATCGCTACTCGAGCCAGCCTCTCGTTCTCTTCCACATTAAAAGCTGCCAAACGCTGCGAACCTCCAACTATTTCCGTTGGAATGACCGCGTCCATCCCATAAACCAAGATAAACGGCGACTCCCTCGTGGTAGTTCGGGGAGTCATTCAATAAGCCCACAGAACTGATGCGAGCTCTTCTTCCAAGAGCCCGCCCGTTTTCTCTAGTCGCAGCTTTAGTCCCTGTACAATTATCTGATTAGTAACTTCCACTTGCCCATTGGTTTGTGGGTGTGCCATAGAGGCAAATCGCTGCCTCATCCCCATCTCCCTGCACCACTTTTGAATTTTCTTGCCATTAAATTGAGTCCCATTGTCCGACACTAACACTCGGGGTACTCCGTACCTGAAAAATATGTTATCAAAAATAAAATCATTTATAGGCTGATCGCTTATCCCCGTGACCTCCTCGGCCTCCACCCACTTCGTAAAGTAATTAATCGCCACCACTAAGTGCTCTTTGTTGCTTGGGGTCTTTGGAAAAGGACCTACAATATCAATTCCCCATTGTGCAAATGGGCATGGCGAGCTCATAACCATCATCTCTTTAGCTGGTACGTGAATAATCGGAGCATGCATTTGACACTTTTTACACTTTCGAACTAACTCGCTAGCCATAGTATTCATCTCGGGCCAAAAGAAACCATCCCGCAACGTTATGCCCACCAATGCCTTTCCCTTCACATGATCGCCACAATACCCCTCATGTATTTCTTTCAACACTTCCGCCCCCCGCTCTATAGCTAGACATTTCAAAAGGGGTCCAAAGTGTGATCTTTTATATAGTTCTTCGTGTATCACACAAAAGCGAGCTACTACTCTGGACTCCTTTGTTGTCATTCTCTCTGCACCTTCCTTTGCCTTAACCAAAACATCCCAAATAGGAGTACGCCAATCATCTTTGACTTCAAGTTCCATAACCTCTTTACCCTTTTCCACGCTACTGTGCTCCAGCTCCATCAACGTGATTGTCCGAGTATCACAAGTCCCCAAGGCTCCTTCTATTCGAGCGAGCTGATCGGCACGGGTATTCTCAGCTCGCGGTAAATGTTCCAGCTTGAATTCGTCAAAATGGGCTACCTCTTCGTGCAATTTACTCAAATACGCCGCCATCCGTTCCTCCTTAGCTTCGGAAGATCCATCGAACAGACACGCTATCAGATGAGAGTCCGTATACGCCCAGAACTTTCGCGCCCCTAGATCGCTCGCCATCTTGATACCTTGCAATACTGCTTCGTACCCTGTCTAATTATTGGATGCTTTAAATCCTAGCTTGATCGCAAAATATAGATTCTTCCCTTCTGGGCTGGTCAACACAATACCCAGCCCTGCTCCCGATGCCATAGTCGAACCATTTGTGTACAACGTCCATGCCTTCACTTTCTCTCCTACATCGGCCGGTCTTGCCATCTCCTGCAAAAGATCTCCTAACACATGTGCTTTGATAGCCACCCTCGGCTCATAAACTACATCGTACTCACTTAGCTTCACATCCCACTTCAATAGCCTCCCAGATACATTGGGATTGACTAAAACCTGCTTGAGAGCCAGGTTAGTATGTACCTTCACCCCGTGACTCAAGAAATAAGGTCTCAACTTCCCTGCTTTACAAACCAACGCAAAACCTCCTCTCTCCAGCTCGGTATACATTAACTCGGCCCCATGTAGCATCCTACCAATGTAATAGATAGGCTTTTGCATGCCTGCTTCTTCTCTTATCAACACAGAACTCACGACGACCTCCCCTACAGATATGTATAAAATCAAATCCTCTCCCGGCATGGGCTTGGTTAATAGTGGTATTTCTGCCAAGTACTTTTTTAACTCCTCAAATGCATCCGCAGCTTCTTTTGTCCACTCAAACTTGGACCCCTTCCGAAGTGCCCTAAAAAATGGGATGCCTCTCTCCGCCGACCTATAAATAAGACGACTGAGACCCGCCATCCAACCTGTAAGTACCTGAACATCACGAACCGTCCTAGGATGTGGCATCTCCAAAACAGCTCGCACCTTCTCCGGATTAACTTCAATTCCCCGCTCTGTCACCATATACCCCAAGAACTTCCTAGACCGCACATCAAATGCACACTTCTTTGGATTAAGTTTCATCCCGTACTGTCTTAATATAACGAATGTCTTCTTCAGATCTTCCACACGAGATTCTACTCTCTTGCTCTTGACCAGCATATCATCAACATAAACCTCCATGGTGGACCCCAATAGGTCTTTGAACATACGATCCACCAACCTCAGATAGGTCGCCCCTGCATTCTTCAGGTCAAAGGGCATGTATTCAAAACAATACGTACCCGTAGAAGTAACAAAACTCACTTTGGGTTGATCTTCCTTTGCAAGAGGTATTTGATGGTACCCCTGTGAAGCATCCATCATACTCAACAGCTCGCACCTAGAGGTAGAATCCACCAACTGATCAATTCGCGGCAGAGGATAATGATCCTTCGGGCAAGCTTTATTTAGGTCGCGAAAATCCACACACATCCTCCACTTTTGAGCCGGTTTTGGCACCATCACAACATTAGACAAATACTCAGGGAATTGGATCTCCCTTATGTGGCCAGCTTTCAACAATTTCTGTACTTCTTCTTCATTTACTTTGTCCAGCTCTGGTCTAAAATGTCTCCTCTTTTGTTTCACCGACCTCACCTCCGGATCCGCATTTAAATGATGCTGCGCGACCTCCGATGATACCCCAGTTAATTCTCCATCTTCGAACGTGAATACATCTCGAAATTCTCTCAACAGCTTAATCAGTTCGTCCCTCAAAGTCTTAGGCATTAGGGTCCCCACCCTCGTCGTATATTCTGGGCGATCTTCCTCCAAGGAGATTTCCATCAGTTCATCATTCGGCTGGACAGAGTTCTCCTGTTCCTTCATTCTTTTTGCATTAAGCACTCATTCCGGTTGATCGTCACCCCTCTCACGTTTTTTCTCCATCAACCCTTTCCTGACTGCGAGCTGATAACACGATCGTGCGACCTGTTGTTGCACGATGACTTCCCCTACTTTATCACCCACTTAATATTTGATGCTCATGTGGTAAGTTGATGTTACCGCTTGGAAAGCATTGAGGTCAGTTCGCTCTAATATAGCATTATAGGCCGACCTCCCTCGGATGATCAAAAACTTCAAGCTCTTCTCCACTCGCGCTTCATCTCTTCCTAGTACGACCTGGAGCGTCAGCTCGCCTTCAGAATTCACTTGTGCCCCATTGAATGCATATATGGACGTATTTACAGACCGCACTCATTTTTCTACCTTCATCTGTGCAAGACAGTCCGTATATATGATGTTTATCGAGCTCCCATTATCCATGAAAATTCTGCCGACCTCATACCGAGCAATCTTGGCCTCTATCACTAATGCATCATTGTGATCTTCTTGCAGCCCGCGTCGTTCACTGGGGCCAAAAGAGATGACTGGTCCCATAACCTACAATTGTCGACTCACACTAGCGACCTCCCACGTTCCTGAACGAGCTTACTTAACGTGTCTCTCTCGAAATCATGTTTATCCTTCTTCTATTCCTTCGCGGACCATCGTGCCCCTGATTTCCTTGCTGCCGCTGCCTTGTGACCTGTTGTTGGGGCGGACCTCCCAGTGGTGGTGGAGGTAGCGTCCGCCCCAGCTCCTTTGGCTCCCTCTCTTTGTAAATCACTTCCTTCAAATTCCCCGCCTTTATGAGTCTTTCTATCTCCTCCTTGAGGTGCTTGCACTTTTCTGTGAAATGTCCATAGTTGTCATGAAATAAGCAAAAGGAGGTAGTTCTGGGATGACTAGGGACAGGTGTATGATCCTCTGGCCATTTTATAGCATCGGGTACTAAACATTCCATAATACCAAACACTTTAGATTGCGAGTACGCTAACGGTGTGAAATCCTCTTCTCTCCAATCTCGCATACTCTCCTCCGACTTTCTACTAATCACAGAGCTCGGGCTCAAGAGCCCGCGCACTATCCTCCTCGGTTCTCTTCTCAGCTCTCTTCTGGACACATTAACCCCTGTATCCGCGGCCTCTCTTCCAAAACGTGCCCGATGTTCCTCTTCAGCCTCCTCCACCTGTACATACTTATGACATCTCTCCAAAACCTCGTCATAGGTCCGCGCCTCTTTTTTGACCAGCGATTTGCGCAAATCCTCTCTTCTTAATCCCTGATGTAAAGCTCCGACCTTCATCTCATCAGTGGCAGCGGGCACCTCCACGGTGGCGCTAGTGAATCTATTAATATACTATTTTAATGTCTCATTAGGTCGCTGTACCATGTTAAAGAGTGACTGTGCCGTCTTGGCACTCTGTCTCACACTAGAGAACTACTTCAAAAAAGCAGCTCGCAAAACTTGATAACTGGTAATTTTTCCCCGTGGTAGTTGGTAGAACCAGTTCTGCGTGATTCCCCTTAAGGTGGACACAAAGGCTCGACATGCCACCGCATCTTTGTAATTATGCAACATCGTCGCGTTCTCAAAGAGTCGTAAGTGCTCGATTGGATCTGTCGTTCCCCGATACTGAAACTCTAACGCCTTGTAACTTCTAGGCATTACAGCATGCATCATATCCTCTGAGAAAGGATGTCCCTCGTCGTTATCTAATTTCTCGCCATCTACTTTCTTTTGTAATTTTAGCATGGCTTACTGCAAATCTCTAAAGGCCTTATTCTATGGACCTATTTCGTTCTCCCCTTTCCCTTCCTTAAATTCGCTACAGCTTCTCCGAGTTTTCTCTTGAGATTCCGTATCTGAGGTATGAGTCTCGCTCTCACTGTCATACTTACTGTGTTGGCGACCTCTACGCTTATAATGTCTTCGCTTTACTTTCAATCCCTTCCCTTTTCGCCTACGAACATGAGAATATATGGATGAGGTAGAGCTGGAAGCATCTTCATTATTCCGCTTACTGCGTCCTCTCTTTTGAGACAGTCTTTTAGACAAAGACTTCTCATTCTGCTTTACTTTTCTGATCGCCGACTCTTCCTCCTGCTCGCTATCTGATTTATCACCCTTTTCTCTCTCACTACCCAGCCCGCCTGCTAGGTACTTATGTAGCTCCTCCTGCTTTTCCAAAGGTACAAAATCCATAAGCCCTTCTAGAAACCCTTTCTTATTCTGGCAGGGCTTATCCTTGGGCAAATCTTCCCCCTACCTTGCTCCTATAGGAATTGCTTTCTGCGCTTCTTCTTCTGGAGTTCTCATCTATAGACTTCCCACTGGTTCCTTCCCATCACGTTTATTGGGGGAGGGCAGCGGTGTGCCACCGGTGCCTTGAATTACTGGATCCGCCTGAGGAGGCGTTTGGCCACCTTTGGCCATCTCTTGTTCGTTGATATCAGCCAATCAACTCTTCTTATTATTATTTTTACATCCAGAACCACAGTGCAGGGTTCTAGGAATTATGTTGCTATCCTTCATGTTTTGTTTGTGGAACCTCTCACACCTTTCGCTCAAGGACTCAATGTCCCTCTTGCCCACAGACGGCGCCAATTTGATATTCGATTCGAGATCTCTTATTGAAAATTTGGGCTACCAAATATAGGGGGTACTAACCTCAAAAGGGATCAGCCACCTAAAACTGCTTCCGAATACGTCACATCGACAACCAGAGCCTTCACCGAACCTCCTGCGACCTAGCTGGTCCTGCAAAATAGCGCCTCAGACGTGCCGGATTTCGAGTCCGTTAAGGCCCTCCGACGCTTAAGTTAATAAGCGAAAACCAAACACTAACACTTCTCTTCTAATAAAAATAATAATAATGCGATAGAGCAATATCGTCTTAGAAAAATAATGAGAGGCACACGCCTCTTTATATAGAGATAGGAGAAATCCTCCTCAATTTAGGGTTACCTTCTATAACCATAATTCCATTCATATTATAACTTTACAACCGACTCACAGTTGGGATTCTCTCCGCATGTTAAGTTCTCATACATAACAAATCTCTTTAACTTAACAGACTTGGACCCTTTATACAGCCCAGCGAAAGCCATATAACGCAATCACCTTAAGCCCACTGGCTTAATATTCATAAAATCCACAATCAAGCTCAAGTATACAGCCCAAAACATAAGAGGTCGCGACCCTATATGAGAACTCATCCTCATACTACAAGTCGCTACTCTACACAAACCAACTCGCTCACTTCTCAAGGACACAATACAGCTCGCCCATTTTTCAGGAGGAACACCCTCTTCTAGAAATGAGGTCTCTTACCATAAATAACCTCATACAACAAATAATATCATGTATGGACATTTTGGTCCACATCACAATCAAAATCATTTCTCCATGGATATTAGCTTTCAAGCAGTATGTCTATCTTAATCCAGCATAACATTCAGACTTTCGCAGACATTTTTGAAACCCAAACAACCTATATGAACAGTTACCAATAACAATCTTAGATTTTCTATTAAATGAAACAGATTTCCCCGATTATCTCATTGCTTTACCAAATCGACACTCGAATTATTAAACAAAAGCACTCTAGCAAAAGCAGGATAGCAGAAAAAGACATCCAAAAAAGAAAAAATTACTTGCTAAGCAAAAACTAGTCTAAGCACCTATGAAACTTATTCAGCAAGAAAAAATAATTAGTTAAAGCCGAAAGCATTTTGTATCATCTGTTATTGAAGATAGCAAGAACCACACTCCTCGTGAGAAAAAATAAACCAACTTCTGTGTCGACAAGTTAATGCCACTAAATAGAAATATTTTCATTTTTGGTATTCAAAATATGCTGGAACCGTAAGACTAATACTACAAATTAACTAAGTATCAAGTTCAATATCCTGACTTTAAGTTTGGTATCAAATTTCACACCCAATGTTATCTTCCCGTTAGTAGACAATAAATTTAGAGGGATATTGGGCTGAATTGGCGCCCCAAACCTGTTTATATAACCCCAGCTGCCCGGAGAACATTTTTTCATCCTAATTTTACCTAAGAACATAAGTCTGTATGAACTTTACAACAAATAAAGAACAAAAGCTGACTCATGAACAGTAAACAAACAATAAAAAATATTATACTCTAATAAATGGTGCATTCATACAACTGAAAATGATGAACAAGCCTAATGTGCCACACTAGAATATCTTATATACTTGCCTTTTCTTTTTCTTTTTCTTTTTTTTTTTTTCTGAAATTGTAAATCATAAAAACAATGTATAATCCATCATATTCAAGTAAAATTATCCAGAAGGGGTGGAGCTTTACGGTTAATAGCCACAATTTCTCGATCCAATTAAAAAGCAACGATGAGAGTTTCAACACAATTAGAAAGAAAAATAAAATAGGAGAAATAGATCTAAGCTTTTTCTAAGAAAGGCCTAATTAAAAGATTAAGGAGCTTTAAAGGGGCGCCAGTGGTAGCCGATGACGGTGACGGTGGTGGTGGTGCAGGCAGGATTTAAGGTGGCCTGATCGTGAAGGACTGTTGGTCATGGTAGTTGTGGTAGCAGCGGCAGTGGCGCGGGTGGTAGTGTCGAAGTTTTTGGATAAGAGAGCAGGTAAAGAGATGAATAGATACGCATTTCACTGGATGAGATCCCTGATTTAAGTAGTATAACATAACATAATTATAAACATGCCTGACCTTCTTTTAATATAGTGATACGATAAACATTGTCAATTTTCCTTGCAAGATATGTATCGTAAATTGGATTTATTCAAATTAAATGGTGCAGCAAAAATTCGTTGTAACGAATTGTATAGACTAAATCTACGTGTCATGTAAATAATCATAGCATTTTGATTTTCTCAAATCTATTTATTAGTAAGTGAGAAATGTTGCTTGGAAGTTGAACGGTTGCTTAAATGCATTTTTTGTGTATCCCACATTGAAAGTTAATGAATGTGGAAGGCAGTTTAAAAATATTTACATTTCATTAGTGGACATCAAAGTGGGCCAGCGGGTATTGTGGGCTTTGTATGAATAAAGCTCACGCGGGCTCTTGGACTTGGGTTCGCCCGTCCGCCTTCGGCGGAGCCGAGTGGATCCGAGCCCGGTCCCAAACCTTGGGCCTTGGTTCTGGGCCCTGGACTTGGGAAATTAGTCCGATTGAGGTGGTCCGTGTGGGGTCCTGATTCTGGTTCAACCTTGACTTACCTTTTAGCCATGTGCGGTTTTTGGACCCTGAGCTATCTGTGTACGTTTTCAAACGTACACACCTGAAACTCCTGACCGTTCAGGTCAAACGTCATGCTTAGCTATGTGCGGTTTTTGGACCCTGAGCTATCTGTGTACGTTTTCAAACGTACACACCTGAAACTCCTGACCGTTCAGGTCAAACGTCATGCTACTTATTACATGCATGGACGTTACTTTGACTATTCTCCTAGCTGCCTGTTGCATGTGCACGCTGAACCTATCCAGGTTCATGCTGCCAGATGCTGGCTGTTTGAACGACTTAATGGCACCTTTAAGGACGTCATTAAGCAAGTTGTTACCTCCCAGATGGCAACCCGATATAAGGGTGAGTACTCCTTTCCATTTCACACACGAAATCCACCTGAAAAATTAGAGAACTCCCTGCATACACATATTTATGCATTGTATTTTTTACTTAACTCAGTTCATTTTCATCCAGTTCGCCGGAGCTCTGATATTTACGGTGTTGTAATAGTAGAGACGAAGTCATTTCATTTTTGGGGACGAATAGTCAAAATCGAAGGGCATTAACGGGGCTATTTCGTCTTGCGGACAGAGTTCTAAACTCGACTTGACTTGACACTTGATTTATACAATTTTTGTTTTCTATTTTCCAGTTTTCTAATGTGTGAAACACCTTCGTGTTTTGATTTTTTGATTAGGTAAGAAATTGCATTTAGGTTTTTTGAGAACTTTTTCAAATTAATATGTGAAACACCTTTGTATTTTGATTTTTTGATTTAGTAAGGAATTGTGATTAAGATTTTGATTAAAATCTTAAATTATTGTGTGAATCGTCCTTTGGTTTTTTTGATTCAATAAGAAATTGCAATTAGGGTTTTTTGATAAAGTTTTCAAATTATTGTGTGAAACATCTTGTTGTTTTGATTTTTTTGATTTAGTAAATTGTGAGGTTTTCTGAGAATTTCTTCAAATTAATATGTGAAACACCATCGTATCTTGATTTCTCGATTCAGTAAGAAATTGTGATTAGGTTTTCTAATGATTTTCTTTAAATTAATGTGTGAAATACCTTCATATTTTGATTTTTCGATTAAATTAGGATTAGGCTTTTTGAGAACTTCTTCAAATTAATGAGTGAAACACCTTCGTATTTTGATTTTTTATTTTAGTGAATTGCGAGTAGGTTTTCTGAGAACTTCTTCAAATTAATGTGTGAATTACCTTCATGTTTTGAATTTTCGATTCAATAAGAAATTATGATTAGGGATTTCCGATAATTTCTTCAAATTGTTGTGTGAAACACCTTCATATTTTGATTTTTTTATTCATTAAGAAATTATGATTAGGGATTTATGATAATTTCTTCAAATTATCGTGTGAAACACCTCCGTTTTGATTTTTTAATTCAGTAAGAAATTATGATTAAAGTTTTCTAATAACTTCAAAATATTGTGTGAAACACTTTCATCTTTTGGTTTTCTGATTTAGTAAGAAATTATGATTAGAGATTTCTGAGGATTTACTTTAAATTATAGTGTGAAATACCTTCGTGTTTTGGTTTCTGATCCAGCAAGAATTGTGATTAGTGTTTTCTTAGAAATTATGATGTTTAGTTAATATTTAGTAGAAATTGCAAATTGCTATGTAGTAAGAAAACTGTGATTTGATGCAACTGGGATATATAGTTAGAAATTTCTATTGATTGATAATTGATCTTTCTTTAGGGCTAGTGAGCAAAAGAGGTCTATAATGGCTACAATAATAAGGACTATTTCAGGCATAAGAGATTAATTGAAAGAGCAGCATCTCAATGAGATGGCTGAAACCCCTTTCTTTCTACTGTTTAAGCATTTATGATGAAATTAACAACTACAAATTGTAAAAAGAATGAGAAGAATGTACTGTCACTAATTGAGAATTTTAATAAAGATATGCAAACGATTAAGCTTGGGTCTCACAATGTTGGGATACATGCAGAAGATGTTAGATTTGTATTTTAGTTAGTTAATAGAACACACCGTATCAAGGTTTATAAGGGTAAGAAGTCTGAATGGGAGTTAGCTAATCGTATATTCACTGGTTTGGAGGAGAAGGATCTGACTGTGAAGCTACTCGAACACTGTCAGAATATTGTGTTTGATAATTATTTGTTCACTATTCTTCTCTACACCTGGGACTTCGATATTGTGGGGGTGGGTTCAGTACGTTAAAAACAGTGACGAGATGAAGACATATAACTGGTGTGAAGCGATAATGAGTACTCTTATTCAGTCCCTGGTCGAGAAGCATGATTGACCATCATAATTCTAGGATGTACTACATTCTTGATGGTAAGATATTTCACCATCAGTTATAACTAATGTCATTTCTTTAATTTTTATTTAACTAATATAATATCTATTTGAAAAGAAAAAAATATTGTACCAAGTGTTCTGAAATGGCATCTACCTCGTGTGTGGAAAGAAGTGAACAAGGACTGTTTGCTAAACTTATCGGACGATAAGGTAAATTAATTTTCAAAGTTGTTATATTATTTCTACCTTGGCTTTATAATATGAAAATAGTTTTTTGCATACAATTAGTAACAATAACATACAGTAAGTAATTAAAATATTCTTGATTTGGATATGTAGTATATAAAGTAAGGAATTTAACATATGTAGTAGGAAACAGTGATATTGATTAAGGAATTTAACATGTGGTATTATTAAATTACATGTGACCGACGGTGCTCTAACACCCACAATAAATGAAGCAGACATGTACAAGAATTTAAAGACTGTTGCTAATGATAAACCAATTAAGGTGCAGTTGATACTCTGATAAAAAACTAAAGCGTCATCGATTGAGGGGGGAAGAGTTGAGGAAACTCAAAACTTTTGGATGAAAATGAACAACTTCAAGAGGAAAGGCATCAAATGGATGAAAAACTAGTGACTATGCAAAATTTGTATGAAGATCTTCTGCTGTAGCACATTGCTATTGAAGCCCAATACACAAGTCTCGTGCAAGAAGACTAAAATTTGAAAGACAGATTAGTGTGAGGCTGAGCAGATCAAGAAAGATGAAATAATTGTGAATCTTAATGCTGAATTATTTGCTATTCAGGTTGAGGATGTTGATCTATAGAATTTGAATGGGTATCAGTTGATATACAATGAGACTATCGATAGGTTGGGGAAACAGTTGGAAATTAGGTCAAGAGAAATAAATGAAGCAACAACGAACATTGTTACTCTTGAAAAAGAAATTGAGTTTCTTAAAAAATAGTAGATCAAGAAAGATGAAATCATTGTGGATCTTGATGATGAATTATTTGTAATTTAGGTTGAGGATGAGGTACGTGCAATCACTTAAGTTCATTTGAAGGGGAAAAATAACGTTTAAGGTGCTAAAAGCAAACAAAATGTAATGTACCAAAAGATCAAGAACAAAAAAAGGAAGTCGACTGATAGCAAATATTATGATTATGGGGAAGGGGAAAGAAATCAAAGATGTAGGAAGTGATTCCCGATTACAATAGAATAGTGGATTGGGAATGCACTACTAGTCAAATTCCTCGAAAAAGTAGATAGACAATCACCAAAAATATGTTGATGGTATTTGCCCCTAGAATATTTGGAAAGAACTATACTATTGGGCCAGAAAGGAATAATGTAAGATTTATTACTTTATGTCACGGTTTAATACTATATGTCACTGTTTCATACTCGTGTAGTATTTCCTTTTTTTCCCAATAGGGAGGCAATTCTATATAATAAAGAAAATCTCATGCTCATGATTGTGGAGAATGACTTGGATATATTAAAAAGTAAATACATCAGTAATGTGTAAGTAAAAAATAAAAATAAATCTTAATCTATTTAATCTAGTAATAAATTGTTTGTTATGTACAATTTCATTGATAAGTGTATTCTTATTGTTGACTCATTACATTATTTTTAGGTGATTTATGCCTAAGCACAACACTTGTTTAAAACAAGTAATTCAGATGGCTAGGAAGTGATAGTCCGTGCACATTGTTCGGTACATTCAAAAAACTTGGTTAGCTTACATTAGTGCTATTCTCAATCATATCATATCATATCATAACATTTTTCTGCCAGAAGAATAATGCAAACCTCTATTGTTAAGCAAAAACATGTTAACAATTCCATTCACAAACAAGTAGTGGATGTATCAGCGTTCAAGGATGTAGTCGTTCTTTTCCCAATCGTGTTAGCATGATACAACAAAGAAACAAGACCAGTTCACTATACTCTCTTTGGAATATGACGTCTCTACAAACAAAAGTAAGTTCTGCAACTCCATGACGCCTAGGAAGAATATAAAGGATGCATTCCGTGAAGATGCAAAAGTTATGGTATGACAAAATTTTTACTTAAACTAATGTAAGTTTCAGTTACTTTCTTAGTTAATTGATAATAACACCATTCATTATTTTTTTAATTAACATTAAGGAACTTATAGCGGAAAATGTGGCTGAAATGTTAAGCAAGGACGGAGAGCCTAATCACTTACCACTAGAGAGTGTAAGAGAAACCCCTCAACAAGGACCAGACAAGTAAGTGCTTTAAATAACACTAATATTTTATTTTTGCATACTAATTAGCTTATTGTTGCATATAACTATTCTCATGTGAATCGTTTCATGCCGCAGGAACAACCGTTCAATTTATGTTTGCTACTTCATGAAGCAAATCATGCTAAGGGAGAAGATTTCAATACATGATCTTTATGTTTTGAAAGTGGAGATAATGAAAACTATTATCATGAATGGCTATAAATTGTAAAAAATAAACATTTTGAAAATCATTTATTTTCTATTTTGATGTGACTAGGATCTCGTAAGAAATTTGACGTCCGTTTGTTTTCTAATTTGACGTGGTAGGATATAGTAAGAAATGCTTTGATTTTTCTAGGATCCAATAAAAAGTGCTTTGATATGATTGTGTACTCTATTGAATAGTATATAGATGAAAATAGTGAATTCCAAGTTCAATGCAGTGCATATAAAGGATTATTGAAATTGCATGTTTTTAATGTATCATCAAATCTCTACGATTACCTGTGTGTATGCGTGTTCAATGATTCAATATATGTATAGTAATAAATATGTTCAAACTGTAAGAAATCTTAGTGTTTTAGTAAGAAATTCACATATTACGTAAGTTTCTTTTTCAAATGTAAGAAAACATTGATTACGTAATATGTGAGTTTCTTACTCAAACCATGGTTTTGTGATCTCAATGTGTACGTAAAAACTTTATATAGTGCAGTTTTTCCATCAAGTAAATATATCAGTTGGGCAAACATCAACCACGTTAACAAATGCACATAAATTCATCACCCAACTAATAAACAATAATATAAGTAAAAAATGCTTATAGGCTGTGATTGTTTCAAATAACAGGTCTTCCCTGATCCTGCTCTTCCTTTCTCCTCTCCTCTCCTCTGTATCACCCCAGCCTCGGTATCTACCTAGGCTGAATCTCAATCTTGGGATTTCCTTGTATAGAGTTTCACCAGTTCAGGACAACTCCCGAGCTATAATAATCTTCTCTTGAAAGAGATCAGGTCAAGAGAATCCTCGAGCCATGACCATCCTTTTTCGACATCTGTTTCTCCAAGAAAGGCTTATTCAGACCTTTCCTAGGACCGGGCTGGCCCAACTATCTTTATTCTAGTTATCTTAAATCAGGTCTACCCCAGACTAGGTCTGGCCTATTCATGCCTTATCAACTCCTCCCCCCGAAAAGGTTGGGTTAGAGCTGTAGAAATCTAGGGCCCTCAGGAATAAATGAGGCCCCACACACACTTTTATTGTTTCTCGTATCTGCACGGATCCCCGGAAATACGCCTGACAACCAGGCCTAATTATTGGCATTAGTGGTGTCGGCCCATATTCTCAAGCAGTTACCATGTCCTTACGCCTTTCCAAGTACTGGCACGTCAGCCCTACCCTAAGACGGTTGACGCTCCAGCTCACCACCTAGGGTACTGTTCATCTGCCCACATTATATGCGGGGATCCCATCAAATCCCGCTTTTCTTGATTTTTGTTTTTCAAATTTATCTTTTTGCCTTTTATTCCCCCTGGACTCTCTCTCTCTCTCTCTCTCTCTCTCTCTCTCTCTCTCTCTCTCTCTCTCTCTCTATCTCTATCTCTCTCTCTCACTTTCACATTTTTCATTTCTCAAAGTTCTCGAATCTCTCTGTTCTCTCTCTAATATCCTGGCGGACTCTCACTTAAAATTTTCCAGTTCAATTTCTCCGGCAACCCTTATAGACCAGGTACCTCTTCAGTCCATAATCTTCTTAATTTTCTGATAACGTCGTCATCTCTTCCTCCTCTTGAAGTTTCCCCGGATAGTACTTCTATGGCGGTGGGAACCTCTTTTCCCCCGTCGTCCGCCGCTCCGGGGACGACGGTGATTTCTTCGTCTTCGCCGTCTGCCTCTCCGGTGAGGGAGACGACCTCTTCTTCCTCCCCGTCTGCTTCTCCAGCGGCGGAGATGGCTTCCTTGTCCCCCTCTCCTTCTCCGGGGGCAGCGTCGGCCCCCTCCTCCTCCTCCGGGGGTTTTGAATACCCTCCGGCGAACCCAGAGCACCCTAAAGTCCCATACATCCTTAGCGAACGGACGGTGGAGGAGGTCCGGTATAAATATAAAATTTCTGAGCCTTACAATCCTTATTGTCCTCCGGCGGGTATTCTGGCTTGCCAAGCGCCGGCAGGCTGGCTGCCCTTCTATGTTAACTTTTTCAGGTGGGTTTGCACCTACCTGTAAATCCGCTTATGCTAGTGATCACCGATGTATATAAAATCCCTGTCTTCCAATTCACTCCTAACTCATTTCGGATTATGGTATGTTATAATCTAGCCATGCGCTATGCTGGTCTAGATCCAACAGCTCGTACCTTTTTTCCAGCTCTGCCAAGCGAAGATCTCTTTCCCAAGCTGCTTCTACGTTACATCCAGACCTGGCATTATTTCATATTTAAGCTCCCTGCCTCCAACAAGGCCTGGAGGAAGAAGTTTTTCTTTATTTTCTGCGGTGGGAACTGGGCTTCGATCCTAAACCCATCGAGAAGTTGCCGTCTTATCCACCTTTGTCCTCAGCGGACAGACCTTCTCACATTCAGAGAATAATATCCACCCTTAACAAGAATTCTATCTATGTCAATGAGCTTCTCCTCCCCTCCACTCTGGACCTTTTTAACGAAAGATCAGAAACGGGTCATTTGGTTTCAGAGATTGGTAAAATCCCCTATTCTCCTGGTCTGTCTTATTATGCTCTTAATCTTCATGCCTTATGCTTCTGTTTTTTCTTTCTTCAGAGAGGATGATGAGACAGATGTTCGAGGCTGCATCCAAGAAGGGGAAAGAGGTTTCCGCAGAACCTCAGGCTCAAGCAGCGGGTTCCTCCCCTTCCCCACAGATCCAAAGTTCTCAACCTTCTCAGCTTCCCCTACGTCCTCGTCCAACGAGTGTACCTACCTCCGAGTCGGAGGAGGATGAGGTCCCTCTATCCAAGAGGCCTCGTACTAGTTAGAGCGGGTGCACAACCTCTGTCACGGCGCCATCTATGCCCGTCACTCGTAGCGCGGGCCCTCCTAACAGGACCCCTGTTTTGAACTGCTCTTGCGATGTGGCAGTTCGGCATGAGAGTGGGCAGTGCGCGCCCAAGGACATGCGCATTCTAGAGAAGTTAAGCGATCGTGAGTTGCTGGAGTCGTGGTGTCAAGATGAGGTGCGGGTAAACCCCTCCCTCTTTCTTTCCCCTTTCCCATGTTCTAACTCTTCTCTTTGTACCCAAGCTGAGGCCAAGAAGGCTCTCTTGGCCATTAGGCCAACAAGGTCCATGATCCAGTTCGACGCTGTCAAGGAGAACAAAGTGTTACATGAGAAGATGCAGCGCTTTCGCGCCTATGCCAAGGAGAAGATAGCCGAGGCAAAGAAAGTGAAAGGAGAGCTGACCGAGCTGAAGAAAGCTCAAGACAAGATGCTTGAAACAGCTCATTCCGAGGCCAGGGACGAGGCTCTTGCGGAGGCGAGGAGTTTAGCGGATGAGACCTTAGCCAAGGCCAAGGAAGAGTGGAGAACAGAGTTTTTAAACTCTGAGGAGGGCCTCAAGCTGGTCCAGTTCGCCAGGGAGGTAGCACAAAAATCCTTCCGGGGGTCAAAGGAGCTTTATACTCTGCTCTTTCCGGAGGCAGTGGCCTATTATCATCTTGGCTTAGACGAGCAAGCCAAGTGGTCCCAAGCTAACCCCGAGGCCCCCTTTGACCAGAATTTACTTCTGCAGAATCCCCTTGAACCCACCTCCTTCGCCTATGCCTCGGAGCAGGATCGCCTTCATACTGTTGGGGCCGTGGAATTCGCCGAGCACGTCTTCTCTGTCCTTAATTCTCCCGTGCTCGAGTAGTCTCTGCCAGACCTGGCTCTTGCCGTGGTCCCTCAACCAGCTTCTTCTCCCTCCCCAACCTTTGCAGGTTTGGGTGAGCTGCCGGGCGGGACCTCTCCAGGCGCTTTATCGGAAAGTGTTGTGGACCAGTTGGCGGCAGAGCTGGATGCCGAGATAGAGGCTGAGACTTAGGATTTTAGGACTTTTGTACTTTTATCTTGACAGACCTGTAGTTCTCCTGTGTAGCTAGTCTGACTGTTGTTGTTTTTCTGATTGTAGTACAAATAATATCTCATTAATAAATATTTTCTGTCTTGTAGCGACTCTTGGTTTTTAGGGTTTCCTGATTTTCCGGAAACCATAGTACTTTTGATTCCCTTGCACGTGCCTTTGTATTCTTTAAATATGTGCATGTTATTCTTCATTCTTTATTCAATTTTCTAAAATGGCTTTCGCTTCTCTTCTTGAAGAGCTTGATACTGTGAAAAGAAAGAACATCTCCCTTTTGGTGGAGAATTTTAAGCTTTCCGACAAACTTTCTGTGCTTCGTGAAAAGATAAACTATCTGTATCGTCTCCTGGAAAGGAAGAGGTAGAAGAAACGCCATTACAAGAGAGAGTGGGCTGAGCTCCATCAATTAAATCGGCAGCTGTAGGAGGAGAAAGCGAATTTAACAGAGTCGGTGAATCTCTTGACCGTTGTCGCAGGCGAGGCCCATGCTCTTTCCGAGCGAGCGGACAAGTATCGTCAATGTTATCACGAGACTGAGTGTGAGCACTGGCGTGTTCGCCGAGCTCTAGCTTCAGATCGGAGAGCTTTAAGCTCCCATGGATGAATGCTTTCTGGGCCTTTTTGCTGATTTTTTTTATTTCCCTGATTTTCATAGTCCTGCAATGTAACCACTTTGGCAAGTTTATGTAGCAATCTTTGAGTAATTTTTGTTAACATGTTGTAGTTAAGAGTAACTTTTCTGAGAATGTTTCAATTTTCCTTTGCTTTTTTCTCAATCGTTTCAAGCTAATTGAAAATTTTCAAGTTTTAGCCATTCTAGGCTTTTTAAGCTTACCGCCAAGTCTGGCTCAACATATCAATCAGCTCGAGCCCACGGGGTATCGATCTTCTAGACTAACAACGAGGTCAGTGAAAATGGGGTATCTACCCTTGGCCAATCCTGGCTTATACTGACAATCAGGTCAGGAAAAATCATGGGCAGCCGCCCTAAGCCAATCCTAGATTATACTGATAATCAGGTCAGGAAAAATCATGGGCAGTCGCCCTTAGCCAATCCTGGCTTATACTGACAATCAGGTCCGGAAAAATCATGGGCAGCCGCCCTTAGCCAATCCTGGCTTATACTGACAATCAGGTCCGGGAAAATCATGGGCAGCTGCCCTTAGCAAATCCTGACTTATACTGGCAATCAGGTCCGGAAAAATCATGGGCAGCCGCCCTTAGCCAATCCTGACTTATACTGGCAATAAGGTCAGGAAAAATCATGGGCAGCCGCCCTTAGCCAATCCTGGCTTATACTGACAATCAGGTCAGGAAAAATCGAGGACGTTCGTCCTTAGCCAATCCTGGCTTATACTGACAATCAGGTCAGGAAAAATCATGGGCTACCGCCCTTAGCCAATCCTGGCTTACACTGATAATCAGGTCAGGAAAAATCATGGGTAGTCGCCCTTAGCCAATCCTGGCTTATATTGACAAGCAGGTCAGGAAAAATCATGGGCAGCCGCCCTTACCCAATCCTGGCTTATACTGACAATCAGGTCAAGAAAAATCATGGGCAGCCGCCCTTAGCTAATCGTGGCTTATACTGACAAGCATGTCAGGAAAAATCATGGGCAGACGCCCTTAGCCAATCCTGACTATTATGAAGACGTATTTAGTTTGGCTAACGCGGATGATCCTGCATTATAATTATAAACATTAGGAAATTACAATCAGACATACAATTTTCGTAAGTTTGCAACGTTCCATGCGCGAGGAATTTTAACTCCATCTAGCTCTTCCAGTTTGTAAGCTCCGCCTGCTAAGACTTGGGTGACCCGAAGTGGTCCCTGCCACGCAGCATCCATCTTTCCTTTAGCTTTCCCTAAATCGGATCTTCTTAGGACCAGGTTTCTCACTTAGAAGTCTCTCTTGATCACAGATCTGTCATAGGCCGCTTTGATTCTTCCCTTGATATGCGCCATTCTAACAACATCTCTTTCCCCCTTCTCCTCAACCAAATACAGAGCATCCTAGATCAACAGCTCATTCTGTGCCTCAACGAAGTTCTGGACCCGACGAGTTTCCATACTAATCTCAGCGGGTACCACAACGTCCATGCAATAAACTAGGCTAAATGGCATTTCACCTTTACTCTCCTTAGGATTAGTCCTGTACGCCTATAGAGTTGAGCTGAGCTCGTCGACCCATCTACCTCCGGCCTTTTCAAGACGCGACTTAATTCCTTGTACAAGTATGCGGTTGGTCACCTCGACTTGCCCATTGGCCTGTGGATAGTAGACAGACGTGAAATGCTGGTCGATCTTCATATTTATGCACCAAGCTTTGATTTTGGCACCCATGAACTGGGTGGCATTGTCTGAGACCAAGATCCTGGGAATACCAAATCTGCATACAATGTTTTTCCACAAAAAATCTCATCACCGCATCCTCTGTGACTTTTTCCAAAGCTTCAGCCTCCACCCATTTACTGAAATAATCAATGGCCACTATTAAGAACTTCTTTTGGGCGGGGGATGTAGGGAAAGGGTCGACCAAATCTATTCCCCATATAGCAAATGGACAATTAAAGGTGAGTTCTTTTGGCACTTGTCACAGGTTCGCACAAAACTCTCTGCCTCCCGTCTCAGTTATGGCCAGAAGTAACCTGCCTGTAAGACCTTACTTGACAGGGCTCTGGCACCCATGTGATTGCCACAGCATCCTTCATGAACCTCCTTAAGAACGTGAGCACCCTCCTCCATGCTTAGGCATCTCAAAAGGGGCTGCCCAAACCCTCTCCGATACAGGTCTCCCTTAACCAAACAAAATCTTGCCGCCCTGGTTTTTACCTTCACTGCCTCTTTCCTATCTTCTGGCAATTCTTCCTTCTCCAGATAAGTTTTTATGGGGGTACGCCAGTCATTCTTCTGGACCACCGAGCACACCTGCTCTGTCCCAAATTCCCTATCTGCCCTTAGCAAAGTGATCACCCTTTCCTAGTAATCTACAGCTGAACTAGCTATTTTTGCTAGATATCTGCTCTTCCATTCTCTTCTCTGGGGATTTGAAGGATCGTCAGAGCCTTCATATTCCTGGACATCTCCCTAAACGAGTCCAAGTACCTCTGCATACTCTCTTCTCTAGTTTCAAATTCCCCACTTATTTGCTTACAGAGAAGCTGGGAGTCCACCCTTGCGGATATCTGCTCTGCTCCTAAGTCTCTCGCCATCTGAACTCTTCTTACTAAGGCTTCATACTCGGCTGCATTATTGGATAGATTATAATTTAGGCGTACTGCATATTCTGTGGTGATACCCGTCGGGTCAATTAAAACTATTCCTGCGCCACACCTTGCTTCCTACTGAACCATCCGTGAAAATTATCCATTTATGCCTTTCATCGGGAGGGCTGATCATTTCTTGCATGAAATCAGCCAGTGCTTGGGCCTTAATGGCTGTCCTGGCCTCGAATGTGATATCAAACTCGCTGAGCTCTATTATCCATTTGACAACCTCCCTGACACTTCTGGCTTGTACATTATGGCCTTCATCGACAAGTTAGTCCGCACTACTATGCTATGTGAGAGAAAGTATGGGCGAAGCTTACGAGCTATGCCAACTAGGGCCAGCATTGCTTGCTCTATTTCTACATACCTCACCTCTGCCTCATGCAAGACCTTGCTCCAATAATAGACTGGCCTCTACGCCTTGCCTTCTTCTCTAAGCAGGAAAGAGCTAATTGCATGCTGCCCTACGGATAAGTATAGGATTAAAGGCTCTCCTTGAATCGGCTTTGTGAGCAAGGACATTCTAGCCAGATGTGCTTTCATCATTTTAAATGCTTCTTTGCATTCATCGTTCCACTGAAATTTAGCCTTCTTCCGCAGGGCCTGAAAAAATGGCAAGCTCTTCTCTGTTGAGCGCGAAATAAACCGACTCAAGGCATTGATTCGACCTGCCAAGCATTGCATTTCTTTGAAGTTTCTTGGAGCTTGCATATCCATTATATCTCTGACCTTCTCAGGATTAGCTTCAATACCCTTCTCTGTTACCATGTATCCCAGGAATTTGCCAGCTCTGACCCCGAATGTGCATTTCTTGGGATTGAGCTTCATTTTGTATCTTCTAAGGGTATTAAAGGTTTCTCTCAAATCATCCACGTGTGAGGTCGCTTTTACGCTTTTGACTAACACGTCGTCCACGTATAACTCCATATTTCTCCCCAACTGTTCTTTGAACATTTTATCTACCAGCCTCTGATACGTGGCCTCTGCATTTTTTAGCCCAAACGGCATGACTACGTAACAATATGTTCCTTTTGGGGTTATAAAGCTAACCCTCTTCCAATCCTCCGCGAGTCTGATCTGATGATAGCCTTGCGAGGTGTCCATCATGCTTAATAGCTCGCAACCTGACGTGGAATCAACCAATTGGTCTATCCTTGGGAAGGGGTAATGGTCCTTGGGGCAAGCACGGTTAAGATCACGAAAGTCTATGCACATGCGCTAGTCATCTTGGGTCTTAGGGACCAGCACCGCATTGGAAAGCCACTCGGGAAATTGTATTTCCTGGATATGTTTGGCTTTCAGCAACTTCTCCACCTCCGCTTCAATAATAGCCTCCTTCTCTTGCCCGAAACTTTTCTCCTTCTGCTTGACTGGATTTATCGTCAGGCTAATATTGAGATGATGCTCAACCACGTCTGTGTCGATCCCTAACAAATCCTGAGGAGATCAAGCGAAGATGTCTGGGCTTTCTCGTAACAATGTCACCAGACCTATCAAAACCTCAAGGCTGAGGGTTGTCCCAACGCGGAGGAATCAACTCTCGTCCCCTGGGACTACCTCCACCATCATCAGCCCCTCTTCTCTTTGGGCCAGACCTGTCCTAGGCTGCTCTGTCTGCGCCATCTTGTTTTGTCAATCATCCTCGTTACGTCTGGTGCATTCCACACATGTCTGCCTGGATGCGTACTGATCACCGCTGACTTCAGCTGTTCCATCCTCTGCCGGAAATTTCATCTTCATATGATATACAGAAATCACGGCCTAAAACTGGCTCAGAGATGGTCGTCAAAGCATGACGTTGTATGTAGATGGCGCATAAACTACTAGAAATTGTATTGTTCTGGTTACTCTATACGGTTCCTCATCTAGCGTTACGAGGAGCCTAACTGCTCCCGAAGGCTTCAGAGCACCCCCTGCAAACCCTACCAAGGAGGTAGTGACCTCCTCCAACTCTACATCTAATTTTAATTGCTGAAAGAAATCATAAAACAAGATACGGTCGAGCTTCCTATAACCACAAACACCCGCTTCACATTATAATTGACAATAGTAGCCATTATCACCAAGGCGTCCATATGAGGAGCCAGGATGCCGTCGTCGTCCTCTGAGCCAAAGCAGATATTTGGAGTAGAAGCCATCTGCCCAACTTCCCGGGATTTCCTGACCAAATCCCTTGCGGCTCGAACATAGCTATGCTGTGTCCGCTTGGAGTGCTCGTCCCACTCGCCCCCAGTAATCATTTGGATATCCCCTCGTATGACCTGGGCCTGGTCATTCCATCTTCCTTCATTACGCCCTTTATCTTGATCGCGTTTATCTTGCTGAGGTCGTTCATGATTGCCATGACCAGACCTGGCCTCCTCCATTCTCATCCGCACATATTCCTTAAGGTGCTTCGCTCACACCATTCTTTCCAGCTCATACTTAATATTGGTACACTGGTCTGTGTCGTGTCCGTACTCATTATGATAACGACAGAATTGGTCAGACCTTTCTTTCTTAGGCTTCTGTGAATAAGTTTTAGGCCACTTCAGGTCTGGATGCCTCTCTATTGTGTGTAAGATTTCCCCCTGCGGAGTTGCCAAGGGCGTATATCTGTCAAAGCGAGGTCTTCCTCCAGACAGGTCTGACCTAGATTTTTTCATCGACAATCTATCTTCTCTGTCGTCTCTCTCTCTCTTCTTCTCTCCTTCTTCCTTGATCTTCAGGGCCTCTTCTATATGAATATACTTTTCTGCCCTTTCTAAGAGTTCTCCAAACTTCAGAGCTGGCTTCACAACCAGCGATTGGAAAAACTCTCCTCTCCTGAGGCCTTGCGCTAGCGCGTTCACCAAGAGCTCCTTTGACGCAGAAGGCACCTCCAGCTTTGCATTAGTGAATCGATTAATATAAGCAACGTAAACTTTCATTCTATTTCTACTTCAGGCTAAATAGCTCAAGCGGCATCTTCTGGTATTTTCTGCAGCTAGTGAACTGATGCAAGAAAGCCAAGCTAAACTCATCAAAATTGCTGATAGAGCGCGGCGGCAGCTAGCTAAACCAGAGCTGAGCTGACTTGGCGAAAGTCATCGGAAAGACCCAACACATGACTGCATCCGAGAACTTATGCACCGCGGCCGCAATTTTAAAGCGACTCAAGTGGTCCCACGGATCAGTTGTTCCGCTGTACTCAAAGCCTAAGGATCTATATGAGGCTGGCACGTCATCACGCATGACTTCCTCCGTGAATGGCGTGCCTCTCCGTGTCGGCACCGTACTGGTGCTCGCCATCTTCCTCTTGAACTCTCTCACCTCCTTCTGCAAGCTTTGCATCTGCTCAGCCAGGCCTGGAGTGGCTTGGCTCGACGTCTCGCTATCGGAGGTGGAGAAGTGTTCTTCTTTGTCTTGTAGGGGGCCCGATCGATGCGCTGGCCGCGCAGCGGTTTCGTTTCTGTCAATGGAACAGTCCTAGTTGGTGGTGTGTTAGATGGCGGCATTGAGATCTTCGTGAATTTCGTCTCCACCACCGCCTCTACGGCTTTTCCGATGAGCTCTGAGACCTGCCTGAGGAAAGAGTCATTCAGTGTTCGTCATTGGCTGGTGTGGATCTACCAGAAAGGGGTGGCGTGGTGCCCGGCACAGCTGCTGCCGACGGCTCTGTCTCCTCTGGCCTCGTCGTCGATGGCCCTGACATTTGTGGCATACCCCATGGTGCAGCGGAGCTTGGCGTGCCACCGAGCTCCCCCACCAGATCCCGTCGTAATCCGTCTGAAGCCATTCCAAAATCTCACGTCTTAACTCAGATTTCCCACAGACGGCGCCAATTATTTCAGCCAAAAATATGAGGACCCTTGTGTAGTGTAGTTTTTCGTGGTTCAAAATATTTGAAAGTTCATTTGGCTCGATATTATTGGAATTCGATTTGATTATGAGTTTCAAGGTGTTTCAAGCTTGGAAAAAAATAAAGGGAAAATAAAACAAATAAAATAGCTAAACTAAACTAGGAATTGAAATGACAAGTTGGTCGGATGCCTCGGTCGTATGCCCAAATTTAAATGCAAAGAAATAATGAAAATAAKCAAGAAAATGCATTGTTTCACCAAGTACAAGCATGCAAGCACAAGGTACAACTATGCTTAAAATCCTAAATAATGCAAATTAGCAAAAATTGAAAGCATGGATGTAAAGAGAATTGAAAATTAACATGAAAGTTTAAAACTTTAAGAAAAATGACAAGCAACAAAGCCTATATCTAGGATTAAGCATGAAACAAAGCATAAAAATAAGAATCAAAATAAAGCATAGGAAAAACTCAAAATCATGA
>BMAC01000694.1:412607-432779 GCA_014905375.1 Phtheirospermum japonicum | reverse complement strand
CATAATTTTCAAAGATACAAGAGCTAAAATCGAGCTCGGCTAACAAGAAACGGGATAAAGGCTCAAGGGGGCTCGTTTGGGATTTTTAAGTAGCTTACATATATGAATATGGCCGGAACAAGGGTGATATATGTGCCTCGAGGTCATTTTCGAATTCAATCATGTACGAGCAAAATCAAACCTCCTCAATGCAATTTCCATAAAAAAATGCAAGCAAGCCGATAAATCACACAAGGCTACTCACTAGTTTGCACCGAATTTGGGAGCAAAATCAAAAGAGCTTTTAGAGTTTTTGCAATCTTTTCACGAGAAAATGTTGATTATATATATATATATATATAGGCGGGTTTGGACGAAGCACAAAAATTCAACCCTTCACACAAGAGGCCATAAACATGCAAAAACCCGACAAGTAAACTATTCAAACTTTCAAGCATGTGGAGTTGTTCAACAATGTAATAACGACTCAAAAGACACAAAAATCGACTTAACCATATAAAAGCGCAAATAGTAAGCGTCACTTCGCCAAGGCTCGAGTTAAGAACATCAAAACATGCTTTTTGACACCCGGACCCTAACCACCTACCCACCCCACACTTAAACCATGCGATACCCGCATTTTAATGAAAACCAAGTAAAAGGAGGGTGAATACAAACTTCCTTAACCAAGCAATTTTTGGTCGAGCTCGGTGGGGTCCACTTGAGTATCTAAGCAATCCAAGCAAAAACCAAGCATGGCTAGTATCTCTCGTTTTCATGAACGCTACTAACTTATCAAATCGCCCAAGGTTGAAGTCGAAAAACCAAACCTAAAAATAAAAAAGAAAATCACACGAAATTAAAACTCAATATGTACACGAATCAAAACAAAATATTTTTTTTTATTTTTCAATTTTTAAATGTTTTTGGGTTTTTCAATAAAAGAAAGAAAGGAAGAAAGAAATGGAAAGAACTTGGGTTGTCTCCCAAGAAGCGCTTGTTTTACGTCACTAGCTTGACGTACTCCCTTTTTGATCAAGGTGGGAATATAATGGGAGGGTCCACCAACACAATCTCCTCCTTGTCGAGAGGATCCACTCTTTGGAACGTCCTTGGCGCATTGCATAGCTCATATAAGATCCGCCAAATAGCAAACGTTCCGAGCGGGCAATCGACATTCGTCTCGGCTAGGTCCTCGGGTGGAATGGTGATCTTAAAGTGACCCGAAGACTCATCAAAGAAACGATAGGAGTAATGGCCGGCTAGCTTCTTCAACCTTTGATCGACAAACGAGGGAGGGAAATGATCTCTCTTGGTAGCCGTTCTTAACTTTTTAAAATCGATCAACGTCCTCCTACCCATTGTAGCCCTCTTGGCCAACAATCCCCCTTCTCCATCCTCAAGAGCTAACAATCCGCTCGTCTTGGGCACCAAATCAATGGGCTTCACCCACTCGCTTTTAGAAATCGCAAACATCAAGCCCTCCAATAACCACCTCCAAATCCCGATTTTCACTATCTCCATACGGGGGCTAACTCTCTCGACCACTCCCGGTTTCCAATCAATAACCCCCTTAAGAACTTCCAGCACTTTGACCAACCTCTCCTCCTTTTCTTCTCGGTGAGGGTTTGCAAGGATAATAATCGACACGCTCTCCTCATCCTCCTCAAGATAATCGTCATTTTCCTCAAGCTTATCATCAATAACCCCCACCTCCCCCTCTAAAAATTCATCGTTGCCCTCAACGACACAACGAGAATCGGGCACACATAAACCGGGGGTAAATAGAGGCACAACGGGCTCATCAAGAAGAACAAGGGGCTTATCCTCACAACATCCCTCTATATCGACAACCGGGTCAACCTCCTTCGGTGAAACAACCGAATCAACTACCCCACACTTGTCAAGGAAAGTGACCGGAAGAGTAGACGAAGGAAGTTGGTCCACGTGATAAGGAACAAGAGGATCGTGATGTGGCGGGAGAGTAGGACAATCGGGTCCCGCACAAGGAGGAGTCGGTTCCGGGCTAGACATTTGAGCGATTCGAGCCTTTAATGTCGCTATTTTCATCTTCAACTCAATCTCCCTCGAGGATAAAGCCATGTTCACATCATAATCATGAGAATACGTCGGAGGAGGAGCATTCCGCTCGGGAGGGCCACTTGGGACAATGTAGCTCCCACCTCCAAATATCTCATAAGGATCGGGAGTCGGCGGTGGAGTAAACAATGGTGGAGCACAATCGGGTCCCATCGGGTATTCATGGTCTTCATACACATCCTCAAAACGGCAAGAGTCGGTAAGATAACCACGCGATCCACACCATCCACATCCCAAAAAAGGTTGGTTAACCTCCCCCATAGTACGGATGGAGGGGCCACTTATTGCATAGGAGCTCGGACCGCCAAACGACTCATAATCCATATAGTAAGGATTTGAAGCACCATACACWCCRRAAGAACCATWCATATCCACGACGCCACCAAACCCAACATGGTTTGCACCATGCCCTCCCATGTTGGGTTTCCCATAACCATAACCACCATTGGCAACGTGGTTTGCACCATGCCCTCCCACGTTGCCAAATCCATTATACATCCTCTCATTCTCAACATAGTTTGCACCATGCCCTCCCATGTTGGGAATGTATCCACCATAGCTATACGAACCTTGCATACTTAAAGCAAAAGCGTCAAATACCAAAGAAAGCTAAAAACACAATGAAACGACAATTAAATCGAAAGCCTTAACCAAGCCGAGTCGCAACGGCGCCATTTTGTTAGAAGAGTTTTTCGTGGTGTTGAAATATTTCAACGGGTTCATGGCTTGGTATTATCGGAATTCGATTCGATTGAAGGTTTCAACGTGTTTCAAGCTTGGAAAATAAAAGGAAAATGAAAATAAAGCAATTAAAATAGCTAACTATCCTAAAAAATGAAAGTGCAAGTTGGTAGGATGCCTCGGTCGTATGCCTTCAATGAAAATGCAAGCAATAATGAAAATAAGCAAAAACAAGCAATGTTTCACCAAGTACAAGCATGCAAGCACAAGGTACAACTATGCATAAAATCCTAAATAATGCAAATTAGCAAAAATTGAAAGCATGAATGTAAAGAGCAATGAAATTAACAAGAAAGTTTAAAACTTTAAGGAAAATAACAAGAAACAAAGCCTAGATCTAGGATTAAGCATGAAACAAAGCATAAAAATAAAATTGCAAATAAAGCATGTGAAAAACTCAAAATCAAGACGATCAAGGAGCCGATCTATGCCTAGATGTGTCACTCATCTAGATTCCATAGCCAATTCATATGTTTCATCATGAATTCAAGGTGCTAAGGCTAAAAGCATGAAATGAAGAAAAAGCATGGAAATATGAAATAGCATGGAATTAAACAAATCAAGGACTTGATCTATGATCTAGATGTCTCACTCAACTAGGATTCATGGCCAATTCACAAGATCAAGCACAAATTCTAATACCTAAGGCAAAAAGCATAAAACAAATGAAGAACAAAGCAAGAAATTAAAAGAAAGCTTACTAGAATTAAAGAGAGAATCCAAAAGCTTGATTGAAATTGCAAGGAATTAAAGATCCAAGGGAGTACTTGAATCCTTCTTGAGCTTACAAACCCAAGGCAAAGCTTGAAAATTAAATCTAGAGAGAGAAGTTAAGTCCCAAACCCAAGCTTGGGTTGGGAGGAGGTGTCTTACAAAATGAAAGAGAGGTTCTATTTATACAAGTTAATTAGGGGTAAATGGGTCAATTATGACATAAGAGGCTTGGATTTCCATGCATTGACCAAATTTGACCCAAAATGGTCAAAATAGACCATTTGGGTCGAGTTTGGCTCGATTGGCTCGGCAAAATTGCAAGGTGGCTCGGAGATGGGTGAGATGGCTCGGCGCTGGGCAGGCTGGCTCGGCCGCTGTCGGTAGGCGTGGGCGGACACGTGCGGGCATGGCCGAGCGCTCTCGGCAGGCATGGTCGGCAGGCGCAGAACTGGGATAGGCAAGTCGATCGACTGCTCTCGGCAGGATGGCCACTCACTGGAAAGCAGTCGAGCCAGCCCTCGGCAGTCGATCGACAGCGCTCGGCATTCGTGTGCGGACATGCTCGGCAGCTCTCGGCAGGCGTGGGCGGACATGCTCGGCAGCTCTCGGCAGTTGCGCGCGGGCTTGCGGGCGGGACTCAGCAGCTGCGCGCGGGACTAGGCGGGCGTGGCGGCAGCGCTCGGCAGCGACCGAGCAACTGTGCGCGGGACTCGCCTTGGCTCGAGCCAAAGGGCCCAATTTTCACCTTCTTTTTGCCTTCTTGTCAAAACCTAACACAAATAACCCCATCCACAAATTAGTTGAACCAATTTAACCAAATTAAATATAAAGTTGGCAAGAAACACGAAAAACAATAAAACAAGAAAAACGACCTAAAAACCTAAAGAAAAACGACTCAAAACTACTAAAATCAATATAAAAATCTATCTAAAAACACGAAGAAAAACACAACAATTACATGCAAAACACCTTGTTACCACACCTAGAGCTTACCTTCCTTCCTAACCTACACGCACAAATATGTTAGAAAATGACCACCGGAGGTTTTCCGCTGGAAACCTCTCCGATGCTTAAGTCAGAAAGCGTGTGAGGTGTTTTTCCAGGAAATAAAGAAGGAATGCACTAAAAAAATGGCATACCTCTCTCAGCCTTGGGGCTGAGATATTTATAGTTTTTTCCCAGTGGGGACCCCAACCGGGATCTCAGGAGCACATGCCGCGAATCAAGGGCCGTTGCGTAACCAATTCTGATATGTGGTCCCACTTGTCTCCTTATTGGGAATCAGGGAACCAGGTCTTCCCTGATCCTGCTCTTCCTTTCTCCTCTCCTCTTTATCACCCGTGGCCTTAGTATCTACCTAGGCTGAATCTCAATTTTGGGATTTCCTTGTATAGAGTTTCACCAGTTCAGGACAACTCCCGGCTATAATAATCTTCTCTTGAAAGAGATCAGGTCAGGAGAATCCTCGAGCCATGACCATCCTTTTTTGACATCCGTTTCTTCAAAAAGGCTTATTCAGACCTTTCCTAGGACCGGGCTAGCCCAATTGTCTTTATTCTACTTATCTCAAATCAGGTCTACCCCAGACCAGGACTGGCCTATTCATGCCTTATCACATGGATTTATCTTCTGAAGCCTAAATCAGAAGTTTCAAATGCCTTTGTACATTTTAAAGACCTTGTTGAAAATCAACTAAACTGCAAGATCAAAAACTTTCAATTAAATGGTGGCACTGAATATAAACCTCTTACTAAGGTTTTTCAAGATAATGGTATAAATCATAGGATATCTTGCCCTTATACACTAGAACAAAACGGTGTGACTGAAAGAAAACACAGATATCTTGTGGAGATGGGACTATCTTTGCTTGCTCATTCGAACCTACCTCTTAGGTTTTGGAATGATGCCTTCACTACTCCTGCTTACATTATCAAAAGAAAACCCTACAAAACAAATATTTATAAAACCCCTCTTGAGTGTCTCTTCAGTTAGCGACCTGATTACAACTTTATTAAAGTGTTTGGTCTCCTCTGCTATCCTCATATCAGGCCCTATAAATCCCTTAAACTCCACTACAGGTCGGTTCCAAGTACCTTTTTTGGTTACAACACTTAATACAAAGGATACAAAGTTTTGTTACCTTCTGGGAAGGTAATAATGTCCAAAGATGTTGTGTTCAATGAGCATGAGTTCCCATACAAGTTTAAACAAGTCGCTAACTCTCCAAATTTCACCTTGTCCCCCTTGCCATCTATCCTATCATCACTTCAATATCATACCTTTCCCATCTCGCCTTTTCAAATAAATACACCATCAACACCTTTGAATAATGCTCCCACATCTCTAGTCACATTGCATGATAAAACTCCTCCTTCACATTAATCACCTCGACATGCTCACTCCAACACACCTCAAACCTCTAACACTACGATTCTCCTTGTTGTTCAACTACCAGCCCTTTCTAATGATCACTCTTGTCCTCCTCCACCATGACAACCTCAGAATTTACATCCTATGCTGACCAGGTCCAAAGCTGGTATCCACAAGCCCAAAATACTCTCTGCAGAAGTCATAAATAAGGATGATAAACCATTAACTACTCATCAAGCTCTTAAGATTGGAGCTTGAAAACAGGTTATGTAGGCTGAATACACTGTGCTGATCAAAAATCACACTTGGACTTTGGTTCCAGCACATGCGGGGTGAAATGTAATTAGTTGCAGATGGGTGTTTAAGACCAAGAGAAACAATGATATTTCAGTTGATAGACACAAAGCAAGATTTGTTGCTCAAGGTTTCTCCCAGCGAGCTAGTTTTAATTTCTCTGAAACTTTCAGTCTAGTTGTCAAGCCAACAACAATATTGATAATATTAAGCATTGTTGTTTCTTGTAGATGGGATGTTAAACATCTTGATATTAATAATGCATTCCTGCATGGAGATTTACAGGAAGTGATTTAGATGAAACAACCTCCTAGCTTCGAACAACAAAAAGACAAACAGTTTGCCTACAGACTCCAAGGCTATTTATGGGCTTAAACAGGCCTCTAGAGCAAGGTTTGATGAGATTCAAGGAATACTTCAAGGTCTTGGGTTCACAGGTTTAAAAGCTGGTTCTTCTCTTTTTTATAGATTAAAGAATAGGTCAAGAATTTATCTCTTCATCTATGTAGATAATATACTAATTACTGGTAGTAATGAGAATGAGGTCGCTTCAGTTGTTACCAATTTGAAAAAGGTATTATCACTTAATGAGTTGGGCAGTGTTAAACAGTTTTTGGGAATTCATTTTACAACATCTGCTGATGAAATGCGTATGAGTAAGGGACAACACATAAGAGAGATTCTCAAGAGATCTAATATGCTATCATCTAAGCTGGTTCCTACTCCAATGATTACTTCCAACAACCTATCCATATTAACGAGGAGTAGCATAAGCGTATATCCCACTCATTATAGAAGTCTGGTCGAAGGTCTACAATATGTTACTATTACGAGACCTGAGATTTCTTTCAATGATAACAAAGTTAGTCAGTTCATGGATAATCCTTTAAACACGAGCTTGAGAGAACTAAAATGAATTCTGAGATACTTAGCAGGCACCATTGATCATAGATTGAGAATAACGAGAGCTCTAAATTTCAATTTGACTGGATTTTTTGACTCTGATTGGGCTGCCGACCTTGATGATAGGAAGTCTATAAGTGGTTCCTATGTCTATCTTGGAAATAATCTTGTATCATGGAGTTCAAGAAAGCAAGTTTTTGTGTCTAGGTCGAGTATGAGGCAGAGTAGACTAGTTTAGCAAACCTCCGCAGTAGAAATGACATGGATAGAATACCTGCTCAAAGAATTAAAGGTTGGATTAGTTCACACGCCTACCATTTGGGTGGATAATTTGAGCACGATTGATCTGGCCTCAAGTCCAGTGTTACATACAAGTACTAAACACATTGAACTTGATCTTCATTTCATTAGATACAAGATTCTTTCACAACAGCTGGCAGTGCAGCATGTTCCTTTTTCAGAACATATAGCTGATATTCTAGCAAAACCTTTAAGCAAGCGATTCTTCACCAAGCTCAGAGACAGATTGAGAATCATACCCAAGAGATCATTCGAATTGAGGGTTCGTGTTAAAAGAAAGTATAAGTCACAGTGACCTGATGGATTCAGGTCGCATGATCGCAGACCTATATGGCGACCTGATAACCTCAGGTTTTATGAGTGCCGACCTAATAGGTTCAAGTCGAGTGAGTACCGACCTGGCAGGTCTCAACACGAGAGGTCTGCATTGAGCCTACGCCACGTCGGATGATGTCACCCCTAGGTCAGTACAGTCCTATCTGGTACAACTGTCAAATTGTACTATAGCATTATTGGCAACACGATCATAGCTAGCCGTTGTCAGATGTACTGTAGCATTTTTGACCACAGGATCTAGGGCAACCTTAGTTTGTTATGTTGCTATAAATAGTTGTGTATTTCATTGATATATTGTATGAAAACGATTCCTGAAACTATATAGTATATTCTCTTTAGCTCGCCTTTACTTATATAAAGCTTATAGTAGCTTGCCTTTGATTGTATAAGCTCGACATGAGCTCACTAATTTTATTTTAGTGGGGTGGGGGGTGGGGGACGGGGAGTTCACAATATATCTTCATTTCTTCAAAAACATGGTATAATATAGGGTCCCAGGTCTGCACACACAATCTCAAAATGGTGTTTTGGTACAGTAGACATCAATTTATTTTTGAAAAGGGTCTTGTGCTGTTATCTTATGTTAAACTCCACATGGCCTTTTGCATACTTCAGTTTATACCTATAATAGGACAATCACACCCATTCTATGTTCTCGATCTTCATATAACGCGTATATCGCACAACAGATTATGGTTTTCTAAAAACATTTGAGTGTATAGTTACCCATTTCTCTGACCCTATAATGATAAAAAAAATAAAGTTGTAGTCCTTACCTTGCATCTTCATTGGGTACAGCTTCAAACACAAAGGATATTCTTGCCTTCTCATTCCTACAACGCAAGTGTCTACATCGCTCATCATGTAGTTTTTGATGTGACTACGTAACATTACTCAGTCTGTGCCGCTCCTACTTCATTTTCCACGGCTAACCATCATATGCAACACACAAATCCTCTCCCCTTATTACAACATGCTGCCACACATAATCACATGTCATATCTAACACCTTCGTTAACCGCACCACCCACACCAGCAAATGGTCTATTCTTGGTGACTCCCTTGGATGATTATCTTGAAACGTCCTCTTCGTCTTCCACTTCGATGAACTTACATCAGCACTAACCCACCTCCACCTACTTTCATTCTCCATAATACTCAGCCCATTCCATGGTAACAAGGTCTAGAACTACAAACTTAATACCAAAAGCTTATACCTCCACTAAACACCCATTAAAACTTGATATTGGTCTCTACAATAAACCTAAAACTCTCATTCAAGATTCTAAAATCCTAGAATAGCAACATGCCATGCAGGTTAATTATGATGCTCTAATGTGTAACGGGACCTTGGCATTAGTCCAAAGCCCTCTTAATACTAACATTGTTGGTTGTTAATAGGTTTACATGATAAAAATAAATGTGGACGGTTCCATTGAGCGGTACAAATCTTGCTTTATTGCCAAAGGGTTTCACCAAGAAGAAGACGTTAACTACTTCGTTACTTTTAGCCCCATGATCAAGCCCACTATAATACGTATTTTTTCTTTATCATCGAATGTTATAAATAATTGGTCTCTCCATCAAGTCGGACATCAATAATGTCTTTCTTAACATCAATAATGCCTTTTATCATTGAAGGCCCCCAATAATGGTATCTATCGTGAGGGTCCCCAAAGCCTCGCCAGAAGACAAAAAGCATTATTTCATGTTGTTCCTTGAATCCCTGATTCAAGTAGTCATTTATTTGCGCTTAATCCAATCACTTTTGGCCTCAAGGGACTCTTATCCTGTCTAGATAAGAGATTTGATCCAAGAAATAGAATGTTACTTCCTCCATCCCAAAATGATGGTCCTGCGGTTGGTTTCACACAGATTAAGAAATGAATAGTTTATATAGTTAAGTCATTAATTTAGTTAGTATTTTCCAATTATACCCTTCTTGAATTTATTAATATCAATTAATAATTATAAAAATCAGTGTTGGAATTAATATATTTGTTATTATATAGTTAAGTTATTAATTTAGTTAGTATTTTCCAATTATACCCTTCTTGAATTTATTAATATCAATTAATAATTATAAAAATCAGTATTGGAATTAGTATATTTATTATTGGAATAGTAAGATTTTGAATTGTAATCATTAATTCGCAACTTACGAGGTTGAAAACTAGTATTTTAAGAAAATTAATTAAGGGCATGTGTGGAAATGAAAAATTAATGATATGTTAAATATGGTAACTGGACTATTTTTGTGGGACGGACGAAAATGGAATACTGGACTATCTTTGTGGGACGGAGGGAGTATTTATCTTTGCTTCATTTTACTCCAGGATTTGAGTGATTAAAAAAATAAAATAAAATAAAATCAAGTACAATCCGATTCGAAGGATATAATTATGTGTTTGGATGGAATTGATTGAAACCTATACATCCTAATTTTCAAGGACGTAGATTGGACCGTTATATCAACTGACCAGTCCAGTCGAGGCATCTATGGTACGACCTAGGATGACGTTGCACACCCTATTAAAAATATTAGTGTGCAAAAGTTAATAAGAAGACATTTAGGGCTTTTTACTCTAAAGTTTGGAATATCAATTATGTATTAAATATATGATACTAATTCGTTCTAAATTAAATAATTAAATATTCAACTAACATTTTTTATACTTAACATTTACCATATATTTTATCCATTTCTTAATAAGTGACTTTCTACCTACTTAATCCTTTTTTTTATTAAATGTCGTTGAAGATAATTATGATATTTTTGTCTATTTTATCCATATCAAAATACTAATAATTTTTTTTTATTTTTTAACTTATTGTGAAAAATAAGTATTAAAAAATATGTAACTACGAGAAAAGAATAGAGATAAACAAGAGTTTTTTTATATAAAGATAATTATACATATTTAAAAGATTCATTATTTGGATAACTTACTCATATTATAATTTTTAATTCTTTTTTGTTAAATGTCATTCATTAAGAAACAGGACATAGTATTATCTTATCTATTACTTCCTCCGTCTCTTTCTATCTGTCGTATTTAGAAATTTTTTTTGTCCCGTTCTACTGTCACATTTACATTTTCAAGAGATAATCATTGTTATTTTTTACTTTTCCAATAAAAAATAAAGGTCATTTTACTGTTTTTACTCCTACCTTTATTATTTTTTATACTATACATATTTTTAATATGACAGATAGAACGGGAGGAGGGAGGGAGGGAGTAACATGTATAATCAAATATAATATTAAATAATCAAATACAAATATAATATTAGATCGTGTAACACGCGAACATTTTAATAGTTTGTTTGAACTCTAATAAAGGTCCTGGATTGGTGACTAACGGGATTTCTCAAGAAAGCAAAACGCAGCCACTTGACTTGATCGGAGAAAAGGCGTTTAATATGAAGAAAGTAGTACTGGTGACCGGCGCTTCCGGTTTCTTAGGCGGTAGGCTTTGCCACGCGCTTCTTAATCAAGGCTACTCCGTTAAGGCATTCGTCCGCAGAACCAGCGATATCTCCGCCTTGCCTCTGCCTACATCCACCGGCGATCTCCAGCTTGCCTACGGCGACGTCACCGACTATCCGTCTCTGCTGGAAGCTTTCTCCAGATGCCACGTCATCTTCCACGCCGCTGCGCTTGTCGAGCCCTGGATTCCTGACCCGTCGAGATTCTTTTCTGTAAGCTCGATTTGGAACATCAATTTTTCATTTTTTAAGTTTATTTTTGCCGAGATTGTCTTGGTTTTGGTTTTATTGACTGATTGCTGGTTAGGTTAATGTTGGAGGATTGAAGAATGTATTGAAGGCGTATAAGGAGACCAGGACAGTCGAGAAGATCATTTATACATCTTCGTTTTTTGCGTTGGGGTCGACTGATGGGCACATTGGGGATGAGACTCAAGTAACGAAAGTTCAATTTCAAGTTAAAAATGATTTTTTTTTTCAATTAAAAATAAAAGGGAGTTTCTTGGGTTTGTTTAGAAATTGTGTATGGTTGTGATTTCTTATAGGTACATTCTGGCAAGTATTTTTGTACTGAGTATGAGAAATCAAAGGCCATAGCGGACAAGCTCGCTCTAGACGCTGCAGCTGAAGGGGTGCCAATAGTGCCGGTTTATCCTGGAGTTATATATGGTCCAGGCAAAGTTGCAAGTGCAAACCTTGTCGCACTTTTGGTAAAGTGTTCGTGCTCTTGGTCTGGTAAAGCTTAATTTTGATTGTGTTTTAGTGTTTCTTGTCGGAGAGAAGGATATTGCTTGGTTAAAACTGAAATATCATTGATTAAGTTGAAATTTGTTTGATTATAATAAGCATGGAATATAGACAACCTGAATGTTCATTTAGACATGCATTTGAAATTAATCAACAGTAAGTAAAATGCTTTGTTTATTTCCATGTAAGCTTGTGGAACGCTTTAATGGCCGGCTGCCAGGTTACATGGGCCAAGAAAATGGATTTTCTTTCTGCCATGTCGATGATGTAGTGCAGGGTCACATTGCAGCGATGAATAATGGTCGACCAGGTGAAAGATATCTTCTCACTGGAGAAAATGCATCTTTCAAAGATGTTTTTGATGAGGCTGCGATGATCACTCGGACGGCAAAGCCTCGGTTTCGAATCCCGTTTTTCCTTATTGAAGCGTACGGTTGGTTGTGTGTTCTTGTCTCCAGAATTACAGGGAAGCTTCCCCTAATCAGTCCCCCGGTATGGAACTTTTCCCGTCTGAGCTATGCAATTGCTCCTTTCTTGTTGGGATAATTACAAATAGTGATTACAAAAAAAAATCTAGAGAAGTTAAATTTTTTTTTTTGTAAATTATTATTATTATTATTATTATTGTTGTTGTTGTTGTTGTTGTTGTTGTTGTTGTTGTTGTTGTTGTTGTTGTTGTTGTTGTTATTGTTATTGTTATTGTTATTGTTATTGTTATTGTTATTATTATTATTATTATTATTATTATTATTATTATTATTTTGTAAATACGCCAAGCATCAGGGGTGGTTTTTGTAATTATCCATTTCTTGTTTTTTACTTGGTGATCTGTTTAACCATTCATGTATATTATTGTTCAATCAATGTTTTGGCTTTTGATTATACGATTCGATGAAACATATGGAGACATTACTCAGTACAACCGGATAATAACTGTATTTTGAAATTGTTGGTGAACTGTGGTTTTGCTGCATTTATAGCAAGGATCAGGCATCAATTATATTCTTTAGGGCAAATTATGAACACTACCCTTTATGATTAGTTTAATTACAAAACATCCAATTATCTCTCAAAGTTTCAAATTCCCCTTATCGTATTACAAACACCACCTTGAGGTTTTTATTTACTTAAAAATACTCTCTTGAGGGTGCGATTTGTAATAATGAAAAAATATTTTAAGTGGGTATTTCTAATAATGAAATATAGCATGTTTTCTTTCTTTCTTTCTTTCTTTTTTTGGTGTGCGTGCGTGTGTGTGTTTTAAGTACCCCATGGACATAGGCTCTCCAAGCTTACTCTGGTCCTTGTATGATCTGTTTGTTGTTTTCTTTCTTCCGGGTTTGCATCCCAATTCTGACACCCACATCTTATTTATTTTTTCTCGGTTGAAAAGACTGTTGATGTTCTTAGACATCAGTGGGCTTACACTTGTGAGAAGGCGAAGACGGAGTTGGATTACGACCCTAGAAGTTTGAAACAAGGTCTCACGGAGATGCTTCCCTGGTTGAAGAGCTTGGGCTTGATTGAATATTAGGACATTCTTATGATTTCTGCAAACTGGACTAAATAGTTGTTGCCTCAAATGTAATTTATGACGTTGTGTGTTGTCCACATGGTTATAAGCTTGTTACACAAATCCTTAATTTGTACTTTGCATGTTCTAAATAAATGATGTTTTTGTCTAGCAGGGGCAGTGGTACACCATGGTTTGTAAATGACGTACAAATGTAGACATATTTTGAAAAGGACTTCTGCAAAGGTAGATGTGATAATTGGGTAAGAAGTAGGAGTAACAATAAATTCATATAAAATAGTAAATGTACAAGGTACATTGTCTGCGTATAAATTGTGTGAAATTTTTTTTTTCCTCCTCAACTGTCACAAAAATTAGACTTTACCTCCCAAAATATATTTTTTATTAATCTGCCTCCCAAGTTTGCATTTCTTTGAAATTGCCTCCTAAACTCAAAAATCCGACAAAAATTAGCCGTCCGGCGATCACGTGAGCTACACAAGAGTTTTGTGAGGGCACAAACATCTTTTTACTTAAATATGTTTTCAATAATATTTCAGAGAGAAAAAAATACTCAGTAGGAAATTGAGTAAAGTAGAAACATTAATATATACACACATTCAAGATTAATGAAACCAGATATCTTTAAACCAATATGACAATATGATTGTGCAAAGGTTTATTGAAAAACTATCTGTAAAAATGAATTATTTGTTCAAAGCCCGAAGTTCAAGCCCGTAAGCAGAACGAACCCATCACTCTAGCTCTGACACCATCCCTTCATCCTTTTCAATTAGAACCTGTCACCACCGCCAAACACTGAGATTGCCAAAAATCTTAATCGATGGGCACAAACATGAACTCAAGCTCAGCACCGCCACCTCCAAATCGGGCCCCAAGCCCGAAACCCACACCACTTGTAAATCCAAGCTACCGCCACTGTGTCGCCGTACTCCCAACCCAACGCCTCCGCCATCTCGATCACTTCTAAATTGTAGATCTGGAAGTGTGCTAAATTTTTATTTAATTTCTAATTGCAGATTTATACCATTAGTGGGTCTATGAAGTTTCGAGTTTTTGGTTTTTTCAGTAAAATTGTTTTTTTTTTTTTAAATATTTCTGTGTTAAAATTTGATGTAGGACTAATTGGCAAATTGACCTCTACTTGGAGGACTATTTCACAATTTGCCCTTTTTTTTCTTTCACAATTTGCCCTCTTTTTTTTTTTTTTTTTTAAGTTGAACAAATTTTTTTAGCTTATGTAATAAATATTTATTCCAATGAACACTTCTTTGAATATGTTCTTATATTACTGGAGAAAGTAATTTAGTAAGTTATAAGATTGATTTGAAAATTCTATTTTGGATTTTTCCCTTTTTTTTTGCAATTTTGTTTTTTTATGATTGTATAGGTAAAATAAACTATTCAACCTCTCTTACTCATCCCCTCCTCCCCCTTAAATTATTTCATTTCCTTGTCAAAATAAATAATCATCACAATTTTATTATTCTCACTCATATAATTCTAATTATCAATTATTTATTTATTTTATAGTAAACCAATTTTAGTTTTTAAATTTCCATCTTATATCCATTCACACTCAAAAATCTCATTCTTCATTAAGAAAAAGTCGCATCTGTTGTAATTAATTAATTGTAATAATGATATACTATGTGAATGACTTTCCTACCCTTAAACCCTAATCTTACACCTATAAAAGGGCTCTAGTTCTCATAATAAACTACACTCTTTCAACACTCTCTTCTCTCATTCTCTCACTCTCCTCTCTCTTTTCTCTAGTTTTACAACACGTTATCAGCACGAATCTCTAACCATTTGAGATTGATCGAAAATAATAGATTTCAAAATCAAACCTTCATAGATCAAAATAATAGAAAATTTTCTGCGTGATAATTCTCTGCGCAAAAAATTTGCAAAACCGATTTATGAAGTCTTAACCGTTGGATCGCTTTCAAATTTTTAAGATTTTCTCAAGACTTAAAGAATCACGATCTGAACGGTGGAGATCTTATTCTGATCCATATAAAGTTCGATAATGAATTTTGAACAAAATAGTTTTTTGTTCATAGAATCGTCGATGCATATTTTTTCAAAAGACGATTTCACACAATCTAACCGTTGGATCAAGTTGATATTTGTATATATTGTTTAAGACATATAAAGGTTGATTTTGAACGGTGAAGATCGGTTTTATTTATTTCTATCATTACCAAAAGGTAACAGATCTAAAGTTGTTTCCTGAAGAAACGCTATGAGAAACCAATTTCTTCCACTGTCGATATATTATTTTAGTTTGTGGAGAAATACAACTATATCTCAAAATATTCTTTGAATATTATGTATTCTTGAAGAATATTATGAGGTCTACAATTGCTCGTCGATATATTATTGTAGTTTGTGGAGAAATACAAGCACATATCAATATATTCTATTTGAATATTATGTATTCTTGAAGAATACTATGAGATCTACAATTGCTCATTACAACCATAGTCAATATGAGATCTATAATTGCTCTTGAAGAAGCAATTTTTTTATTTAATTATTATTTTATTTATTTTATTTTTTTGTCATGTGTTTTAATTATATCAATTTAAGTTGTTTCTCCTGAAGTAGAACAACTATATATTATTTCGAAAGAATATATGTATTTCATGTGATAATTCAATATTCCTGAAGAATATGGATTTTTTTTAAAATCTAAATTAAATTATTGTGATCTTGAAGTATTGCATGTTATGATATATGATACTTATTCCTGAAGAAATTTTAATATTTATGTCTTGTTGACATTATAGTTCTAGATCAAATATTTTTTTTATGAGATTACCTTTATTTTTTTATTTCGGGCAATTGATGAAGGAGAGCTTGTCCACAATTTCATCAAACAGTTTTGAGGATCTAGCCACCGGCACATATTTTTCACGAAAAGACTACCCAATTAAGGTACATGTTTTATCTTTTGATATAGATGTTAATCCAAATTATGTGTTTCAATTGTGAATTTGTTCTTTTTCATAGAGAGTTTTTAGTGAATTATATCTTTTATTAAAAAAAAAGGTGGATACAATTAAATAATTCTCTTGATACTTTATCATGTATTTACATGCATGATATTAGAAACTTTATCTTATTGAATTGATAAGCACGGGCAAAGCATGAAGCATAATTTATGTATTTTATGCATTTCCATTTTGAGACTTTGAAAATTTTACCCCAATTTTTTTGGAATACATTGCATAGTTGTTAATGTGCATTATGTGGTAATTATAGTTTTTTCTTGATGTGATTTTGGTTAAGAGCAGATACATCCCAAATATTATAGTTAATATGATTCTAATGGGTGTTGGTGGTCGTTATTGTCCCTTGCTGAACCCGAGCCGAACAATCCGAAGTCAATCAAGAAAGTTGGTCAGGGATCGAGTCCCCCTGACAGGGTCACCGCCGAGCTGAGCAGATGGCGCGCCGGGCCTACCAAGGGTGTTTGCACGACGACGCCTGGCCGCACTCGGAGAGCCTGCCGAGCAGGGTAGCGCGAGCTGCGCGAGGGTCATGCCAGACGTCCCCGCCCATCCCCTGCCGATCAGAGGCGTAGCCGAGCTGCCGAGCTCGGGAAATATGCCGAGCAGAGCGGCGCGAGCTGCGCGTGAGACCATGCCAGACGTCCCCGCCCACCCCTGCCGGTCAGAGGCGTAGCCGAGCTGCCGAGCTCGGGAAATATGCCGAGCAGAGCGGCGCGAGCTGCACGCGAGACCACGCCAGACATCTCCGCCCATCCCTGCCGGTCAGAGGCGTAGCCGAGCTGCCGAGCTCGAGAAGCCTGCCGAGCAGGGTGTGCGGGCTGCGTGAGAGTCATACCGAACATTTCCGCCTGCCCCTGCCGACCAGAGGCATAGCCGATCTGGCGAGCCCGGAAGGACTGCCGAGCAGAGATCATTCCGAGGGTGGCGGAGTATTTGGACGAAAGCGCTGGGCGTTCCCGCCTAGTGAGGCCGGCCAGGAGAAGCACCGAGCTGACGGGCTCGACAATTCCACCGAAAAAATATCTGAGGACGGCACTGAGTCGGCGGAAATGTCTTAGGTCGGTACTGAGGCGGTGGACATGAGAATAGATATTTTCGGAATGACCAATGAGAAAGTGCCATGTGTTTAATTAGGGTTTTGATAGAAAACTATAAATAGCCTCTCCAAGAGAGAGAAGAGGACCCCAATTTTTTAGAGAGAGAAACATAGAGAGCCTTAGAGAGAGAAAGCTTGTATTTCAAGGTCAAGCACCTGTAAAAAGGGTCCGGCTAAGGCCGATCCGAACTGATTTTGAGGAATAAAAGTTAAGCACTTTTTCCCACTCGTTTCTGCTATCTGATTGCTGTTCTTCTTACTATTTTTGGTTTTGTATTGGTTGTGTTACTCTTAACATAAACAAAATGGCGCTAGAGGAAGGTCTCTTGTAATCTGCAGTCCCACTTGCTCAGTCAGCTTTTCAAATTTGATTTTCTGTCTTCTGCCCGATTTTTCATTTTTTCTGAGGAGCTGAACTCCAGCTCTTCATTGTGTTGAGTTTGGTAAAAAGAAAAGAGAGAAGAAAGAGAAAATCTCTGCTCATCCGACCTTCAACATGGATCCTTCAGAAAGTTCAAGGAGAAATCCTGGAAAGGAGCGCCAAGAAAGGACTGTCCAATCTGGTCCGAACGAGCTCGACCCAGAACAGGTCAGATCGTTCATGCAGCACCCTGCTTTTGCCAAAGAATTTGAGGAGATGATGAAGAAAGCAGCAAAGTCAATCCTAACACCTGAAGCTCTGGCCGGAAACCCTAAGAATGTTGACCTTCGGGAAGGTCAAGCAGAGTCAGATCCGGCTCGAGAGGCAATAAAGAAGAATGGAAAAAGAAGGCTGGAGGAAGAGACTGAGCCGAATGCTAAGAGTAGGCTTGACAGACCTCCCATTGCACGCCGCCTCACATTCTCTTCCCCTCAAAACGTCTTTGCCCGGCTCGGAAAGACAACCAGCAAAGCACGGGAGGATCTCCCAGTGAGGTCGGCCAACAGCAAAAGCATGGCCGTTAGCATCCCAGGCAAGCCAAATGATGAGCTGGCGGAATTGAAATTTCTGAAACAAAGRATTGCCGAGCTGGAAGCCAAGCAAACAACCCCTTTGGTCCAACCCACATACCCGATCTCGCGACCAATGCCGATCAGACCCGTATGCGATGACGAGTCCCGCCTATCTATTCAAATTCTCTCTGAGCCGCTGGAAGGAAAGCTGAAAATCCCCCCAATTGCTCTGTACAAAGGAAGCAGTGACCCCGATTCACACTTGAGCCATTATCAGAACTACATGGACATGCTTGGCGCATCTGATACCTACCGTTGCAGGATGTTCTCCATGACATTAGATGAGGTCCCCCTAAGATGGTATCGATCACTCCCTCGCCACTCAATCTGTTCGTGGCCACAGCTGAGATCCTCATTCTGTGGACACTTTATGGTCTCCAAAGCCGCTGTTGCACCCAAGAGAGCTATCGCGACTATAGTGCAGCAGCCAAATGAGTCACTAAAGATCTACATAAGCAGGTTCACAAAGCAAGTCTCAGAATCTCAGCCGTGTGGCGACGAAGCCTTGCTCATCCTGGCTCAGAATGGATTGTCAGACAATTCCTTCTTCAAATGGGTAAACAACCAGCAAGACCCGCAAACCTTCCAAGAATTCCTCGCTCTGGCCGCGTCACAAATCGCAGCCGAACAGAACATGTCAGCACCAATAATTTCCTTCCCACAGCATCACAAACCAGCTCGTCAAGTCGACAAAAATCCAAACTCCCAAACAACTATGTCCAAAAAACTCTTGCAAGACAAACACACAGACCTCTTTGCAGAATACAACGAAGTCTACTCGATGGCAGCGGCCACAATTTTTGAACGGATCAAAGATCTAGATATCCTTCCCCCAGCTCGGCCAATCAAAAAAGATCCTTCCCTGCTGGACAAGAAAAGATTCTGTAGGTATCACGGATCAATTGGGCACAATACAGAGGAGTGCCACGATTTAGTTCGTGCGCTGATCAAAGTCTGTGATGATCGGAACCTATTGCCATTCTCAAAGAATCATCAAGCCAGACAGGAGCGAAGAGTCAATAACCAGCCCCCGCCACCACCAGCCGCAGGGGCCGGGGCCCCGCGAGAAATTCTGACCTTTATTAATACGAGCCGAGCTGAGGAAGAGATTTCGAATAGGAAGAGGAAGATCCTGATCAGAGAGGCTAGGAGCTCAATTCAAAAAACAAAAGTCATGAGATCTGACGTTTTTCATTTTGATGACCAATCAGAAGAAGAGGACAAACTTGTATCGTCCTTCACCTTTCATGACTCAGATGCAGCCCCACTGGACCATCCCCATTCAGATGCCCTCGTCATTACCGTACCAATTCTTGGAATCCGAACTCACCGAGTCCTCGTAGACCCTGGGGCGTACGCAAGCATAATCTACCTACCAGCCTTTCGAAGGATGAGGGTCCCAAAGGAATACGTTGAGCCATGCGAGGACAGGATCAGGGGGATCAGTGGCGGCTATGTGCAGACTCTTTTTCAAGTTAGGTTATCCGTTGAGTTTGGCACGGGAGAGGAGAAGAGGACCATCCTCACGGAAGAGCCGCTACATCTCTACCTAG
>BMAC01000694.1:390957-402086 GCA_014905375.1 Phtheirospermum japonicum | reverse complement strand
AGTATTTGGACGAAAGCGCTGGGCGTTCCCGCCTAGTGAGGCCGGCCAGGAGAAGCCACCGAGCTGACGGGCTCGACAATTCCACCGAAAAAATATCTGAGGACGGCACTGAGTCGGCGGAAATGTCTTAGGGTCGGTACTGAGGCGGTGGACATTGAGAATAGATATTTTCGGAATGACCAATGAGAAAGTGCCATGTGTTTAATTAGGTTTTGATAGAAAACTATAAATAGCCTCTCCAAGAGAGAGAAGCAGGACCCCAATTTTTTAGAGAGAGAAAACATAGAGAGCCTTAGAGAGAGAAAGCTTGTATTTCAAGTCAAGCACCTGTAAAAAAGGGTCGGCTAAGGCCGATCGAAACTGATTTTGAGGATAAAAGTTAAGCACTTTTTCCCACTCGTTTCTGCTATCTGATTGCTGTTTCTTCTTACTATTTTTGGTTTTGTATTGGTTGTGTTACTCTTAACATAAACAATGGGATCTACTTATTAATTATGAACTTTAGAGTATTCATTTGGCTCAATTTTTGTTATTGTCAATTAGTTAAATCACACAATTTATGTGCAAGCATGATAGATCTGAAATAACAAGTTGTGTTTTTCTTTTCTTGATAAAACATGTAATCATGTATATTTGCGCGTTGTATGAGATTTATTTTCAACTCATATTTATCGTAGTATTTTTGCGAAAACGATTTCACAATTCTTAATAATCTTGAAGATTATTAAAACATAAATCATAGTTTCTAGAGATATGTGATGGTATATTGTAATTTCTCAGTTGAGTATGATATGTTCATGAAGAACATTATAAGACATATAATCCGTATTTTTCTGATGAAAAATAATATATAGTATTCCAAAAAAAAATATTAACAATGCTCTTGAAGAAATATTTTTATTATATGTCTTATTTATTATTAAAAATATTATTTACATGTCATTTTTGTATTATTTACATTATGATTAAGTTGTTGTTCCTGAAGTAGCACAACTAATAATAATATTTCTTAAGAACATTATATTCCCCAAGATATCATTTATATATTTATTTGCCAATTTAATATTCTTGAAGAATATTGATATATTACTCCTCAAGCAGTGCTATTTATGTCAAATATTCAATTGGATATTTATTACTTTTGAAAAATGACACTTTGTCGTATGCAATATTAAAAACCAAGTATACTCACGAAGGAGTAACACATCAAAACAATCATTACTACTTGGTAATGCCCCGAAGAGCATATTTCATATACAACTGATATGATTTAGAATATTATTTTAATCAGTTGAGTAAAGTGGTTAGAAAGTAAAGATAAACCTCAAAAAAAAAAAAAAAAAGAGGTCCAAGGTTTGAAACCCTTTTCAACACTATTATAAAGGGTTGGTGATACCACTTGAGTTACAAACTCGTGGTGATGTAACTTGGAATATAAATCAACCATAAGTTTGATTTTCTTTACTTGAAATATCCATAAGAATTTGAGATAATTTATTATCTAATTAATTTGTACTATAAACTAGTACTAACTCAAATATTTCTATATTGACCCGAAAGTTCAATAAAAGGTCTAAAAGAGCTATAATTTTTTTTTTCATTTTGAACCCGAAGTTCAGTATTATCATGATTTGGCATGACTGATATGACCATCCCAGTTTATTAATTTATGAAGAGTATGAAGACTCTTCTATTTATTTTTAATGCTACATGTTCTCAACAAAATTAACCATTAAATTATTACCAATTTAATTGGGATTAGGTTCAAATAATATTCATATTTTATATTATGGGGTGAGATCTTTTAGGCCCATTCACCCTTCATGTTGACTTCTAGATATTTGGATCCACTAGAAGATTGCATGTGTTATTATCTCATAATCAGAAGTTTATGAGAATAATTGCTCTATTGTTTATGAGAGCAAAATACCTTATGTATCTAATAAATACACTTATCATTTGCTAGTTTAATTGCAAGATTTATTGATGATTTATATTTTGTTGACTATGGTTGGTAAAAGCAATTGATATGCCTTATGATATTTGTTATATCATTTGATGAGAACAATTTTTGGAATTATGTGAAAAGAATATTTCACAAGTATGCCAAATATGAAAATATACGTGAAACCCCTGTCTATGGATTACAGTCAGAAGCCTCCATCAAAACTTAAACAAGTGCGATATTTGTAATCGCCCCACCACATGTCATGACGGATAGCGAATGCTGAGAACATATCAAATAAATATACATTTTTCTCATAATTTGTTAGTCATTGTATATTCTCAGCATTAGGGGGAGGATAGACATATGTTGGTAACAAAACATATGAAATGTATATGTCATGGTAACCAATAAATATGGAATGCATAAATATAATTCTCGCAAAGTTTAAAACAAACCTGAAGTTTGTAACGAGAATTTGCATTTGAGATTACTGACTATAAGGTTATCAATGGTTTTCAAGTTTAAAGACTCAAACTTGGAAGTTATATAAAATCCTACAAGAGGATTAAGATGTCATGCCTGAAGCATGGTAATGACTGATTATAATATATATACTTTATATGGAGCAATTATTTGTGATGGTCTTCTCACTAAATGTTATACTCCAGTAGAGTAAGCAGGCATAACAAATTGAAGAGGTTCATGTACCTGATGATAACTTTAGAACAAAAAGATCTCGATAAGTTATGTCTATATAATTGGATCAAATAGAATAAATAAGAAAATTAGTCGACTATATTTATACTCATGAGCTCAATGATGGCGAGGATGACATTTTGAACTAATTAAAAGTTATTGACACAATTGTTTGGCCAAGATTGAATATGCAGTCTTATAGATTGCTATATGTTTGACTAGAAGTTCATTCATATGAAATATTTTGTCAATAAAATATAATTAAAAACTTATGCTATAAGAGCATTCTTTTACGTGGTGGGTGATATTGAAACTTGAAGTCTCATTCAACCGACATTCTAGAACAATATCATGAATGAAATGAAATCTTGGAAGGATTTTGATATGCCTGAAGCATTTGTAACATTGTCAGTTAATATAATGTGATTTCACTGGGTTTTTCTTTCTTCATTTTTTTTTTCATGTAATTTAATTTGTGATTGACAATCTTCTTTTGATTGAAAATCTTGGGTGGTGTGATGTAATGTAATTTATGTTTGACAATTTTCTTTTGGATGAGCAAGAATATGTTGAAATTGTGACTCCTAGTTTATCAAACTATACTGTCAGGTTTTGGTGTAAGGTTTTGTAAGTTTTTCATGTAAGGAATGATGTGATCAGAGTATAAGCTAGGGTGATCAATCTTATTTTGTAGGAATGGTGCATTATTGGGATTGTAATTCCCCAGTTTCTTGAATGGTGCAATGCTGGGGTTGTAATTCCCCAGTTTCTTGAATGGTGCAATGTTGGTGATTGGGCAGGATTAGTAAGATCTGGCTTTAGGTAGGCCTGAGATCAGTAACAAGGGATAATGAGAATGCATGGGCTCGGCCGTGAAAAAGTATGATTGGACCTTTCCCAGGAAAGAGCTGGTTCCAGGTAGACCTGATTCCTCGTTCAGCAAGGAACAGAACATGCGGGACCACCTGTCAGGATTCGTTACTCGAATGACCCTTGATTCGCGGTCTTTGTTCCCGAGATTCCGGAGAGGGGTCCCCACTGGGAAAGTTACGGATATCTCAGCCAAACCTGAATTAGGAAAGAGCTGAAACTAATAACAAATAAGGACAGGAAGACGGACTAATTTTCTCGTTAAGAGCTCTCCTGATAGAGAAATCCTGGGAACAATAGAGGAAGAGCTGGTCTTGGGCAGACCTGACTCCCTGCTCACTTAGAGAGAAACAAGTGGGACCACTTGTTCAGAATCTGTTCCCCAAACGGCCCATGATTCGCGGCACGTGCTCCCAGGATCCCGGCTGGGGTCCCCACCAAGAGAAACTATAAATATCTCAGCCTTGGGGCTGAGAAAGGTATGCCATCCTTCTGAGCATTCATTCATATTTTCTGGAAAACACCTCAAACGCTTACTTACTTAAGCATCGGAGAAGTTTCCACCGGAAAGCCCCCGGTGGTCCTTTCTAACCTTTTTTTGTGGTGTAACCTCAGGAAGCTCTTGAGTTTTCAGGCGTGGTTCAGGTTGCTCACTTTTTGGGTTGGAACAAATTGGCGCCGTCTGTGGGAAATCTGAGTTGAAGCTAAGGCGTGAGTATGGCTTCAGATGGTTTGAGGCGAAATTTTGTGGGGGAGTTAAGCGGTACTCCAAGCTCCGCCGCGCATGGATATACGCAGCAATCGGCAGGGCCATCGTCAACGACGCTGGAAGGGGTGGTGCCAGCCGCGACAGCTCCACCAAGCTCCACGCCACTTCCCCCAAGCGGACCTGCGATAGCTACGGGTGGTTCTCTAAATGAATCCCTCCTCACACAGCTGTCGGAGCTAATCGACAAAGCCGTGGAGTCAGCGGTCGAGAGAAAATTTGCGTAAATGGTGACACCGTCGACCAATACGCCGCCGGCGAGGACTGTTCCAGTGGCAGAGATGGAGCCACTGCACGCTCAGCGTACACATTGAACTCACCCACAGGATAGAGCGGAGCATTTTTCCACATCTGACAGTGAGACCTCAAGCCAAGCTAACCCTGGCCTGGCTGAGATGATGCAAAGGCTGCAGAAAGAGGTGAGAGATTTTAAGAAGAAAATGGCGAGCGGCGGTGTGGTTCCAGTGAGAAGGGAGCACACCGTTTACTGAAGAAGTTATGCGGGATGATGTTCCGACCTCCTATAGGCATTGGGTTTCGAATACAAATGGGACCACCGATCCCTGGGATCACCTGAGCCGATTTGAGACTGCGGCAGCTTTGCATAAATTCTCGGATGCGGTTATGTGTAGAGTCTTCCCGATGACTTTCACTAAAACAGCCCAGCTCTAGTTTAGTCACCGAAATCTATCAGCAACTTCGATGAATTCAGCTCGGCCTTCCTGCACCAGTTTACGAGCTGCTGAAAATACCAAAAAATGCCGCTCGAGCATTTCAGTTTGAAGCATAAAGAGAGCGAGAGCTTACATGCCTATATCAATAGGTTCACCACGGCTAAGTTGGAAGTACCCTCCGCGTCGGAAGATCTATTGGTAAATGCTCTGGCGCAGGGTCTGAGGAAGGGGGAATTCTTCCAATCGCTGGTGGTGAAGCCAGCTCTGAAATTTGGAGAGCTCTTGGAGAGAGCCGAAAAGAAGAGAGAGAGGTATGACAGAGATGATAGGGTCGCGGTGAAGAAGCCCAGGTCAGAGCTGTTCATGGGAAGACCTCGATTTGATAAGTATACCCCTCTGGCGACACCTCAGGGAGAGATATTGCAAGCAATAGAGCGACATCCAGAGCTCAAATGGCCCAAGATCTATTCAAAAAAGCCGAGGAAAGAATGGTCGGACCGCTTCTGTCGTTTCCATAATGAGTGTGGGCACAACATTGATGAATGTACGCATTTGAAGGATGAATTAGAGAGGATGGTTCAGGCAAGACACCTGAAGGAGTATGTCCGCATGAGAAAAGAAGAGGCCAAGTCTGGTCGGGGTGGCTTCAATCATGCTCCACAAAATAAGAGAGATTGGGACAGGGGGCGCGCTGAAGGGAGAAGGTCTGAACAAGCCCAGGTCATTCACAGAGAAATCCAGATGATCACTGGTGGCGAGCTGGAGGAGCATTCTAGAAGGACGCACCACAACTATATCCGGTTGCTAAAGATTTGATTAGAAAGGCACGAGAGGTCGGGGAAATGGAATCTACGCCAAACATTTATTTCGGATCAGAGGATGGTGATGGCATCCTAGCTCCTCACATGGATGCCCTGGTAATAACGACGACCATTGCTAATTATAATGTGCGGAGAATTTTTGTGGACACAGGGAGCTCGGCTAATATCCTGTTCTTTGACTGCTTTAAACAACTAAAATAAGACGACGAACTAGAAGAGGTGACTACCTCCTTGGTGGGTTTTGCAGGAGGAGATTTGAAGCCGTTGGGGGTGGTCAGACTCCTCGTTACCTTAGGGGAAGAGCCATATCGCGTGACCAGGATGGTGCGTTTCTTAGTGGTAGATGCGCCATCCTCTTACAATGTTATGCTTGGCCGACCTTCCCTAAGTCAGTTCCAGGCTGTGATCTCAGTATTTCAAATGAAGATAAAACTTCCCACTGAGGAAGGGACGGGCGAAGTAAGAGGAGATCAGTACGCGTCGAGACAGACGTATGTGGAGTGTATCAAACGAAATAATGAAGAGGGGAGGCAGGGTAAGAAAGCTCGGTTAGAGCCGTCCGGGCAAGACCTGGCTAGAAAAGATGAAGGATTGATGTTGGTGGAAGTTGTCCCAGGTGATGCGAGTCGAGTCCTCCGTGTGGGAACGACGCTTAGCCCGGAGGTCTTAATAGACCTGTTGACTTTGCTGAGAGAAGCACGGATGTTTTCGCCTGGTCTCCACAAGACCTGATAGGGATCGACCCAGAGGTCACTGAACACCGCCTTAATATTAGCCCACAGACAAGCAGAAAAAACGTGATTTCGGTCCAGAAAAGGAGGCCATCATAGAGAAGGAGGTGGATCAGCTTTTGAAAGGAAGGCATATCCAGGAGATACAATTTCTGGAATGGCTATCCAACGCGGTTTTAGTCCCAAAGACAGACGATTGGCGGATGTGTATCGATTTCCGAGATTTGAATCACGCCTGTCCGAAAGACCACTACCCCCTGCCAAGGATTGATCAGCTTGTCGATTCCACCGTCGGCTGTGAGCTCTTGAGCATGATGGATGCATCGCAAGGATATCACCAGATCATATTAGCAAAAGAGGATTGGAAGCGGGTCAGCTTTATAACCCCGAAAGGGACATATTGCTATGTAGTCATGCCTTCTGGCCTAAAAAATGCGGGTGATACGTACTAACGGTTGGTAGATAAGATGTTCAAGAGCCAGCTCGGCCGGAATATGGAGGTTTATGTGGACGACATGCTGGCCAAGAGCATGAAAGCAATATCGCATGTGGAGGACTTAAGGGAGACCTTTGATACCCTACGAAAATACAGGATGAAGCTTAACCCTAAGAAATGCGCGTTTGGGGTCAGAGCTGGAAAATTCCTTGGTTACATGGTCACAGAAAAGGGTATCGAGGCTAACCCCGAGAAGATAAGGGCTATCATGGATATGCAAGCGCCCAGGAATGTAAAAGAAATGCAATGCTTGGCGGGGCGGATAAATGCTTTGAGTCGGTTTGTGTCGCGCTCAGTAGAAAAGAGCCTATCATTTTTTCAGGCCTTGCGCAAGAAAGCAAAGTTTCAGTGGAGTGATGATTGTGAGGAGGCATTTAGGTTATTGAAAGAACACCTGGCCAGCATGTCTTTGCTCACAAAGCCTGTTCAGGGGGAGCCCTTAATTTTGTACCTATCTGTGGGGCAACAGGCTGTCAGCTCGGTCTTGCTCCGAGAAGAGGGCAAAGTACAGAAACCAGTTTACTACTGGAGCAAGGTCTTGCAGGACGCTGAGGTGAGGTATGTAGAAATAGAAAAGGCAATGCTAGCCCTGGTAGGTACAGTTCGGAAATTGCGCCCATATTTCCTATCCCATAGCATAATCGTATTAACCAACCTTCCACTAAAAGCTATAATGGACAATCCAGAGGCATCGGGGAGGTTAGTCAGGTGGATCATAGAGCTCAGTGAATTTCGATGTTGAGTTTGAATCTAGGACTGCCATAAAAGCCCAGGCTCTGGTTGATTTTATGCAAGAAATGACCTTTAAAATCAGAGCTATCCATTTTTGTCTGATCAAAGGAACTCTATTTCGGCGGGGTTTTGGAAGACCTTTATTACGCTGTTTAAGCTTGGAGGAAGGCGTTCACGTCCTTAGAGAAATTCATGAAGGTTGCTGTGGCAATCACATGGGACCAAGGACCCTGGCTAGCAAAGTATTAAGAGCGGGTTACTTTTGGCCATCATTAAGAAGGGAAGCCGAGGCTTTCGTGAAGAAGTGTGAAAAATTCAAGAAAATGTCCCCTTTAACTCACCAACCAGCAGAAGAGTTGATGGCAATGAGCTCACCTTTCCCTTTTTCAAAATGAGGAATTGACCTGGTAGGCCCATTTCCAATGGTCTCAGCGCAAAAAAGGTTCCTAATAGTAGCCATAGACTATTTTAGCAAATGGGTTGAGGCGGAAGCTCTGGCGAAAATAACAGAAGAAGTTGTGATGGGTTTCATCTCGAAAAATATTGTCTATCATTTTGGTGTGCCAAGGATAATAATATCAGACAATGTCACTCAGTTTATGGGAGCCAAAATCAAAGCCTGGTGTGCCAAGATGAAAATTCAATAGCATTTCACATCCGTTTATCACCCACAGGTAAATGGTCTGGTTGAGGTGACCAACCGTATTCTTGTCCAAGGCCTCAAGTCGCGGTTGGAAAGATCTGGAGGAAAATGGGTAGAGTTGAATGCGACACTTTGGGCATATCGTACAAACCCTAAGGAAAGTACTGGCGAAACCCCCTTTAGCTTGGTATATGGCATGGACGCTGTTGTTCCAGCAGAGATTAGCCTTGAAACCCATCGAGTGCAGAGCTATAATGAAAAACGGAATGAAGCACTAATGCAAGATGCATTGGATTTAATTGAGGAAAGAAGAGACTGGGCGAGGGTAAAAATGGAACATATGCGGGGGCCCATCCAAGTAACTTACAATAAGACAGTTCATAAAAGATGCTTCCAAGCGGGAGACCTGGTATTGAGAAGAGCCGACTTAGGAAAAACGAAGGGGAAACTAGATGTTGTGTGGCAAGGGCCACTCCGTGTCATTCAGACCTTGCCGTGAGGAGCATACAAATTGGAAGAGCTGGATGGCACCGAGATCCCCCGTGCTTGGAACATTATTAATTTACGAAAATTTAATGCATAGATTGTACTTTATGGTCATATCTTTTATTGAATAAAATTGCAGGTTTGACGGGCTCATATGCGTGTTCATAGTTGATGGGGCAATAAGTTGGTCAGACCTAATTTGGGGTAGATCTGATTCGGAAAATCTGGAGTAATACAAAGAAAAACAAGAGCGGCTTTGCTTGAGTAAGGGTCTGGCCAGACCTGTTGAGAAAATAGGATACCAGGAAGGATGGGAGAAGGACGCTGAGGTGAGGTATGTAGAAATAGAAAAGGCAATGCTAGCCCTGGTAGGTACAGTTCGGAAATTGCGCCCATATTTCCTATCCCATAGCATAATCGTATTAACCAACCTTCCACTAAAAGCTATAATGGACAATCCAGAGGCATCGGGGAGGTTAGTCAGGTGGATCATAGAGCTCAGTGAATTTCGATGTTGAGTTTGAATCTAGGACTGCCATAAAAGCCCAGGCTCTGGTTGATTTTATGCAAGAAATGACCTTTAAAATCAGAGCTATCCATTTTTGTCTGATCAAGGAACTCTATTTCGGCGGGGTTTTGGAAGACCTTTATTACGCTGTTTAAGCTTGGAGGAAGGCGTTCACGTCCTTAGAGAAATTCATGAAGGTTGCTGTGGCAATCACATGGGACCAAGGACCCTGGCTAGCAAAGTATTAAGAGCGGGTTACTTTTGGCATCATTAAGAAGGGAAGCCGAGGCTTTCGTGAAGAAGTGTGAAAAATTCAAGAAAATGTCCCCTTTAACTCACCAACCAGCAGAAGAGTTGATGGCAATGAGCTCACCTTTCCCTTTTTCAAAATGAGGAATTGACCTGGTAGGCCCATTTCCAATGGTCTCAGCGCAAAAAAGGTTCCTAATAGTAGCCATAGACTATTTTAGCAAATGGGTTGAGGCGGAAGCTCTGGCGAAAATAACAGAAGAAGTTGTGATGGGTTTCATCTCGAAAAATATTGTCTATCATTTTGGTGTGCCAAGGATAATAATATCAGACAATGTCACTCAGTTTATGGGAGCCAAAATCAAAGCCTGGTGTGCCAAGATGAAAATTCAATAGCATTTCACATCCGTTTATCACCCACAGGTAAATGGTCTGGTTGAGGTGACCAACCGTATTCTTGTCCAAGGCCTCAAGTCGCGGTTGGAAAGATCTGGAGGAAAATGGGTAGAGTTGAATGCGACACTTTGGGCATATCGTACAAACCCTAAGGAAAGTACTGGCGAAACCCCCTTTAGCTTGGTATAATGGCATGGACGCTGTTGTTCCAGCAGAGATTAGCCTTGAAACCCATCGAGTGCAGAGCTATAATGAAAAACGGAATGAAGCACTAATGCAAGATGCATTGGATTTAATTGAGGAAAGAAGAGACTGGGCGAGGGTAAAAATGGAACATATGCGGGGGCCCATCCAAGTAACTTACAATAAGACAGTTCATAAAAGATGCTTCCAAGCGGGAGACCTGGTATTGAGAAGAGCCGACTTAGGAAAAACGAAGGGGAAACTAGATGTTGTGTGGCAAGGGCCACTCCGTGTCATTCAGACCTTGCCGTGAGGAGCATACAAATTGGAAGAGCTGGATGGCACCGAGATCCCCCGTGCTTGGAACATTATTAATTTACGAAAATTTAATGCATAGATTGTACTTTATGGTCATATCTTTTATTGAATAAAATTGCAGGTTTGACGGGCTCATATGCGTGTTCATAGTTGATGGGGCAATAAGTTGGTCAGACCTAATTTGGGTAGATCTGATTCGGAAAATCTGGAGTAATACAAAGAAAAACAAGAGCGGCTTTGCTTGAGTAAGGGTCTGGCCAGACCTGTTGAGAAAATAGGATACCAGGAAGGATGGGAGCAGCTCTCCCTTTTTCCTGGGCTGAAGGAGCACTCTACCAGAAAAGAAGGAGGAAGACCTGTTTTCCTGACTCTTGATAAGGTGACAAGTGGGACCACTTGTCAGGATTGGTTGCGTAACGGCCCGTGATTCGCGGAGTGTGTTCCTGGGATCCCGGCTGGAGTCCCCACTAGGAAAATCTACAAATATCTCAGCCCCAAGGCTGAGAGAGGTATGTCATTTCTTCTTGAGCATTCCTGCTTTCTTTCTGAAAAACACCTCAAACGCTTACTGATTTAAGCATCGGAGAGATTTCCACCGGAAACCCACCGTTG
>BMAC01000694.1:376704-390932 GCA_014905375.1 Phtheirospermum japonicum | reverse complement strand
GCTCACATCCAGCAGTAGAGTCGACGAGCTGATCGATTCTGGGTAAAGGATAATGATCTTTCGGGCAAGCACGATTGAGATCTCTGAAATCAATACACATGCGCCAGTCCTCCTGAGTCTTGGGAACCAAGACAGCATTAGAAAGCCATTCAGGGAATTGTATTTCCTGGATATGCTTAGCCCTTAACAGTTTTTCCACCTCAGCTTCTATGACAGCCTCCTTCTCAGGTCCAAAATTGCGTTTCTTCTGCTTTACTGGCTTTGCATCCAAGCTGATGTTGAGGTGATGCTCTGCCACCTCTGGGTCGATCCCTACTAGATCTTCTGGGGACCAAGCAAACACATCCGCGCTGCTTCTCAATAATGCCACTAGATCTGTCAAGGTTTCCGGACTGAGGGTTGTCCCTACTCGAAGGACCCGACTCTCATCCCCTGGGATTACTTCGACCATCATCAACCCTTCCTCTCTATTGGCCAGATCTGTCTTTGGCGGCTCTACTCTAGCCCTTTTGCTCTGTCTTTCCTCCTCCTCATTCCTCCTGATGCACTCTACGTAAGTCTGTCGTGAGGCATACTGGTCACCCCTGACCTCTCCCGTTCCGTCTTCTGTTGGAAACTTCATCTTCATATGAAAGACGGATATAACAGCCTGGAACTGGCTCAAGGATGGCCGGCCTAACATGACATTATAAGAAGAAGGTGCATCCACCACCAAGAAATGCACCGTTCTTGTCACCCTATACGGCTCTTCTCCTAATGTTACGAGGAGCCTCACTGCTCCCAAGGGCTTCAGGGCTCCCCCTGCAAAACCAACTAGAGAAGTGGTGACTTCTTCCAGCTCAATATTTATTTTCAACTGCCTAAAGCAATCATAAAACAAAATGTCGGCGGAGCTCCCAGTATCCACAAAAATTCTGCGGACATTATAATTAGCGATAGTTGCCGTTATAACCAGAGCATCCATATGAGGGGCTAGAATGCCATCGCCGTCTTCTGACCCGAAACAGATGTTAGGGGTAGAGGTCATTTGTCCCACGTCCCGTGATTTTCGAACTAGGTCTCGTGCAGCTCTGACATAATTGTGTTGTGTCCGTTTGGAAATGCTCCTCAAATTCTCCTCCGGTAATCATCTGGATCTCTCCATGGATGACCTGGGTCTGATCAGATCTTCTTGCCTCAGTACGCACCCTATCTTGGCTGCCCCTATTCGTCAGGGACCGATCATAATTCTTCCTGCCAGACCTGGCTTCCTCTCTCTTTATCCGAACATACTCCTTTAAATGTCCAGCCTGAACTAGCCTCTCCAACTCATCCTTTAGATGGGTACACTGGTCAGTGTCGTGTCCATACTCGTTGTGGAAGCGACAGAAACGATCTGACTTTTCCTTCCTGGGCTTCTGCGAGTAAGTCTTTGGCCACTTCAGGTCTGGATGCTTCTCGATTGCCTGCAAGATTTCTCCCTGCGGGGTTGCTAAAGGAGTGTATTTATCAAAGCGAGGCCTCCCTCCTGACAGGTCTGGCCTAAGTTTTTTTACAGTTCCCCTGTCCTCGCGATCATGCCTCTCTCGCTTCCTCTCTCCCTCATCCTTAATCTTCAAAGCTTCTTCCAGATGGATATACTTTTCTGCTCTCTCCAAGAGCTCCCCAAATTTCAGAGCTGGTTTCACCACCAACGACTGAAAGAAATCCCCTCGTCTCAAACCTTGCGCTAGAGCATTCACCAACAGCTCTTCAGACGCAGAGGGCACTTCTAATTTAGCGGTTGTAAACCTGTTGATATAAGCACGGAGGCTCTCATTCTCTTTCTGCTTTAAACTGAAAAGTTCAAGCGGCATTTTCTGATATTTTCTGCAGCTCGTGAACTGGTGTAAAAAGGCTGAGCTGAACTCGTCAAAATTGCTGATAGACCTCGGCGGCAGCTGACTAAACCAGAGCTGCGCTGATTTAGTAAAAGTCATCGGGAAGACCCGACACATGACAGCGTCCGAAAATTTATGTAGAGCTGCCGCGATCTCGAAGCGACTGAGATGGTCCCACGGGTCCGTAGTCCCATTGTACTCGAAGCCTAGGGAGCGATATGAAGCCGGCACATCATCTCGCATAACTTCCTCAGTGAACGGTGTAACCCCTTCTCGCTGGAACCACACTACCAGTCGCCATTTTTCTCTTAAACTCCCTCACTTCTTTTTGCAAACTCTGCATTTGTGCGGCCAGACCTGGATTAGTTTGGCCTGAAGTCTCACTGTCAGAGGTGGAGAAGTGCTCTTCCCCATCATGTAAGGGAGCCCGATCCGCCTGCTGTCCTCGTAATGGCTCCGTTCCCGCCACCGGGACAGTCTGCGCTGGTGGTGTGTTGGATGGCGGCGTCGCCATCTCCGCGAACTTCTTTTCTACCGCCGTCTCCACGGCCTTTGCCGATCAGCTCCGAGAGCTGCAGAAGGAAGGATTCGTTAAATGAACCACCCGTGGCTGGCACAGATCTACTGAGCGGGGGCGGCGTAGCGCCTGGCGCGGTCCCTGTCGACGGCGCTGTCTCTCCTGGCCCCATCGCCGACGTATCTGTCGACCTGGGCATCCCCCATGGCGCGGCGGAACTAGGGGTTCCACCAAGCTCACCCACCAAGTTCCGCCGTAAACCGTCTGAAGCCATGAAATAAACAGAAAATCTCACGTCTTAACTTGATCGGATTTCCCACAGACGGCGCCAATTGTTTCAGCCCAAAAAAGTGAGCTATCCGAATAATGCTTGAAAGATCAAGAGCTTCCTGAACCTACACCACAAAAACAGGTTAGAAAGGACCACCGGTGGTTTTCCGGTGGAGACCTCTCCGATGCTTAAATCAGTAATCGTTTGAGGTGTTTTTCAGAAAGAAAGCAGGAATGCTCAAGAAGAAATGACATACCTCTCTCAGCCTTGGAGCTGAGATATTTGTAGATTTTTCCTAGTGGGGACCCCAGCCGGGATCCCAGGAACACACTCCGCGAATCACGGGCCGTTAGCGCAACCAATCCTGACAAGTGGTCCCACTTGTCACCTTATCAAGAGTCAGGAAAACAGGTCTTCCTCCTTCTTTTCTGGTAGAGTGCTCCTTCAGCCCAGGAAAAAGGGAGAGCTGCTCCCATCCCTTCCTGGTATCCTATTTTCTCAACAGGTCTGGCCAGACCCTTACTCAAGCAAAGCCGCTCTTGTTTTTCTTTGTATTACTCCAGATTTTCCGAATCAGATCTACCCAAATTAGGTCTGACCAACTTATTGCCCCATCAACTATGAACACGCATATGAGGCCCGTCAAACCTGCAATTTTATTCAATCAGCTCTCCCTTTTTCCTGGGCTGAAGGAGCACTCTACCAGAAAAGAAGGAGGAAGACCTGTTTTCCTGACTCTTGATAAGGTGACAAGTGGGACCACTTGTCAGAATTGGTTGCGTAACGGCCCGTGATTCGCGGAGTGTGTTCCTAGGATCCCGGCTGGAGTCCCCACTAGGAAAATCTATAAATATCTCAGCTCCAAGGCTGAGAGAGGTATGTCATTTCTTCTTGAGCATTCCTGCTTTCTTTCTGAAAAACACCTCAAACGATTACTGATTTAAGCATCGGAGAGGTCTCCACCGGAAAACCACCGGTGGTCCTTTCTAACCTGTTTTTGTGGTGTAGGTTCAGGAAGCTCTTGATCTTTCAAGCATTATTCGGATAGCTCGCTTTTTTGGGCTGAAACAATTGGCGCCGTCTGTGGGAATCCGATCAAGTTAATTGAATAAAATTGCAGGTTTGACGGGCTCATATGCGTGTTCATAGTTGATGGGGCAATAAGTTGGTCAGACCTAATTTGGGGTAGATCTGATTCGGAAAATCTGGAGTAATACAAAGAAAAACAAGAGCGGCTTTGCTTGAGTAAGGGTCTGGCCAGACCTGTTGAGAAAATAGGATACCAGGAAGGATGGGAGCAGCTCTCCCTTTTTCCTGGGCTGAAGGAGCACTCTACCAGAAAAGAAGGAGGAAGACCTATTTTCCTGACTCTTGATAAGGTGACAAGTGGGACCACTTGTCAGGATTGGTTGCGTAACGGCCCGTGATTCGCGGAGTGTGTTCCTGGGATCCCGGCTGGAGTCCCCACTAGGAAAATCTACAAATATCTCAGCTCCAAGGCTGAGAGAGGTATGTCATTCTTCTTGAGCATTCCTGCTTTCTTTCGGAAAAACACCTCAAACGATTACTGATTTAAGCATCGGAGAGATCTCCACCGGAAAACCACCGTTGGTCCTTTCTAACCTGTTTTTGTGGTGTAGGTTCAGGAAGCTCTTGATCTTTCAAGCACTATTCGGATAGCTCGCTTTTTTGGGCTGAAACAATTGGCGCCGTCTGTGGGAATCCGATCAAGTTAAGACGTGAGATTTTCTGTTTATTTCATGGCTTCAGACGGCTTACGGCGGAACTTGGTGGGTGAGCTTAGTGGAACCCCTAGATCCTCCGTGCCATGGGGGATGCCCAGGTCGACAGATACGTCGGCGATGGGGCCAGGAGAGACAGCGCCGTCGACAGGGACCGCGCCAGGCGCTACGCCGCCCCCCCTCAGTAGATCTGTGCCAGCCACGGGTAGTTCATTTAACGAATCCTTCCTTCTGCAGATCTCGGAGCTGATTGGCAAAGCCGTGGAGACGGCGGTAGAAAAGAAGTTCGCGAAGATGGCGACGCCGCCATCCAACACACCACCAGCGCAGACTGTCCCGGTGGCGGGAACGGAGCCATTACGAGGACAGCAGGCGGATCGGGCTCCCTTACATGATGGGGAAGAGCACTTCTCCACCTCTGACAGTGAGACTTCAGGCCAAACTAATCCAGGTCTGGCCGCACAAATGCAGAGTTTGCAAAAAGAAGTGAGGGAGTTTAAGAGAAAAATGGCRACTKGTAGTGTGGTTCCAGCGAGAAGGGTTACACCGTTCACTGAGGAAGTTATGCGAGATGATGTGCCGGCTTCATATCGCTCCCTAGGCTTCGAGTACAATGGGACTACGGACCCGTGGGACCATCTCAGTCGCTTCGAGATCGCGGCAGCTCTACATAAATTTTCGGACGTTGTCATGTGTCGGGTCTTCCCGATGACTTTTACTAAATCAGCGCAACTCTGGTTTAGTCAGCTGCCGCCGAGGTCTATCAGCATTTTTGACGAGTTCACCTCAGCCTTTTTACACCAGTTCACGAGCTGCAGAAAATATCAGAAAATGCCGCTTGAACTTTTAAGTTTAAAGCAGAAAGAGAATGAGAGCCTTCGTGCTTATATCAACAGGTTTACAACCGCTAAATTATAAGTGCCCTCAGCGTCTGAAGAGCTGTTGGTGAATGCTCTAGCGCAAGGTTTGAGACGAGGGGATTTCTTTCAGTTGTTGGTGGTGAAACCAGCTCTGAAATTTGGGGAGCTCTTGGAGAGAGCAGAAAAGTATATCCATATGGAAGAAGCTTTGAAGATTAAGGATGAGGGAGAGAGGAAGCGAGAGAGGCATGATCGCGAGGACAGGGGAACTGTAAAAAAACTTAGGCCAGACCTGTCAGGAGGGAGGCCTCGCTTTGATAAATACACTCCTTTAGCAACCCCGCAGGGAGAAATCTTGCAGGCAATCGAGAAGCATCYAGACCTGAAGTGGCCAAAGACTTACTCGCAGAAGCCCAGGAAGGAAAAGTCAGATCGTTTCTGTCGCTTCCACAACGAGTATGGACACGACACTGACCAGTGTACCCATCTAAAGGATGAGTTGGAGAGGCTAGTTCAGGATGACATTTAAAGGAGTATGTTCGGATAAAGAGAGAGGAAGCCAGGTCTGGCAGAAAGAATTATGATCGGTCCTTGACGAATAGGGTCAGCCAAGATAGGGTGCGTACTGAGGCAAGAAGATCTGATCAGACCCAAGGTCATCCATGGAGAGATCCAGATGATTACCGGAGGAGAATTTGAGGAGCATTCCAAACGGACACAACACAATTATTTTAGAGCTGCACGAGACCTAGTTCGAAAATCATGGGACGTGGGACAAATGACTCTACCCCTAACATTTGTTTCGGGTCAGAAGATGGCGATGGCATTCTAGCCCCTCATATGGATGCTCTGGTTATAACGGCAACTATCGCTAATTATAATGTCCGCAGAATTTTTGTGGATACTGGGAGCTCCGCCGACATCTTGTTTTATGATTGCTTTAGGCAGTTGAAAATAAATATTGAGCTGGAAGAAGTCACCATTTCTCTAGTTGGTTTTGCAGGAGGAACTCTGAAGCCCTTGGGAGCAGTGAGGCTCCTCGTAACATTAGGAGAAGAGCCGTATAGGGTGACAAGAACGGTACGTTTCTTGGTGGTGGATGCACCTTCTTCTTATAATGTCATGTTAGGCCGGCCATCCTTGAGCCAGTTCCAGGCTGTTATATCCGTCTTTCATATGAAGATGAAGTTTCCAACAGAAGACGGAACGGGAGAGGTCAGGGGTGACCAGTATGCCTCACGACAGACTTACGTAGAGTGCATCAGGAGGAATGAGGAGGAGGAAAGACAGAGCAAAAGGGCTAGAGTAGAGCCGCCAAAGACAGATCTGGCCAATAGAGAGGAAGGATTGATGATGGTCGAAGTAATCCCAGGGGATGAGAGTCGGGTCCTTCGAGTAGGGACAACCCTCAGTCCGGAAACCTTGACGGATCTAGTGGCATTATTGAGAAGTAGCACGGATGTGTTTGCTTGGTCCCCAGAAGATCTAGTAGGGATCGACCCAGAGGTGGCAGAGCATCACCTCAACATCAGCTTGGATGCAAAGCCAGTAAAGCAGAAGAAACGCAATTTTGGACCTGAGAAGGAGGCTGTCATAGAAGCTGAGGTGGAAAAACTGTTAAGGGCTAAGGGCTAAGCATATCCAGGAAATACAATTCCCTGAATGGATTTCTAATGCTATCTTGGTTCCCATGACTCAGGAGGACTGGCGCATGTGTATTGATTTCGGAGATCTCAATCGTGCTTGCCCGAAAGATCATTATCCTTTACCTAGAATCGATCAGCTCGTCGACTCTACTGCTGGATGTGAGCTCTTAAGTATGATGGATGCATCCCAAGGGTATCACCAGATTAGATTAGCCAGAGACGATTGGAAACGGGTCAGCTTCATCACCCCAAAGGGGACGTATTGTTATGTCGTGATGCCTTTCGGTTTGAAAAATGCAGGAGCCACCTATCAACGTTTGGTTGATAAGATGTTTAAGAATCAACTTGGGCGAAACATGGAAGTTTATGTTGACGATATGTTGGTCAAAAGCGTGAAAGCAACATCACATGTGGAAGACCTGCGGGAAACCTTTGATACTCTACGACGGTATAGGATGAAGCTTAATCCCAAGAAGTGCGCATTCGGGGTTAGAACTGGCAAATTCCTGGGCTACATGGTCACGGAAAAGGGTATTGAGGCAAATCCTGAAAAGGTCAGAGCAATTATGGACATGCGGGCACCTAGGAATGTGAAGGAGATGCAATGCTTAGCGGGGCGTATTAATGCATTAAGTAGATTTGTGTCCAGGTCTGCAGAGAGGAGCCTCCCATTCTTCCAAGCTCTAAGGAAGAGAGCAAGATTCTAGTGGAATGATGAGTGTGAGGAGGCATTTAAAGCTTTGAAGGAGCATTTGGCTAACATGACCTTGCTAACAAAACCTGTTCTAGGGGAACCCCTCATTTTGTACTTATCGGTAGGGCAACAGGAAATCAGCTCTGTCTTACTTCGGGAAGAAGGTAAGATCCAGAAACCAGTCTATTACTGGAGCAAGGTCTTACATGACACCGAAGTAAGGTATGTAGAGGTGGAACGAGCAGTACTGGCCCTCATAGGAACAGCCCAGAAATTACGTCCGTATTTCCTTTCGCATAGTATAATTGTACGAAAAAATTTACCTTTAAAGACGGTCATGGATAAGCCAGAGGCATCGGGAAGACTGGTCAGATGGATAATCGAGCTAAGTGAATTTGATATTGGCTTTGAAACCAGAACAGCGATTAAAGCTCAGGCCTTGGCAGACTTCATATAAGAGATGACTGGCCTTCCCGAAGAGTTAAAGAAATGGACGATCTTTACGGATGCCTCTGTCTGTAATCAGGGTTGCGGGGCAGGAATTGTTCTGATTGATCCTGAAGGCGTGTCTACTAAATTTGCTATCCGGTTGAAAACAACATTCTCTAATAACTCTGCTGAGTATGAAGTTCTTCTAAGAGGCATTCAGATGGCAAAAGACCTGGGTGCGGATCATGTGTGTGCCAAGGTCGATTCTCAACTTGTTTGCAAACAAATTAATGGAGAATTTGAGACAAGGGAGGAACATATGCAAAGGTACCAGACTAAATTTAGGGAGTTGGCCAGGGGAATGAAAGAGTTAATAGTTCTCCATATTCCTAGAGAGGAAAATGGACGGGCTGAATTTTTGGCAAAAGTAGCCAGCTCGGCTTCAGATTGTCAAGATAAGGTGATCACCCTGCTCCAGGCAGGCGGGGAATTTGGGACAGAGCAGGTAGGCTCGGTTATTGAGAAGGATGATTGGCGCTCTCCCATAAAGATATACCTGGAACAAGGAGACTTACCAAATGATAAAAAAGAGACAGCAAAGGTACGCACCAGATCTGCTAGATTCTGTTTAAATAAGGGAGAATTATTTAGAAGAGGGTTTGGTCAGCCTCTTCTGAGATGTTTAAATAGTACGGAAGGAGCTCTGGTCCTTAGAGAAATCCATGAGGGATGTTGCGGTAACCACATGGGTGCCAGAGCTCTGTCAAGTAAGATCTTGCGAGCAGGGTATTTCTGGCCCCATCTACGGGAGGCGGCGGAAAATTTTGTGTGCGCATGCGAGAAATACCAGAAGAATTCAACACTAATGCACAGGCCTGCCAAGGAGCTCATGAAAATGAGCTCCCCTTGCCCATTATCCAAATGGGGGATAGATCTGGTCGGTCCCTTTCCCCTGGCCCCCGCTCAAAAGAAGTTCTTGATAGTAGCAATCGATTATTTCAGTAAATGGGTAGAAGCAGAAACCTTGGCCAAAATTACCGAAGACGCAGTTATGAAATTCCTATGGAAAAATGTGGTATGTAGGTACGGCGTCCCCAGAATCCTGGTCTCCGATAACGGAACACAGTTAATGGGTTCTAGAATTAGGGCATGGTGTTCGAAAATGAAAATTGATCAGCACTTCACCTCTGTTTACCATCCCCAAGCTAATGGACAGGTAGAGGTCACCAATCGCATACTAGTCCAAGGGATTAAAACTCGTTTGGACAGAGCTGGTGGCGAATTGGTGGATGAGCTGAGCGCAGTCTTATGGGCCTACAGAACGAACCCTAAGGAGGGTAGCGGAGAAACGCCTTTTAGCCTAGCCTATGGTATGAACGCGGTGATACCTGCAGAGGTTAGCATGGAGACTCATCGAATTCAGAACTTCGATGAAAGGCAGAATGAGTCTTTGATACAAGACGCTCTGGATTTAGTCGAAGAGAAAAGGGACAGAGCTGCCACAAGGATGGCCCATATCAAAGGGCGAGTAAAGGCCATGTATGACAGATCTGTTGTGAAAAGACAGTTCCAGGTTGGAGACCTGATTTTAAGAAGATCTGATTTAGGGAAGTCCAATGGAAAATTGGATGCTCCGTGGCAAGGACCCTTCCGAATTACTCAAGTCCTATCTGGAGGAGCTTACAAATTGGAAGAATTGGATGGCACGGCGGTTCCTCGCGTTTGGAATATCGCCAATTTACGAAAATTTTACACCTAATTGTAATACCCTATGTTTATTTGATTAAATAAATTTGCAGTTGAATAAAATCGTGGCCTACGGCTGAAGTAACCAATGAGAGACATCCAAAATGTTGAAAAGTATACTTATTGATGATTAAAAAAGAGCTTACAACAAAAGCAGACAAATATTAAGAGAACATCTTTCCAGAACATTAAAAAACAACAACAACAAAAGCCTCAAGACGGGAGTACAGAATTGAGAAGTTGACGGAGCCGCTGGATCTCATCCTCATGTTCCAAAAGGCGGACACGAAACCGATCTGACACCTCCACCGCGATATCCCAGTCAACGTGTAGCTCCGCGTTCTCCCTCTTCAGGTCAACAATGATTTGTTGAAGGCGTTGTCGCTCGCTGCGAAATTGCGATTTCTTCTCGGCCAGCTTCTTCGTACGTTCTCGCAACTGATCCTGCAGTTCGGAGATTTCTTCCTTAAGGCGACCCTTCTTATGAAGCAGTCGGATATGCTCCTCAGTGGAAAAGACGTTGGGAGATGACGAAGATGCCATTGTGCAGGAGAAATAAACTAAAGAGGGGACACCATTATATAGGGAAAGAAAAGGAGGGAAATCGCTTTGACTTGGCGCGTAGAGGGCTTACAAAAGGCGGGAAACCAAATTGGAATTTGGCGCGCAAAAGGGCCCAGGTAATCCAGGATTGGCTAAGGACGAATGTCCTGAAATTTTCCTGACCTGATTGTCAGTGAGCCTGGATTGGCTAGGGACGGATGTCATGAAAATTTTCCTGACCTGATTATCAGTGAGCCTGGATTGGCTAAGGACGAATGTCCTGAAATTTGCCTGACCTGATTGTCAGTATAAGCTAGGATTGGCTAAGGACGGATGTCCTGCAATTTGCCTGACCTAATTGTCAGTATAAGCCAGGACGGATGTCCTGTGATTTGCCTGACCTGATTGTCAGTATTAGCCAGGATTGGCTAAGGACGGATGTCTTGCAATTTTCCTGACCTGATTGTCAGTATAAGCCAGGACGGATGTCCTGAAATTTGCCTGACCTGATTGTCAGTATAAGCTAGGATTGGCTAAGGACGGATGTCCTGCAATTTGCCTGACCTGATTGTCAGTATAAGCCAGGATGGATGTCCTGAAATTTGCCTGACCTGATTATCAGTATAAGCCACGATTGGCTACGGACAAATGTCCTGAAATTTTCCTGACCTGATTGTCAGTGTAAGGCAGAAAGCTAAGGACGAATGTCCTGAGGTTTTCTTGACTTGAATGATGGTTAAGCCAAAACTGGATAAAGACGGTTGTCCTTGACTTTATCCAACATGAAGTATGGGTCCATGTTAACAGGCTTGATCTCCTGATCTGAATGTCAAGAGCCATCTCATTGGCTTATACAGACGGACCTGACCTGTCGATCCGCAAGAATGTATGAATGTGTTTGATTGGACTAAAATACAGATCCTTCAGGGGTAAAAATGCGTAATAATTAACATTATTGTGCAAAAATTAAACGACTAAAGATGAATTAACAGAGCACGTACTGAGAAAGAAACTAGAGAAATTCGCACCAGCAACTCACACCTTTCCGAAAGAAAAAGGTTGGCGGCTTTGATTACAGGAGATTGCAGGATAAACATTGAAAAAATAATACAAAGTACGATCTTTAGCTATGGGAAGGTCTTCGGTCTGAAGCCAGAACTCGGAGAACTCGCCAGAGTTCACGCTCTGTTTCGTGCAGGCGGCGGTGATATTTGTCAGAACGATCGGCAAGCAGTGGAACTTCACCGGCGGTGGCAGTCAAGCGACCTACCAATTCGGCCAAGTCCGCCTTCTCCTCTTGAAGTTGGCGGTTAACTTGCCGGAGTTCAGCCCACTCTCTTTTGTAGAAACATTTCTTCTGGCGCTTCCTTTCCAGTATTCGATAGAGATAACCAACTTTCTCCTTGAGTGCAACCAGTTGGTCGGAAAGCTTGAATTTCTCAACGACTAGGGAGATGTTTTTTCTCTTCACTGCATTGAGCTCTTCGATCAGAGGAGAGGAAGACATTTTTCAGAATGATTGATGATGAATAATGAAGACATGAACGTATTTAAAAGGAAGACGCGTGTAAAAGGAATCAAAAAGTACTAGGGTTCCCAGAAAATTAGGAAACCCTAAAAATCCAAGAGTCGCAACAAGACAAAATGCATTAATTGACATTAAGTAAAATAGTCTGAGTACAAAACACGCGCATTGGAAAGTGACAGACCAGCCACACAGGCAAAGCACCAGGTCTATCTAAAAATACAACAKAGGCACGAAAASCTACGKCTYCGCATCCARCTYTGCGGCTAGCTGTCCCACTACATCTTCAAACAGGGCGCCGGTGGACGTCCCAACTGGCAACTCACCCAGACCAGCGAAGGTTGGGGAGGGAGAAGAGTCAAGGATAGCTAGGGCAAGATCCTGGCCTGGATGAGATGCAGCAGGAGAGTGGAAGAGAGAAAGGATGTGCTCTGCAAACTCCGTAGCCTCCGTAAGGTGCAAGCGGTCCTGCTCCCGGGCATAAACGAAAGAGGCAGGCACAGGAGGATTTTTCAGTGGAAGGGCCCGATTAAAGATAGCGCTGGGATCAGCCGCATTGGTTGCACTCCACTTAGCCTGCTCGTCGAGGGCAAAGTTGTAATAGCTCATGGCCTCGGGAAGGAGCAAAGAATAGAGCTCTTTGGATCCTAGGAAAGCCCTCTTGACCTCCTCTCTAGCCAACTGAATTAACCTTAGGCCCTCTTCGGAGCCTAAGAATTCCATCCTCCACTCTGCCTTAGCTTTGGTTAGGGACTCATCTGCCAAACTACGAGCTTCAGCTAAGGCTTCGTCCCTCACCTCAGCGTGAGCAGTCTCGATCATTTTCGCCTGCGCTTTGCGCATCTCCTCCGTTTCAGCCCTTGATTTATTGAGCTTCTCTTTCAGCTCTCCCAGCTCCTCCAATTGCCTTTTCAGCTGCACCCCTCTCTCTTTAGCAAGAGTCCTGATGCGTTCCATTTTCAGGATGAGATCCTTATTATCCTTAACCACATCAAACTGGATCAGTGATCTAGACATGCGAGTGGCTAGAAGGGCCTTCTTGGAGATAGCCTAAAGAAAAAAAAAAGAGGAGAGAGAGTGAAAGAAGGAATTTTTTTAGCATAGAAGCAAATTATATGACGTGGGTACGAGGAACAAAGTCTTACCTGGGCTTCATCCTGGCCCCATGACTCCAACAGCTGGTGGTCCGTCATTCTTTCCAGGTCCAGTTGGTCTGCTGGTAGCATTTGCCGGAGCAGGTATTGTACGGCAGTCTCCCCCGAGCAGTTGGCGATGGAGTTAATTGGGGGTGGACCGCTGCGAGTACCCGCAGGAGGGACATTATGAGATGAGGAGACCAGAGCACGGCCACTGGGGGTTATGCGTGGCCTCTTGGACAGAGGAAGTGTATCTTCCTCTGAGTTGGAAGAAGAGGGTCTGGCAAGAACAGATCGCGAGGGCAGTGGAGCAGGACTAAGGCTGATTTCTGGAAGGGAGTCCTGCGCAGGATTAGAAGGCCCCACCCCTTGCTCGAGAGCCTTGGAAGGTTCACTGGTTTTCCTCTGGGCTGCCTCGATCATCTCGCGCATCATCTTGTCTGAAAGCACCAAAAAAGAGAGTTAAAGATAAAAATAAGCCAATGAGACAAACCAGAAAGGAGAAAAATTATACCGATCTCTTTGGTTAAAGGGGCTATTTCTGACTCATTGTTAAAAAAATCCAAGACAGAGGGAAGGAGAAGATCAGTCACATGGAGAGGATTTTCATTTAAGGTAGAAATGATTTTCTTTATACGGGAAGACCTGTTGGTTGAGGACAGAGGAGGGTATGAGGGTAATCCTTCAATCGGCTTAGGACTAAAACCCTAGTCCTCGCTGCAATAAACAAAGAAGAATTTCTTCCTCCAATCCTTGTTGGAGGTAGGGAGTTTAAATAAAAAGTGAACCCCGGGTCGGGCCGTCAAATAAAAACAACCCGGAAAAGAACTTTTCGCTTGGAAAAGCTGGAAGAAGGTATGAGTGGAAGGGTCCAAACCCGCGTAACGCATGGCTAGACTATAACAGACCATAATGCGAAAGGAGTTGGGGGTAAATTGAAAAATGGGAATTTGATATATTTTGGCTATTTCCAGCATTAGGGGATGCACGGGAAGATGTAGGCCAGCCTGAAACTGGTCTTGGTAAAAGGTCAACCATCCGGTTGGCGATTGGCAGGCCAATATACCGGTCGGAGGGCAATAAGCGTCAAAGGGATCGGAGATCCTATGTTTATGACGAATTTCTTCTACCGTCCTTTTACTCAGGATGGAAGTAATTTTGGGGTGATTGGCGGCGGCCGGAGGGTATTCTAGGCCACCGGAGGAGGAGGAAAGGGTAGCCACCGCCGTGGCCGCTGAGGAAGAGATAGATAGAGAATCA
>BMAC01000694.1:337417-376349 GCA_014905375.1 Phtheirospermum japonicum | reverse complement strand
CAAACGATTACTGATTTAAGCATCGGAGAGGTCTCCCACCGGAAAAACCACCGGTGGTCCTTTCTAACCTGTTTTTGTGGTGTAGGTTCAGGAAGCTCTTGATCTTTCAAGCACTATTCGGATAGCTCGTTTTTTGGGCTGAAACAAATAGTTAATCCAGGATTGGCTAAGGATGGATGTCCTCGATTTTGCCTGACCTGATTGTCAGTTTAAGCCAGGATTGGCTAAGGACGGATGTCCTTGATTTTCCCTGACCTGATTGTCAGTTTAAGCCAGGATTGGCTAAGGACGGATGTCCTCGATTTTTCCTGACCTGATTGTCAGTTTAAGCCAGGATTGGCTAAGGACGGATGTCCTCGATTTTCCTGACCTGATTGTCAGTTTAAGCCAGGATTGGCTAAGGATGGATGTCCTCGATTTTACCTGACCTGATTGTCAATTTAAGCCAAGATTGGCTAAGGACAGATGTCCTCGATTTACCTGACCTGATTGTCAGTTTAAGCCAGGATTGGCTAAGGACGGATGTCCTCGATTTTTCCTGACGTGATTATCAGTTTAAGCCAGGATTGGCTAAGGACGGATGTACTCAATTATTCCTGACCTGATTGTCAGTTTAAGTCAGGATTGGCTATGGAAAGATGTCAATTTTGCCTGACCTGATCGTCAGTTTAAGCCAGGATTGGCTAAGGACGGATTTCCTTGATTTTGCCTGACCTGATTGTCAGTTTAAGCCAGGATTGGCTAAGGATGGATGTCCTCGATTTTAACTGACCTGATTGTCAGTTTAAGCCAGGATTGTCTAAGGACGGATGTCCTCAATTTTGCCTGACCTGATTGTCAGTTTAAGCCAGGATTGGCTAAGGACGGATGTCCTCAATTTTTCCTTACCTGATTGTCAGTTTAAGCCAGGATTGGCTAAGGACGGATGTCCTCAATTTTGTCTGACCTGATCATCAGTTTAAGCCAGGATTGGCTAAGGACGAATGTCCTCAATTTTGCCTAACCTGATTATCAGTTTAAGCAAGGATTGGCTAAGGACGGAAATCCTCAATTTTGCCTGACCTGATCTTCAGTTTAAGCCAGGATTGGCTAAGGACGGATGTCCTCGATTTTACCTGACCTGATTGTCAGTTTAAAGCCAGGATTGGCTAAGGACGGATGTCCTCGATTTTACCTGACCTGATTGTCAGTTCAAGCTAGGATTGGTCGAGGATGGATGTCCTCGATTATTCCTGACCTATGGATCAAATTACGCCAGGATTTCCAAAGGGTAAACACCTTTAATTGTACTGGGTTGGATGATTAGTCTAGCCTAAGATTAGATAAGGATGGATATCCTTGAACCTACCCGACCTGGTCGGTAATTAACGCCAAGACAGGATAAAGATGGATACCTCTGAGTTCTTTTGCTTGATTATTTATTAGTATACCTGAACAGGTACCAAAGGATGACCTGCATGAGGACCTAACTGGTCTGTCAAAAGAGCCTGGGATGATCTGGTCCTAGGTCGGAACTAAATATGGGAAGTTGATAGAAAAACCCATATAAGCGCAATGATGCTTTGTTTGAGCAAGAAAAGATCGATCAAGCAGATGAATATCCAAAGAAAATTCAAGCATATCATGATATCTTGGTAAAAGCGACGAATACATATAGAAATTCAGATAAAAGGAAAGTCAAGAAATTCAGAGTTACTTTTATTCCAGCAAAAGTTCGAAAAAACGCAGGAACAGATTGCGCACACCCAAGAAGGAGGGCAGTTTTGATTACAAAAACATAAGAATAAAAATTAAAATGTGCAGTTCATCTGGGGGAAGACCGCCGATCTGATCCCAAAGCCCGACGGACTCGCCAGAGCTTGCGCTCTGTTTCATGCAGACGGTGGCGGTACTTATCAGACCACTCAGCAAGTGCTTGAGTTTCTCCGACGGTTACAGAGAGATGATTCACCGACTCGAGTAGATCAGCCCTCTTTTCCTGCAGTTGGAAATTTATCTGATGGAGCTCGGACCACTCTTTCTTGTAGTGGCATTTTTTCTGCCTCTTCCTCTCTAGAAAACGATAGAGGCCGCCAATCTTCTCCTTGAGCAGAGTTAGCTGATCAGAGAGTTTGAATTTTTCAACCACAAGGGAAATGTTCTTCCTTTTCAGAAGGTCTAGTTCTTGGAGAAGAGGAGAGGATGCCATTGCAGATAGTTGAAGAAAAAGGAAAGCATACATACATGTATTTAATGAAAATCAGAGGCACGTGATAAGAATTAAAAAGTACTAGGGTTCCCAGATATTTAGGAAAACCTAGAAGTTCAAGAGTCATTACAGGACAAAAAAAAAGAAAAAAGAAAAACATCCATTATTAAAAATTTGTTTTGATATTACATATGCTTAAACAGAGTTACAGTAAAACCAGCCACACAGGCAACCTACAGGTCTTCTGCAAAATAGAAGTTCACACGGCCTAAGTGTCAACCTCCATGTCTACCCTCAGCTCCGCCGACAGCTGGCCCACTGTACCTTCAGACAGACCTCCCGGAGAAGCTCCACCAGGTAACTCAACCAGAACTGCAAAGGTTGGGGAGGGAGATGAAGTAGGCGGGACCACAGTGAGAGTCAGGTCTGACTGAGCTTGACTGGGCTCGAGAGAATGGAGAACAGAATGAATGTGCTCAGCGAACTCTACAGATCCGATTGTGTGGAGGCGGTCCTTGGAAGGGTCGTAGGAAAAAGAGGTCAGCTCGGGAGGGGTTTTCAGCGGCGCTTTTCGATCGAAAGGGGTGTTGGGATTGGCCAGGGTCCACTTAGCCTGCTCATCCAAGCCATAGTTGTAATATACCACAGCTACGGGGAAGAGTAGGGAGAAAAGTTCTTTGGATCCCAGAAAGGCCTTCCTGGCTTCGTCCCTTGCCACCTGGACCAAGTTAAGCCCCTCCTAAGAATTCAGGAATTCTGCCTTCCACTCGCCCTTGGCCTTGGCTAGAGCCTCGTCCGCCAGACTTCTCGCCTCTGCGATAGCCTTATCGCGAGCCTCGGACCGGGATGTCTCCAGCATTTTCTCTTAGGCCTTCTTCATTCTTTTCACCTCCTCTTGCAGCTTCTTGCTCTCTTTGATCTTCTCCTTAGACAAGGCTCAGAGGCGCAATACTCTCTCGTTAAGGTCCTTGTTCTCCTTAATGAGATCGGATTGGGCCATGGACCGGGTTGCCCTGATAGCTAGGAGGGCCCTCTTTGACTAAGCCTAGAGGCAAAAAAGAAAAGAGTTAGAGGCTTAAAGATGTAATAGAAGAAAAGAGGAAAGGTTGGTGATAGGAGATTTACCCGGGCCTCGTCCTGGCACCATGACTCGAGCAATTTGCGGTCACTCATTTGCTCTAAAATGTGCAGATCTTCGGGAGCACATTGGCCACTGACATGGCGAACTGCCACATCGCCCGAGCAGTTCAGAATAGAGGTCCTGCGGGGAGGGCCAGAGCTGCGTTGGGTAGGGGCTACGGGAGATGCAGCTGGTGGAGTTGGAGCCACCGAGATGGTCACGCCCCGACCTCGGCTAGACTGAGGTCTCTTCAGAAGGGGGACCTCGTCCTCCTCAGAATCGGAGACAGTATGCCTTGCTGGTCGAGGGCGTGAGGGTGGCGTAGCAGAAGGAGGGTCCTGATCTCGAGGAGCAGAGGAGGCGCCCGCCTCTCGTGCCATGGACTCCGGATGGGCTGCTGTGCTTTTCTTGCCGGAGGCTTCAAACATTAAGCACATCATCTTCTCTTCAAAAAAGAAAAGGGAACACAAGAAGTTAGATTTGTAATACATCAAGATATTATATGGCAGGTCAGATTAAGGCAGCTCTTTTTTACCAATCTCTGGAGATAAGGGGCTTATCTCGCAAGTTTCATTAAAAAAGTCTAGAACGGAGGGGAGAAGGAGTTCATTAACGTTAACAGGGTTCTCGTTCAGAGTCGTCACAATTCTCTGAATACGAGAAGGCCTACCCACCGCTGTCATGCGTGGGTAGGAAGGCAATGTATCTATGGGAGTGGGTTCGAAGCCCCAATCCCCATCACAGTGAACGAAGAAGAACTTTTTGCGCCAGGATTTATTTGAAGTGGGAAGCTTGTGTATAATATGGACCCCAGGTCTGGCCGCGAGGTAGAAGCAGTTGGGTGGAAGGATTTTCGCCTGGAAGAGCTGGTAGAAAATAAGGGCTGTCGGGTCCTGGCCTGCGTAACGCATGGCCAGGTTATAACACACCATGATTCTAAAGGAGTTAGGGGTAAATTGGAAAATAGGAATTTTGTACATTTGGGCAATCTCCAGCATCATGGGATGTACAGGCAGGCGCAGGCCTGCCTGGAATTGGTCAACATAGAAAGTCAACCTACCCGTCGGTGCTTGGCAGGACAAGGTGCATGCCGGAGGAGAATAGGGGTCAAAGGGTTCTTTGATTTTATAGCGGATCTCATCTACCATCCATTGGTTAAGGATGGAGGTGATTTTGGGATGATCGGGAATTGGCGGAGGATATACCACACCCCCCAAAGAAGAGGTGGCTATCGCCGCTGCCGAAAAATTGGGCAGTGATGGAAGAGCCGCTTCTATCTCTGGGAGAGCAGACGGCGAAGATAAAGAGACGTCTACCACCTCTAGGGTGGCAGACGTGGGGGTAGAAGAAGCTTCCGTCGCCTCCGGGATCTCAGGCGGCGGAGGAGAAAAGACCGCCGCCACTTCTGGGAAGGCAGACAGCGGAGATAGGGCAACCCTTGTTTCTGGAGAAGATGACATTTAAAAAAAAATTAAAAAGGTAAAAGCTGAGAAAGGTACCTGGTCTGCAAAGGTCACCAAAGAAAATAAGTTCGTAGATTAGGGTGAAGAAGTTCGCCGGAGTACTAGGCAAGAAAGAAAGATTTTTGAGAGTTTGAGAAAGAAAAGCAGAAGACGAAAAGTGAAAGAAAGAAAGGAAACCAGCGGGAATAAAAGGCGAATTGAATAATTTCAAAATACGAAAACTAAGAAAAGTGGGATTTGATGGGATTTGCGCATTTAATGCGGGCAGATGAACAGTGCCCTAGGAGGTGAGCTGGAACGGCGAGGACTCTAGAGTAGGGCTGACGTGGCAGTACTTGGAAAGGTGCGGAGGTACAGTAACCGTTTGAGGATATGGGACATCCCTAATGCCAATGATTATCCCTAGCAGTCTGGCGTATCCCTCGAGATTCATACCAGTACGAGAAACACTAAAAGACGTGGGACCTCATTTATTATTAAGAGCCCAGGCATTTTGCAGCTCTACCTCAACCCTTTTTGGGTGGGAGGAGTTGATTGAGCAGGATTAGTAAGATCTGGCTTGAGGTAGGCCTGAGATTAGTAACAAGGGATGATGAGAATGTATGGGCTCGGCTTTGAAAAAGTATGATTGGACCTTTCCCAGGAAAGAGCTGGTTCCAGGTAGACCTGATTCCTCGTTCAGCAAGGAACAGAACATGCGGGACCACCTGTCAGGATTCGTTACTCGAATGACCCTTGATTCGCGGTCCTTGTTCCTGAAATTCCGGAGAGGGGTCCCTACTGGGAAAGTTACGGATATCTCAGCCAGACCTGAATTAGGAAAGAGCTGAAACTAATAACAAATAAGGACTGGAAGACCGGACTGATTTGCCCGTTAAGAGCTCTCCTGATAGAGAAATCCTGGGAACAATAGAGGAAGAGCCGGTCTTGGGCAGACCTGACTCCCTGCTCACTTAGAGAGAAACAAGTGGGACCACTTGTTCAGAATATGTTCCACAAACGGCCCATGATTCGCGGCACGTGCTCCCAGGATCCCGGCTGGAGTCCCCACCAAGAGAAACTATAAATATATCAGCCTTAGGGCTGAGAAAGGTATGCCATCCTTTTGAGCATTCATTCTTATTTTCTGGAAAACACCTCAAACGCTTACTGACTTAAGCATCGGAGAGGTTTCCACTGGAAAACCCCCGGTGGTCCTTTCTAACCTGTTTTTGTGGTGTAGGCTCAGGAAGCTCTTGAGTTTTCAGGCGTGGTTCAGGTTGCTCACTTTTTGGGTTGGAACAGTTGGTAATGTAATTTTTTATCTCTATTTTTTTAATTATTGTTTTCCTTTTCATGTCTGTTTGAGATTGTCATATTTATACCATTACCTTTATTATTATCATGTGATGGGGCAATAGTTAGGTCAGATCTGATTTGGGGTAGACATGACTTGGAGTGACAAAAATATAAAAAGATACTGAAAGCCAGCTCGGTCTAAAGAAAGGTCTGGCAAGACCTCTTAGAGAGAACTGATCTCAAAGGAGGATGGTTACGGTCCGCGATTCTTCCCGAGCTAATATTTATAGAAAAAGTCTTACAGACAGAACTGAAGTGATGAAAAAGAAAAGGAGGGAGTAAGAGCTTGAATAGGAAAGACCTGATTCTCTGATTCTTAGCTAGGATACAAGTGGGACTACTTGTCAGAATTGGTTACGTAATGGCCCATGATTCGCGGCACGTGCTCAAAGGATCCCGGCTGGGGTCCCCACTAAGAGATACTATAAATATCTCAGCCCCAAGGCTGAGAAAGCTACGCAATTTCTTGTGCATTACTGCATTACTCTCTAAGAGAAACCTCAAACGCTTTGCTGACTTAAGCATCGGAGAGGTTTCCACCGGAAAACCACCGRTGGTCCTTTCTAACTTGTGTTTATGTGCAGGGCAGCTTGGCGTTCAAGGTTTCAGACGTTGTTCTTGACGTCGGTCATATTTTGGGTTGAAATAATTGGCGCCGTCTATGGGAATGGATCAAGCTAAGGCCTGAGTATGACTTCAGACGGACTGAGACGTAATCTGGTGGGCGAGCTTGGTGGTACTCTAAGCTCTGCCGCACCGTGGGGGGGATTACAATCGACTGGGCCGCCAGCGGGAGGGCCAAAGGGGACAGAACCATCGACAGCGGCTGCGCCAAATGTTACGCCACCCCCTCCTGGCATATCCGCGACGACCAAGGCGGATCATTCAACGAAACTTTCCTCCTGCAGCTATCGGAGCTTATCGGCAAGCTGTGGAGGCAGCGGTGGAGAAAAAGTTTGCAGAGATGTCGACACCGCAGTCTAACGTGCCACCGGCAAGAAATATTCCGGTAACGGAGACGGAGCCGCTGCGTGGTCAACGTGTGGATCGGACTGCTCCTCAGGATAGAGAAGAGCATTTCTCCACCTCTGACAGCAAGACCTCAAGCCAGGCTAATTCAGGTCTGGCTGAGCAGATGCAGAGCCTGTAGAATGAGGTGTGAGAGTTTAATAAGAAGATGACGAGCACTATCACGGTACCGACACGACGAGGCACCCCCTTCACGAAAGAGGTGATGCGCGACGATGTGTCGGCCTTGTACCGGTCTCTGGGTTTTAAGTATAATGGGACCACAGACCCGTGGGACCATCTGAGCAGATTTGAAATCGCGGCAGCTGTGCATAAGTTCTCCGATGCGGTCATGTGTTGGGTCTTTCTAATGACCTTCACTAAATCAGCTAAGCTGTGGTTCAGCCAGTTGCCACCACGATCTACCAGCAACTTCGACGAATTTAGCTCGACCTTCTTGCACCAGTTCACCAGCTGAAGGAAGTACAAGAAGATGCCACTTGAGCTTTTCAGCTTGAAACAGAAGGAGAGCGAGAGCCTGTGCGCCTATATCAAAAGGTTTACGACGGCAAAGCTAGAAGTGCCCTCTTCGTCGGAAGAGCTGTTGGTGAATGCTCTGGCACAAGGCCTTCGGAGGGGTGAGTCTTTTCAATCGCAGGTGGTGAAACTAGCTTTGAAGTTTGGAGAGATCTTGGAGAGAGCCGAGAAGTATATTCATTTGGAGGAGGCGTTGAAAATTAAAGATGAAGGAGAGAGGAAGCGAGAAAGATACGATAGAGAGGACAGGGTGGCGGTGAAGAAGCCTAGGCCAGATCTTTCTGGGGGAAGACCTCGTTTTGATAGATATACCCCTTTGGCGATGCTGTAGGGTGAAATCCTGCAAGAAATAGAGAGGCACCCCGAGCTGAAATGGTCCAAGATGTACTCGCAAAAGCCCAGGATGGAAAGGTCCGACCGATTTTTCCGTTACCATAACGAATATGGGCATAATACCGATGAGTGTACGCATTTGAAAGACGAGATGGAGAGAATGGTTCAGGCAGGACACCTGAAAGAGTACGTCCGCATGAGGAAAGAGGAGGCCAGATCTGGTCGAAGCGGTTATGATCGTGGTCAGACAAATAAAAGAGATCAGGATAGGGGGCGCGCTGAAGGAAGAAGAAATGATCAGACCCAGGTCATCCATGGAGAAATCCAGATGATTGCTGGTGGAGAGCTGGAAGAGCATTCTAAGCGGGCGCAACATAGTTACGTCTGAGCTGCTAAAGATCTAGTGAGGAAATCACGAGAAGTCGGGCAAATGACGTCTACCCCCAATATATGCTTTGGATCAGAAGATGGTGATGGCATTTTGGCCCCCCACATGGAAGCCCTCGTTATAACGGCTACCATTGCCAATTATAACGTGAGATGAATTTTTGTGGATACTGGGAGTTCCGCCGACATTTTGTTCTATGATTGTTTCCAGAAGTTGAAACTGGACGTGGAGTTGGAGGAGGTTATCACCTCTTTAGTAGGATTCGCCGGAGGGGCCCTGAATCCTCTGGGGGCGGTCAGGCTCCTTGTAACATTGGGTGAGGAGTCATACAGGGTGACTAGAACGGTGCGCTTTTTGGTGGTAGATGCGCCATCCTCTTACAATGTAATGCTCGTCCGGCCTTCCCTGAGCAAGATTCAGGCTGTGATATCAGTTTTCCATATGAAGATGAAGTTTCCAGCGGAGGACGGGACATGAGAGGTACGAGGAGACCAATATGCGTCGCGACAGACGTATGTTGAATGCATCAAGAGAAATAATGAGGAGGAGAGAGAGAGCAAGAGGTCTCGGGTGGAACAACCGAGTACAGACCTTGCTCGAAGGGAGGAGGGACTGATGTTAGTTGAGTTAGTCCAAGGAGATGAAAGTCGGGACCTTCGTGTAGGTACAACTCTAAGCCCGGAGGTCTTGACAGACCTGGTAGCCCTGTTAAGAGAGAGTGGGGATGTTTTCGCCTGGTCTCCCCAAGACCATGTGGGGATTGACCCGGATGTAGCTGAGCACCGGCTTAATATCAGACCTGATGTAAAGCCGGTCAAACAGAAGAAACACAACTTCGAGCCTGATAAGGAGGCCATCGTTGAGGCGGAGGTGGAGAAGCTATTAAAAGCTAAAGCATATCCTGGGGATATAATTTCTTGAATGACTCTCCAATGCTGTTCTGGTGCCCAAGACGCTAGAAGACTGGCGCATGTGCATCGATTTTCGAGACCTTAATCGCGCTTGCCCACAAGACCACTACCTTCTGCTAAGGATCGACCATCTGGTCGACTCCACTTCGGGATGTGAGCTCCTAAACCTGATGGACACCTCGCAAGGCTATCATCAGATCAGACTTGCGAAGGAGGAATGGAAGCGAGTTAGCTTCATCACCCCGAAGGGAACATACTGTTACGTGGTCATGACATTAGGGCTTAAAAATGCAGGAGCCACGTATCAGAGGTCGGTTGATAAAATGTTCAAGGAGAAGTTGGGACGAAATATGGAGGTATACGTCGATGACATATTAGTCAAGAGCGTTAAGGCAACTTCTCATGTGGAAGATCTGAAAGAAACATTTTCCACCTTGAGGAGATAACGTATGAAGCTCAATCCCAAGAAGTGTACATTTGGGGTCAGAGCTGACAAATTCTTGGGATTTATGGTTACGGAAAAGGGCATTGAGGCTAATCCGGAGAAAGTGAAGGCAATCATGAAGATGCAGGCACCCAGAAATGTCAAGGAAATGCAATGTTTGGCAGGTCGCATCAATGCCTTGAGCCGATTCATTTCGCGCTCAGTAGAAAAAAACTTGCCGTTTTTTCAAACCTTGCGAAAGAAGGCTCGGTTTGAATGGAGCATTGAATGTGAAGACACGTTTAGGAAGTTGAAGGAGCACTTAGCTAGTATGACCTTGCTCACGAAGCCTGTCCAGGGAGAACCCTTAATTCTGTACTTATCTGTAGGACAGCAGGAAGTTAGCTCTGTCTTGATTAGAGAAGAGGGAAAAGTAAAGAGACCAGTCTGTTTCTGGAGAAAGGTCTTGCATGATGCCGAGATAAGGTATGTAGAGATAGAGAAGGCTATGCTGGATTTGGTGGGGACAGCTCGCAAGCTACGTCTATACTTCCTCTCTCACAGTATAATCGTGCGAACTAACTTGCCGTTGAGGACTATAATGGATAAACCAGAGGCATCAGGAAGACTGGTCAAATGGATAATTGAGCTAAGTGAATTCGATATCTTGTTTGAGGCCAGGACTGCCATCAAAGCCCAGGCGCTGGTGGATTTCATGCAAGAAATGACCAGCTCTTCTGACGACAGGCGCGAGTGGACGATTTTTACGGATGGCTCTGTTGGAAGCCAGGGCTGCGGGGCAGGAATAGTCCTGATTGACCCAGAAGGCGTGGCTACTGAGTATGCTGTACGCCTGAATTATGCTCTGTCCAACAACGCGGCTGAGTATGAGGCCCTTATAAGAGGAGTTCAGATAGCACGGGATTTGGGGGCAAAATAGGTTTGCGCTAAGGTAGATTCTCAGCTCGTCTGTAAGCAGATAAGCGGAGAGTCTGAAACAAGGGAGGATACTATGCAGAGATATTTGGCCAGATTTAGAGAACTAGCCAAAGACATGAAATCCCTGACAGTTGTACAGATCCCCAGGGAAGAAAATGGTAGAGTTGACTACTTAGCGAAAGTAGCCAGCTCAGCCATAGATTGTCGCGAAAGGGTGATTACATTGCTAAACGCAGACACGGAATTTGGAATAGAGCAGGTGTGCCCGATCATTGAGGGAAGTGGCTGACGTTCTCCCATAAAAGCATACCTGGAGAAAGGAGTCATACCAGAGGATAAGAAGGACTCGACAAAGATACGGACTAGAGCTGCTAGATTCTGTGTGGTCAAGGGAGAGCTGTTCCGAAGGGGATTTGGACAGCCTCTCCTAAGATGCTTGAGCCGGGGCGAAGGAGCCTTGGTCCTTAGAGAAATCCATTAGGGATGTTGTGGCAACCACATGGGCTCCAGAGCTCTCTCGAGCAAGATCTTGAGAGCGGGCTACTTCTGGACACAACTACGAAAGGAGGCAAAAGATTTCATGCGAACATGTGAGAAATGCCAGAAGAACTCATCATTGATACACAGACCCGCGGAGGAACTCATGACAATGAGCTCTCCTTGTCCGTTTGCCAAGTGGGGAATCGATTTGGTCGGCCCCTTCCCTACGGCTCTTGCCCAAGATAAATTTCTGATAGTAGCAATTTATTATTTTAGCAAATGGGTGGAAGCCGAGGCCTTGGCGAAAATCACAAAGGATGCGGTCATGAGGTTCTTATGGAAAAATGTAGTGTGTAGATTTGGCGTCCCCAGAATCCTGTTCTCTGATAATGGTACCCAGTTCATGGGTACCAGAATTAGAGCTTGGTGTACGAAGATGAAAATTGACCAGAACTTCACATCTGTCTACCATCCCCAAGCTAACGGTCAAGTAGAAGTTACTAATCGCATACTAGTACAAGGTATCAAGACCCGTTTAGAGAGAGTTGGAGGCAGATGGGTGGATGAGCTGAGCTCAATTTTATGGGCATATAGAACTAATCCCAAAGAGAGTACAAGGGAAACGCCTTTCAGCTTTGTTTACGGTATGGATGCAGTGGTGCCGGCCGAGATAAGCATGGAAACTCATCGGGTTCAGAATTTTGTTGGAGAACAGAATGAACTTTTAATCCAAGACGCTCAGGACTTGATCGAGGAGAAAAGAGAAAGAGCTGCTGTCAGAATGGCACATATTAAAGGGCGGATAAAAGCAGCTTATGATAAAACTGTGTTCAAACGGCAGTTCCAAGTGGGAGATCTCGTTCTGAAGAGAGCAGATTTGGGAAAGACAAGAGGGAAATTAGATGCTGCATGGCAGGGACCGCTCCGAGTCATCCAAACCCTACCGGGAGGCGCGTATAAATTGGAAGAGCTGGATGGAACCAAGATCCCCCATGCTTGGAATATTACTAACTTACGGAAATTTTATGTGTAGTTGTAATTTCTTATAATTTTTGTCCTATTTAATGAAATTTCATGTTATTCTTGCTCACCGATTTAAGACCAAGTTCATAATTAAGCCAGGATAGGCTAGGGGCTGCTGCCCATGATTTTGCCTAACCTGATTGTCAGTATAAGCCCGGATTGGCTAAGGGCGGCTGCCCATGATTTTGCCTGACCTGATTGTCAGTATAAGCCAGGATTGGCTAAGGGCGGCTGCCCATGATTTTGCCTGACCTGATTGTCAGTATAAGCCAGGATTGGCTAAGGGCAGCTGCCCATGATTTTGCCTGACCTGATTGTCAGTATAAGCCAGGATTGGCTTAGGGCGGCTGCCTATGATTTTGCCTGACCTGATTGTTAGTATAAGCCAGGATTGGCTAAGGGCGGCTACCCATGATTTTGCCTGACCTGATTGTCAGTATAAGCCAGGATGGGCTAAGGGCGGCTGCCCAGGATTTTGCCTGACCTGATTGTCAGTATAAGTCAGGATTGGCTAAGGGCGGCTGCCCAGGATTTTGCCTGACCTGATTGTCAGCTCAAGCCAGGATTGGCTAAGGACGGATGTCCTCAATTTCCTGACCTGATTGTCAGTTCAAGCCTGGATTGGCTAAAGGCGGATGCCCTCAATTTTGCCTTGATCTAATTGTCAGTTTAAGCCATAATTGGCTAAGGGCGGATGCCCTCAAATTGGCCTGACCTGATTGATTAGTTCAAAGCTTATGAAAAGGCCAGCCCTGGTCGATTAAACCCCAAGCAAGACCTGGCTAATATCGCAAACTTCGGAAGGTAAGTCTAAAAACACAATCCGCATATCTTGAATAAGAGAGATTGATTAAAAGACGATTTTTGAAGCAAACCCTCGTTCTTAACAACATGATATTTTGGTGAAAATTACATAAGATATACAAGAAACCATGATTGGTTTCTCATCTTTTATGGATGCATGAGCAGAAATTTAAACAAAAATATACTTTCATTCATCAAAAATTAGAAAGATACAAGAACAGATTGCATACACCTTGCGGGAAGGTTGCAATTTCGAATACAAAAGTGCAGGAAACAAAAAAGAAAGAGGAATGCAGGTTTTCATCTGAGGGGAGACCTTCGGTCTGAGGCCAGAGCCCGGCGAACGCGCCAAAGCTCACGCTCGGTTTCGTGCAGGCGACGGAGATATTTCTCAGACCGTTCGGCGAGAGCATGAGGTTCGTCGGAGCGACAGTCAGGCAGTTCACCGACTTGGTCAAGTCGGCCCTCTCCTCTTGGAGTTGTCGGTTTAGCTGGCGGAGCTCAGCCCATTGTTTCTTTTAATAACGCTTCTTCTACCTCTTCCTCTCCAGAAGGCGGTAGAGGTAGCCGATTTTTTCCTTGAGCGAGGTTAACTGATCAGAAAGCTTAAATTTCTCGACAACTAGAGAAATGTTCTTTCTTTTCAGAACATTGAGTTCGTCAAGGAGTGGAGAAGACGCCATTGCAGAAAGTTGGAGAAAAATGAAAAATATATGATATTTAAAGAAAACAAAGTCACGTGCTGTAGAATCAAAAAGTACTAGGGTTTCTGGGAATTTAGGAAACCCTAGAAGTTCAAGATTTGCTACGAGACAAAAAAGCATTTATTACTAGTCAGGTTGTTCAGAGTACAAATTCAAAATATGATTACATATAGACCCACCACACAGGCAGCCTACAGGTCTGTCTAAAACTAAAATCTCCGAAGCCTAAGCATCAACCTCCATGTCTGCTTCCAGCTCCGTCATTAGTTGGTCCACCGTGCCCTCCGACAAACCACCAGGGGAAGCTCCACCTAGTAACTCACCCAGACCTGCAAAGGCTGGGGAAGGAGAAGATGTAGGTGGAGCCACAGCGAGAGTCAGATCTGGTTGAGATTGACCAGGTTCCGGAGAATGAAGGAGGGAAAAGACGTGCTCGGCGAACTCTACAGACCTGATTATATGGAGACGATCCTTGTTAGGGTCATAGGAGAAGGAGGTAAGCTCGGGAGGGCTCTTCAGGGGCAAGCTCTGGTCAAACGGGATGTTGGGATTGGTTAGGACCCATTTAGCCTCCTCATCCAATCCATAGTTATAGTATACCACGACTTCAGGGAAAAGAAGTGTATAGAGATCTTTGGATCCCAGGAAGGCCTGCCGCGCCTCGTCCCTGGCAACCTGGACTAGCCTGAGACCCTTCTTGGAGTTCAAGAACTCAGTCTCCCACTCGGCTTTGGCCTTATCCAAAGCCTCGTCCGCCAAACTCCTAGCCTCGGCCAGGGCCTCGGCCCTTGCCTCTGTGCGAGCCCTCTCCAGCATTTTATCTTGGGCCTTCTCCATCTCGGCCATCTCTCCTCGCACCAGCTTTGTCTCGGCTACTCTCTTCTTAGCCAGAGCACGGAAACGCAGCATCTTCTCATTAAGGATTTTGTTCTCCTTAATGAGGTCGGACTGAGCCATGGACCTGGTAGCCCTAATAGCCAAGAGAGCTCTCTTGGCCTTAGCCTGGATATAAAAGGTGGAATTAAAACTTAGTCCTAAAGGAAAAGGAAAATGAAAAGAAGTATTAAAGAGATTTACCCGCGCCTCGTCCTGGCACCAGGATTCTAGCAACTCACGGTCGCTCATCTTCTCCAGGATGCGCATGTCCTCGGGTGCGCATTCACCGTTCACATGACGAACTACTACATCACCCGAGCAGTTGAAGATAGAAGTCATATGTGGAGGGCCCAAGCTGCGGGTAATAGGGGTGGCTCGGGCCGCGATGGGAATGGCGGGGGCCTCGGATATGGTAACGCCCCTGCCTCGACTGGTATGAGGCCTCTTTATCAAAGGGACCTCGTTATTCTCGAACTCAAAAGAGGGACGTCCTGCTGGTGGAAGACGTGATGAGGGAAAATAAGGTTGGGGGCCCTGGCCCCTAGGCGCAGAGGGAGAGCCCGCTTCCCGAGCTGAGGGCTCTGACGCCGCCTCTGTACCCTTCTTCTCGGCCGCTTCAAACATTTGCCGCATCATACTTTCTGAAAATAAGAACAAGAAAGTTTAGAACGCATGAAAAATAGAAGTGTCAAGAGGCAGAACAGAATAAAAGAAACGCTACCAATCTCCTTGGTTAAAGGACCCATTTCTGGCTTTTCATTGGAAAAATCTAGAACGAAGGGGAGAAGGAGCTCATTGACGTTGATAGGATTTTCGTTCAGGTCGAATATGATTTTCTGAATACGAGAGGGCCTGCCTGCCGTGGTCAAGTGTGGATAAGAAGGCCGTTTCTCTATAGGGGTGGGGTCAAAGCCCCAATCTCCATCGCAGTGGACGAAGAAAAACCTTTTCCTCCAGGCTTTATTGGAGGTAGGGAGTTTGTGTACAAAATGGATCCCAGGTCTGGCCGTGAGGTAGAAACAGCCCGAGAAAGAGCTCTTCGCTTGGAAGAGCTGGTAGAAGACAAGGGCTGTTGGATCCTGACCAGCATAGCGCATGGCCAGGTTATAGCACACCATAATCCTGAAGGAGTTAAGGGTAAATTGGAAAATGGGAATTTTGTACATTTGGGCTATCTCCAGCATCAATGGGTTTACCGGTAAGCATAAACCCTCCTAAAATTGGTCAACATAGAAAGTCAACCAACTCGCCGGTGCTTGACAAGCTAAGATGCATGCCAGAGGGGGGTAGGGATCGAAAGGTTCATTGATTTTGTACTTATGACGGACCTCCTCCACCGTCCGCTGGTTGAGGATAGAAGTGACTTTAGGGTGGTCTGGAATCGGTGGAAGGTATTCCAAATCCTCAGAGGAGGAACTAGCAATCGTCGCCGCCGGAGGATTAGACGGCGACAATGGAGAAGCCACCGCTGTCTCTGGACTAGCGGATGGCAAGGATGATGAGACCTTTACCATTTCTGGAGCGGCGGTCGGAGGGGAAGAAGAAATTTCAGCCGCCTCCAGGGTAGCAGACGGTGAAGAAGAGAGAACTGCCGTCACTTCTAGGAGGACGGACGACGGAGATAAAGAAACCCTTATTTCTAGAGGATATGACATTATAAAAAATTAAAGAGGGTTGAGAAGGTACCTGATTTACTAGGGTTGTCAGAGAAACCGAACGGAGAGGAGTTGAATCGAAAAAGATCGCCGAAAATTTCAGGGAGGAGAGAGAAGCTCTAGAAACTTTTGTAGAAGCAGAATACGAAAAGTGAGAGGAGAGAAGCCAGCGGGAATAAAAGACAAATTAGTAAATTCAAAAAGCGGAAATCGATAAAGGCGGGATTTGATGGGATCCTCGCATTTAATGTGGGCAGATGAACAGTGCCCTGGGAAGTGAGCTGGAGCGTCAACTGTCCTAGGATAGGGCTGACGTGTCAATTTTTGAAGAGGCGTGGAAGTACAGTAACCGTTTGGGAATATGGGCCGACACCACTAATACCAATAATTAGGCCTGGTTGTCAGGCGGATTTCTCAGGATCCGTGCAAATACGAGAAGTAATAAAAGTCGGGGACCTCATTTATTTCTGAGACACCTGGGATACGACAGCTCCACCCCAACTTTTCGGGGGGAGGAGTTGATGGGGCAATAGTTAGGTCAGATCTGATTTGGAGTAGACCTGACTTGGATTGACAAAAATACAAAAAGATACTGAAAGCCAGCTCGGTCTGAAGAAAGGTCTGGCTAGACCTCTTAGAGAGAACTGATCTCAAAGGAGGATGGTTACGGTCCACGATTCTTCCTGAGCTAATCTTTATAGGAAAAGTCTTATAGACAAAACTGAAGTGACGAAAAATAAAAGGAGGGAGTAAGAGCTGGAATAGGAAAGACCTGATTCTCTGATTCTTAGCTAGGAGACAAGTGGGACCACTTGTCGGAATTGGTTACACAACGGCCCATGATTCGCGGCACGTGCTCCCAGGATCCCAGCTGGGGTCCCCACTAAGAGAAACTATAAATATCTCAGCCCCAAGGCTGAGAAAAGTACGCAATTTCTTGTGCATTACTGCATTACTCTCTAAGAGAAACCTCAAACGCTTTGCTGACTTAAGCATCGGAGAGGTTTCCACCGGAAAACCACCGGTGGTCCTTTCTAACTTGTGTTTGTGTGCAGGGCAGCTTGGCGTTCAAGGTTTCAGGCGTTGTTCTTGACGTCGGTCATATTTTTGGTTGAAACATCATGTTTAAACCATTATTTGAATTGGTATTGTCATGTAGAATTAAAAGTTCCTGTTTCTACAAACAGGGGACTAAAAAATCACCACAATTACAGTGACATTAGCAATAAGTTTGAATTACATGTTCCAATTTGTGCAAATAGGGGACTCAAAAATTGCCACAATCACAATGACATACATGTTCCAGTTTCTGCAAATAGTGGACTCAAAAATTACCACAATCACAATGACATACATGTTCAAGTTTCTGCAAATAGGGGACTCAAAAATTACCATAATCAAAATGACATATAACTAGTTGAAGACATTAAAATCATAATACTAAGCATTACATAAGAACAATGACAAGAAATTTTATAAAACAACAATTCCATATATTTAAACTATTATATAATTACATTAAATAAATAGTTAAAGGACATTGAATTATCATTAATGGCAGAAAACATCTACTTAAAATGATTAAAATCAAAATACCAATAATTACATAAGAAAAGCGTCAAGAGATTTTACTTGAACTATTAATGGCTGAAAAAATGAGGATTAATTCAGAAAATAGGACACACATCCTTATTCATCTATTTCTAAATTTCGATTTTGCAACCACATCAACAGTAAGATCGCCCAAGTAATTCCAAGCCACACTTGTAGCTTTTTCCTTTTTCCGATTAGGATTTTCATTTGGGCGACATGTTTCCTTCAAGTTATTAATTTCAGCTTCATGCTCTTCCTTCATCAACTTTATTTCAGCTTGAAGCTCTTGAATTGTACGAGTTGATAATGGATCATCCCAATTGAAGAAATTGCACCCACCAGTACTCCAATTCTTGCAGCCATGGAATCTCTTACCTGGATTTTATTTTGTGCCTGACGTGCGTAATTCGGCCTTCTTATTGTAATAACAATTAAAGCACCAAGAAGAGGGAGCTATAAAAGAAGAAGCAGAGGAGTGTGGGGAAGAAGACATAGTTTTTCTTTTTTTCTCACATAGGGCTCGACGGGTTGGGGGAAGGAGGGAATAATAGGAGACAAATTGTTTTTTTTTCATATTTATTAATATTCATTCATCCTGCCATGTCAAACATCGGGGGTATTATCGGTATTTTATGTTTTATTTTTGATTTTCTGTATTTAAATTAAATAAAAATTGATAAGAAAACATTGGATCCTGGCCACGTCAGCCATCAAGCCCGTATTGGATAATTTTATACCTTTTTTGATGATTTTGCCAACTTCGTGTATGTGTTTTAATAATGGACAATATCTTGGTCCAAAACTGGAAAGTGGGCAACATATTGGACCAAAAAAGTAATTTTCCCCACTAAGTTCATTATAAAACAATACAAAAATTGAGCTTATGAGTGCAACAAAAGTCGTCATTATACATGTCATTCTTATTATTTTTGATTTATTGGCACAATATGTCATCCCACGACAGTCCTGTCTATAGACATTCTATTGTTATATAGTAGCGACTATGTCGTTCCTATGACTCAAATAACAATAGGCGTGACTTGTCGTGCCAATTTTTTAGTATTATTCGTTTCAGTAGCCTTGCATCAATAGGTATGCAGGAGCTATCACATTGCATCAATAGCTGTCATTGCTATTGGTGATACAAATATTGCAACTGGCATGTTGTTCTAATTTTGACATTGCTGACTACTGAAACGGTTTTAACATCGATTTTAGAGACATTTAACATCAATTTTTAAATCAATATCTAATCCGCGATGCTAAAAATCACATTATTCTCTGAGCTCTTTCATCTTGAATCTCACTAATAGATTCTTCCTGTTTTGATAAATTTTCATCTTCATCATCTTCAATGAGGACGATATCGTTGTTGTGTTTTAATGTTTTTCTTAGGGATTGTAATTAATGTTGTTATTAGTTTTGCTGATTAATATGATGAACAAACAAACTTGGAGGAGAAGAAAAGTGATAGAGAATTTGGAGGATTTTAAAAATATATTAATTGTATCATTTCTTGTTTTGTGTTATTCCCCTTTCCCCATTATATAACCTAGATAAGGGACCACAACTAGTTATAAAAAGATAAATATCTTAGTTAATTGACAAGGTAGTTTTAATATGGCTAAACAGCTTGTACTATTCGGCCTCCCTTCATGTGCATGTGGCCTATTACCCTTCTTGCCCAACAATTAATTAATCCATCACCAACACCTCCTTATTAGACTGGTCCGAATCAATTATGAACTACATGTCATCCTCTAATGAGGTAATAAATTGGTCAGACCTGATTTGGGGTAGATCTGAATCTAGATTACGGGAGTGAGAAGTATGAGGAGGCCAGCTCGTTCTGAAAGGAAGGTCTGGCTAGGCCTCTTAGAGAGAGAATATCAAAGGAGGATGGTTACAGCTCGAGATTCCTCCTGACCTGATTTGTACAGGAAGATTCCCGAAGATTAGAATTAAGCCCGATGTAAAAGCTGAGGTGGTAAAAAGAAAAGGAAAAGGAAAGATCTGAAGTAGGAAAGACCTGATTCCTTGACTCCCAGCTAGGAGACAAGTGGGACCACTTGTCAGAATTGGTTACGCAACGGCCCTTGATTCGCAGAACATGCTCCTGAGATCCCGGCTGGGGTCCCCAGTAAGAGAAACTATAAATATCTCAGCCCCCAGGCTGAGAGAGGTACGTCATACTTGGTGCATTCCTTTCTTGTTTGTTAAGAGAAATCTCATACGCTTTTCTGACTTAAGCATCGGAGGGGTTTCCACCGAAAAACCACCGGTGGTCATTTCTAACGTTTTGTGTGGTGCATGTTGGGAAGAAATCCAGGGTTCAGGTGTTATTTTGAACGTGGAATATTTTGGGTCAAAACAAATTGGCGCCGTCTGTGGGAATCTGAATGAAGCTAAGGCGTGAGATTTCAGAATGCACTAGTGCAGAAACTGCATTCTAGAACAGAATATCCTAGTGCATCCAGAAGGGTATTTAAAATGCAGTTCTGGATTAGACTTTCCAGAACGGTATTTGAAAATACCGTTCTGGATAGATGATTTTCCAGAACGTTATTCAAATACCGTTCTGGAAAGTAGACATTCCAGAACGGTTAGGGAAAATCCGTTCTGGATTATGTGTCGATCCAGAACGGTATTCTAATAACGTTCTGGAATGTGTGCATTCTAGAACGGTATTTTTAAAACCGTTCTTGATTGACGTACATTCCAGAACGGTTTTAAAATACCGTTCTGGAATGTACGTCAATCCAGAACGGTTTTAAAAATACCGTTCTAGAAAGTATTTTCAAAATTTAATACCGCCCGAATGAAAATTTTTACCGCCCATATTTTTCCTTTCTAGAACAGTATTTTTAAAACCGTTCTGTAGTGACGTACATTCCAGAACGGTATTAGAATACCGTTCTGGAATGTTCGTCAATCTAGAATGGATTTTAGAAAACCATTCTCGAAAGTCTTTTCGAATTTAATGCCGTGTGAATGAAATTTTTGCCGCCCATATTTTTTCTTTCCAGGACGGTTTTTCAAAAATCATTCTGGATTGACAAACATTCCAGAACGGTATTAAAATATCATTCTGGACTGTATGTCAATCTAGAACGGTGTTTTAAAAACCGTTCTAGAAAGTCATTTTAAAATTTAATGGCGCGTGAATGAAAATTTTTACCTCCCATAATTTTTTCTGTCCAGAACGGGTTTTGACAAACCTTTCTTGAAAGTATCTTCCAAATTAAAATCAAACCCCACGTTTCTGGAAAGTCTTTTCCAAATTAAAATTAAACCTTTTATTTCTTTTCTATTTCTACTTTTTCCTCCGTCTTCTCTCTAACCTTCTGCACATCTCTCCTCTCATCCCCACAATCTCACAAAAATCCACAAACTCATCAAACACTTTTTTTCTCTATCAATCCCCGCTCACTCCAAGCTAACAACCCCAAAATCGCCCTCTCAACATCTCGTCAAAGAGCTCTCTCACATCCTCAGTGACTACAGAAACCCCCAACACGACATCGTATCAGTGCTCAATCTATTCGTTTCCAAACTCTCCACGGACTTAGTCAAAAACATCTTGAGGCGCTGCAAAATTCTCGGGTTTTCTTCTCATAGTTTCTTCATTTGGGCTCAACACATCCCTGGTTTTCAACACAGCTCGAAAAGCTATCGCATTCTGGTGAATATTTTAGGTAGCAGCAGACAATTCCCGACTTTATGGGATTTTTTTAGCGGAGATGAAAAAACTCGAGTCGTGTGAAATTAACCAGGAAGATTTCTAGGTTGTTTTTAGAGCTTACAGCAGAGCTAATTTACCTAGCCCAAAACGTGTTCGATGAAATTCTTGAAAGAGGTCACACAGCCGATTTGCTCACTTGGAATATTATTTTGCATTCTCTGTGTAAAGGTGGAAAAGTGGATGAAGCATATGAATTGTTTMGAGGGATGAGGCAAAAGGGTCTCGAGCCCGACTCGTATTCGTATTCGATATTCATTCACGCTTCTTGCGATGCGGATGATATTCACACGGCATTTAGGGTCCTAGACTCGATGAGAAGGTACAATCTCGTGGAACCTTGTACTGAAGGTGAAAGATACAATTTATTACAGTTATTTGTTAGTGATTTTTTTTCTCTGCTCCTGAATATTTTACATTTTGACAGGCTACTTTAGGATTTTTTAGTCTACCGAACGATCCCCCTGATGTTATTAATGGTCTTATACACAATCTTATAACTCTTCTCTGTGCAATCCTTGTTACAAGGTATTTATTTCTTATGAAACTACTCTATTAAGCTTTTACTTGGTATGGCTCTTCTCGAGTATTAAAGACTTTTATGCATGTTTGCACGGCTTCATACTGTTTGCATCCCTAACAATTAGCTGGTAAAACAAATACACCAGCGGAGCGTGGAACCAATTTTTATATGATACAAGATTGACTTGGTTAAAGCTTTGCAATGCAGGAGAAGCGGACCTCCTTGTTTAGTTAGGTGGAATAACTTGTTAACCTATATGTCAGGAAACCAAAAAAGAGTTCATAGTTGAAACATCCTATCAAGGAAAATCAAGATTGATAGGAAATGTTTTTAATATTATAGATTCTTGGGAATACAACTTCTTAAGAAAAGGTAGTCATAATTTTTGTTATGACTTGGTTTAGCTCTGTAGAAAGTAATGCACGTATCTTTAGGGATTATCATTTGACTGTTGCATTTGACCAAAACTTACACGCTTTGCTTTTCTTTGGTGGTAGGCATTAAGTCTGTTTAGGGGTCTACCTTATAATAATAATAATAATAATAAATAATAATAATAATAATATAATAATAATATAATAATAATAATAATAATAATAATAATAATAATAATAATAATAATAATAATAATATAATAATAATAAATTGGGTGGGGTGGGGTGGGGGTGGACTTGTAAAGAGGCTGGCGGACAAATTTTATGGAACTTTCATGTGTTCTTTTGAGGGGTTCTTTTCTTCTTCCTTGTATCTCTCTTCCTTGCTAAATAAATAACAATTGCATTTTTTAAAATTTTTTGTGGAATTATTTACTATGAATACTTGAAAGTATTTGAAAGAACTAAATCCTTGAGGTCTAGAAATTCATGTCTTGTGTCAAGTTATTTGAGGTTTGATGTCTTCTTTATTTGACCTCCCCTTATATATTTACATTTGGGATTTAATTTAGTTCTCCCAAGTTCATACGGATGAGGTTTGATGTCTTCTTTACTTACATGGATTGTGTAGAAGTAGATATTTTTGTCTTCATTATTTGTGTGACATACCCAACCAAGAATAATATAAATTACCCTTATACCCGTGTAGATGTATGGTCTATTAATTATGTTGTTCAGTTCCATTGCATGGATAGGAAAMTTTTGGAAAATTTTAGTTATTACTATGATTGCGCGATATACAATGATGTCACTGGACATATTCGATGCCTGTTTTCAGCACTACTCAGCCAAATTTTATTTGTTTCTATAATTTGAACTTGCTTCCATTGATCATTGTGGTGACTTGTAGTTGATGATTTTGCTTATAGGCCCCAATAATAATAAAAATATTGTATATTATGCTTAACATTGAATATTTCACATTATACATTTTCAATGGTTTTGTCTCTTGGAATGTTTCATACCACCCAAATTATATATAAAAAAAAGAAAAAAAAAAGAAATKCCATGCCAATAATAATTTTACATGAGTTCTAGTGTGTCTGCTTAAGGCTTATTCTTCAGTAAAATCTAATTAAGTTAATCCTCACATGCACAATTACATTTATACTTGATCTGGTGAAGTGTAGCTAAAAGTGTGAGACTTAAGTATATTACTTATGCTATAAATAAACTAGAGGTAGGAATTATTTCTGTATATAATTCCACTTGCAACACCACACATTGCTAGAATTAATGGGGTAATTCTTTATCCTCAAACTTAATGCTATCGTGTATGTGTAGTTTTTTTTGTGGTGCTTTATTTTGGACCTATTAGTTTTKGAATATATTGAACTTTCTCTTTCTTATTTTATAAATATGTTTTATTTCTTTGCAGGCAGTAACTATTCTGATTCTCATTACACATATACTCTTTCCAATGACATATTAAGGGTCCAATATTTTCTGGAAGAGTAATCTGAATAGACTGAAGGTACACAGCCGTTTACTATTACACATTTTTGCTGTTTTGCTTATTTTTTAAGAACAGTGAACTCTGTGGTCGTCAGAAAAATAATGAATGATGATTGGCCTCATGTATTTGTTATCTTCTATTTGGTATATAAAATGGTAAGATTTATATTTTGCTTATGTAATTTAGGGTTGTAGTTCTGTTATTACCTTATATGTTGAAAATATTGAAGTGGCTGATTTGTATTTAGCTTTGGGAGGCACTTATTTCATGTTATTAATGGAAAATGTCGTACTTCTATTTTTCATTTCATTAGTAAAGATTATATAAAATGAAGGAATAATAATATGAAACGATTTTTGCTGCCATTAAGGTACGTGCTCCAACGTGTCACAACTATTCGACTCTTCGTGCTTGGTGGGAAGAAGATGAAGAGCGAAGACTAAGATTTTTCAAGGCCATTGTGCGGTAATTGTTAGATGGTGTTGTGCCAACCCACGGGAGGGCGTGCTCATCTCACCGAGGGTTGCTCCTTCAGAAGAAAGGGTGACTGATGCTATCTCTATTTCTGTTTTAAGATAGTGAGGGTGCGCACAATTTGAGGGTGCGCACTGTATTTTATTTTGGTTTGAAGACCTTTTTTTGTATGTGACTTGTAATGATTGTTGTTTTGGACACTTGATGAATATTGTAGTTGGTGTTTCCTTTGACTGGATTGATGAATATTGTAGTTGGTGTTTTGGGGTGCTTTGAATGGAATGATGAATAGTTTAGTATATTTTCGATTGAGATTTGGTGTTTTTAACATTCTATTATAATTTTTTACATTTGGGAAAGACGAATCGTAAAAACAGGGCTGATTACAAAAAACCATTCCAGAACGGTTTTTTACAATTACCGTTCTGGAAAGTTGAACATTCCAGAACGGTGTTTGCAAAAAACCGATCTGAAAGTTGTGCAATCCACTTCCGATCGGTTTTTTGAAAATTACCGTTCTGGAAAGTTGTACATTCCAGATCGGTATTTTAAAATACCGTTCTGGACCGTTGTACAATCCAGATCGGTGTTTTAAAATACCGTTCTGGAATGTTCAACTTTCCAGAACGGTAATTTTGCAAAAAACCGATCTGAAAGTTGAACATTCCAGATCGGTTTTTTAAAAATACCGATCTGGAAAGTTGTATAGTCCAGAACGGTATTTTAAAATACCGATCTGGAATGGACAATTTTCCAGAACAGTTGTTTAAAATACCGTTCTTGACAGGTGTACATTCCAGATCGGATTTTCTCAAATACCGATCTGGAAAGTTGAACAGTCCAGAACGGTATTTTAAAATACCGATCTGGAATGAACAATTGTCCAGAACAGTTTTTTCAAATACCGTTCTGGATTGTACAACTTTCCAGAACGGTAATTGTAAAAACCGATCTGGAAAGTGGCGGATAAAGCATAGGAAGGTACCATTCTAGAACATAATTTTTTTTTCTAGAACAGTTTTTTTTTACCCTTCTAGAAAGTCTGCCAATCCAGAAGGGTAAAAAAAGGTGTTCTGGACTGTCTGCCAATCCAGAACTATGTCACTACAGAAGGTACAGAAAGGCGTTCTGGATAGGCAGAATTACCCTTCTGGATATGCAGTTTCTGCACTAGTGATGGCTTCAGATCGATTACGACGGAATCTGGTGGGGGATCTTGGAGGCATTCCGAGCTCCGCCCCACCATGGGGTGGACAACAATCACTAGGGACGTCGGCAGGAGGGCCAGAGGGGACAGAGCCATCAGCAGCGGCTGCGCCGAGTACTACGCCACCCCCTCTCGGTAGATCTGCGGCAGCTACGGGTCTTTCAATGAATCTTTCCTCTTGTAGCTGTCAGAGCTTATCGACAAAGATGTAGAGGTGGTGGTGGAAAAGAAGTTTGCAGAAATGTTGACACTGTCGTCTAACCTAACGCCGGCTAGAACTATTCCGGTAGTGGAAACTGAGTCATTGCGCGGCCAGCGCACGGATCGGACTCCTCTTCAGAATAGAGAGGAACATTTCTCCACTTCGGATAGTGAGACGTCAAGCTAGGCTACTCCAGGTCTGGCTGAGCAGATGCAAAGTTTGCAGAAGGAGGTCCGGGAGTTCATGAAGAAGATGACGAACACAAGCACAATGTTGGCATGGCGAGGCACTTCGTTTATGGAGGAGGTCATGCGTGATGATGTGTCGGCTTCATATCGGTCTCTAGGCTTCAAGTACAGCGGGACCACAGATCCGAGGGACCATCTCAGCCATTTTGAGATAGCGGCGGCGGTGCATAAATTCTCGGATGCCGTCATGTGGCGGGTCTTCCCGATGATTTTCACCAAGTCGGCACAGCTCTGGTTTAGCCAGCTGCTGCCACGTTCCATCAGTAATTTTTGACGAATTCAGTTCATCCTTTCCGCATCAATTCACCAGTTGTCAAAAATATCAGAAGATGCCACTAGAGCTGTTTAGCTTAAAGCATAAGGAAGGTGAGAGTTTACGCGCTTATATTAATCATTTCACTAATGCAAAACTCGAGGTACCCTATGCATCAGAGGAGCTCTTGGTGAATGCTCTTGCACAAGGACTTCGGAGGGGTGAATTTTTTCAATCGCTGGTTGTGAAACCAGCTCTAAATTTAAGGAACTCTTAGAGAGAGTTGAAAAGTACATTCACCTGCAAGAGGCCTTGAAGATCAAGGATGAAGGAGAAAAGAAGAGGGATAGATATGACAGAGAGGACAGGGCACCAGTGAAGAAGTCCAGACCAAACCTATCTGCTGGGAGACCTCGTTTTGACAGGTATACTCCTCTGGTAATGCCGCAAGGTGAAATTTTACAAGCGATACAGAGGATGAACGGCAGAGAAAAAGATCTCGGACAGAGCAGCCAAAGACGGGTCTGGCCCAAAGAGAGGAAGGACTGATGCTGGTAGAGCTAATCCCAGGAGATGAGAGTTTGGTCCTACGGGTGGGAACAACTCTTAACCCAGAGGTCCTGACAGATCTGGTGTCTTTACTGAGGGATAGTACTGATGTATTTGCATGGTCTCCTGAGGACTTGGTTGGGATAGATCCTGAGGTGGATGAACATCGCCTCAACATCAGCCCTGGAATAAAACCAGTTAAGTAAAAGAAGCGCAATTTCGGGCCAGAGAAGGAGGCAATTATTGAGGCTGAGGTGGAGAAGTTGTTAAAAGCCAAGCATATCCAGGAAATAAAATTTCCTGAGTGGATCTGAAACGCTGTGCTGGTTCCAAAGACTCAAGAGGACTGGAGTATGTGCATCGATTTCCGTGACCTTAATCGCGCCTGCCCAAAAGACCACTACCCACTGCCAAGGATAGACCAACTGGTCAATTCCACTTCGGGTTGTGAGCTCCTAAGCATGATGGACACCTTACAAGGCTATCACCAGATCAGGCTCGCGAAGGAGGACTGGAAGAGGGTCAGCTTCATAACCCCGAAAGGCACATACTGTTACGTGGTCATGCCATTTGGACTCAAAAATGCAGGAGCCACATATTAGAGGTTGGTGGATAAAATGTTCAAAGCTCAGCTGGGAAGAAACATGGAGGTATATGTAGATGACATGCTAGTCAAGAGCATTAAGGGGACCTCGCATGTGGCTGATTTGAAGGAGACCTTTGATACCCTAAGAAGGTACAAGATGAAACTTAACCCCAAAAAATGCACACTCAGGGTTAGAGCTGGCAAATTCTTGGGATATATGGTGACAGAGAAGGGTATCGAAGCGAATCCTGAAAAAATTAGAGCGATTATGGACATGAAGGCGCCAAGAATTGTCAAAGAAATGCAATGTTTAGCAGGACGGATCAACGCCTTGAGTCGATTTGTCTCGCACTCAGCTGAGTAGAGCTTGCCATTTTTTCGTGCCCTACGTAAGAAGGCCAAATTTCAGTGGACCAATGAATGTGAAGACGCATTTCGAATGTTGGAGGAACACTTGGTTAGTATGACCTTGCTCACAAAGCCCATTCAAGGAGAGCCCCTAATCTTGTACTTATTTGTGGGACAGCAGGCAGTCAGCTCTATTTTTCTTAGAGAAGAAGGTAAAGGACAGAGACCGGTCTACTTTTAGAGCAAGGTCTTGCATGATGTAGAGGTAAGATATATAGAGATAGAGCGGGCGATGTTGGCTTTGGTTGGCATGGCTTGTAAGTTGCGCCCATATTTCCTCTCCCACGGTGTAATTGTGCGGACCAATCTACCATTAAGAGCTATTATGGATAAACCAGAGACGTCTGGAAGGTTGGTCAAATGGATCATAGAGCTCAGCAAGTTCGACGTTACGTTTGAAGCCAGAACAGCAATCAAAGCTCACGCATTGGCTGACTTTATTCAAGAGATGGCCTGCCCTCCAGATGAGGTGAAAGAATGGACAATCTTTACAGATGGCTTTGTCGGCAACCACGGCTGTGGGGCTGGAGTTGTTTTGATAGATCCAGTGGGTGTGGCCACTGAATATTCATACACCTGAATTATGCTCTGTCCAATATTGCGGCCGAGTATGAGGCCCTCTTGAGAGGGGTCCAGATGGCCAAGGATTTGGGAGCAGAGCAGGTATGCGCAAGAGTGGACTCTCAGCTGGTTTGCAAACAAATAAGCGGGGATTTTGAGACAAGGGAAGAGAATATGCAGAAATACCTAGCCAAGTTCAGAGAGTTGGCCAAGGATATGAAAACCCTGACAGTCTTACAAATCCCCAGAGAAGAAAATGGAAGAGTAGACTATTTGGCTAAGATTGCAAGCTCAGTCGTAGATTGTCAAGAGAGGACAATTACACTATTAAGAGCGGATGTGGAATTTGGCACGGAGCAGGTCTGTTCAATAAATGAAGGAGACGATTGGATCTCTCCTATCACCTCCTACTTAGAAAAAGGAGAATTTCCGGACGATAGGAAAGATAGAGTGAAAGTGAGAGTTAGATCTGCTCGTTTTTGTCTGATCAAAGGGGCTTTATTTTGGCGTGGGTTTGGACGACCTTTACTGCGATGTTTGGGTTTGGAGGAGGGCACCCATGTCCTCAAAGCATTCCACGAAGGTTGTTGTGGTAACCATATGAGAGCAAGGGCCCTAGCTAGTAAAATATTGAGAGCTGGCTACTTCTGGCCATCAATAAGGAGAGAGGCTGAGGTTTTTGTGAAAAGATGTGAAAAATGCAAGAAGATGTCCCCCTTGACTCATCAACCGGCGGAAGAGATGATGACAATGAGCTCTCCATGCCCTTTTGAAAAGTGGGGGATTGACCTGGTCGGTCCGTTCCCAGTGGCTCCGGCTCAGAAAAAGTTCCTAATTGTAGCCATTGACTATTTTAGCAAATGGGTTGAGGCGGAAGCTCTGGCAAAAATAACAGAAGAGGCAGTGATGGGTTTCATCTGGAAGAATATTGTTTGTCGTTTTGGCGTACCAAGGGTGATGATATCAGACAATGGCACTCAGTTTATGGGAGCCAAAATTAAATCTTGGTGCGCCAAGATGAAAATCCAGCAGCATTTCACATCTGTCTACCACCCACAAGCAAATGGGCAGGTCGAGGTAACTAATCTCATCCTTGTTTAAGGGCTCAAATCACGACTGGATAGATCAGGAGGAAAATGGGTAGAAGAGCTGAATGCGGTACTCTGGGCATACCGCACGAACCCTAAAGAAAGCACGGGTGAAACTCTTTTTAGCTTGGTGTATGGCATGGATGTCGTTGTTCCTGCAGAAATCAGCCTCGAAACTCATCGAGTGCAAAGTTACGATGAAATTCAGAATGAAGCACTGGTGCAAGATGCGTTGGATCTGATCGAAAAAAAAAAGAGACCAGGCAACGGTAAAAATGGAACATGTGCGGGGACGAATCCAAGCATCCTACAACAAAACGGTCCGGAAAAGATGCTTTTAGACAGGAGACCTGGTTCTCAGAAGAGCTGACCTGGGAAAAGCCAAAGGAAAGCTAGACGTTGTGTGGGAGGGGCCGCTCCGAGTCATCCAAATCTTGGCGAGAGGCGCTTATAAATTGGAAGAGCTGGATGGGACCGAAGTCCCCCGTGCATGGAATATTGCTAATTTACAAAAATTTTATGCCTAATTATAATCTCTTGATGTTTATTATTACAAATACCTTATTGAATAATATTACAGGTTTATTCTCGTTCACCAGTTTATATGCGCCTTCTTCAAAAAGCCAGGATTAGCTAAGGGCGGATGCCCATTTTCCTGACCTGATTGTCAATTAAAGCCAGGATTGGCTAAGGGTGGATGCCCCATTTTCCTGACTTGATCGTCAGTAAAAGCCAGGATTGTCTAAGGGCGGATGCCTCATTTTCCTGACCTGATTGTCAGTCTAAGCCAGGATTGGCTAAGGGCGGCTGCCCATAATCTTTCCTGACCTGATTGTCAGTTTAAGCCAGGATTGGCTAAGGGCGGATCACTACAAAAAAACAGCAAATTTCCGAGGGATTTTTCCCTCGGAATTAAGGGAAAATCCCTCGGATTTGAAAATTCCGAGGGAAATTTTCCCTCAGAAAAACCTTCCTCGGAAATCAGTTCCGAGGGATTTCAATCCCTCGGAATTGAAAACCCGAGGGATTGCCGAGGGAATTTTCCCTCAGAAAACTGTCCGTGCAATCCCTCGGAATTTCGAGGGAAATCCGAGGGACAATTTCCCTCGGAATTTTTAAATTTCCGAAGGAAAAAATCCCTCGGAATTCCGAGGGATTTATATTCCCTCGGATTTCCGAGGGATGATGTTCCCTCGGAAATTTAAAATTTCCGAAGGAATAAAATCCCTCGGAAATCCGAGGGATAATATTCCTTCGGAATTTTAAAATTCCGAGGGAAATTTCCCTTGGTATATTTAATTTTTTAATTTTTTTAAATTTTTAATTCTTGTTTAATAACTAAAATTCACAAAAATTGAAAAAAGCAATTAAAGAAAAGTCAAATAAATAAATAAATAAATTATAATAAAAAAAATATTTGAAAATTTATGAAATGCGTTTGATCGAAACAGTAACAAAGTTTATTACATAAATAAAAGTGTTCTATGGATGGGGAGGGGGAAACTGCTGCTGCTGCTGATAGGGATCGGGGTACTGCTGCTGGAAACGAGCGTACATCTCGGCCCTCTGGGCGTTCATCCGCGCCTGAAAATCCTCCTGCTGCCGGCGCTCCTCCATACGCTGTCGCCTCTCCTCGGTTGCCTCCTCTGCACGCTGCCGCCTTTCCTCGGCTGCCTGTTGCTGCAACGCCTCAAGCTGCGCCCTCTGAGCCTCGATCTGCGCCTCGAGCTCTCTGATCTGTCTCCTATCAGCCTGGGATGAGGAGGAGGTGGAAGAGTCGCCCTTCAGTAAGCCTTTCGTAGCAGCCACGAGCTTTCCATACGCGCCGGTGCCGTAAAGCCGTCCCTTCTTCAAACCGGCCACACCGAGGAAAACCTGGTCCTGGTCAACCTCGTTACTCTCCTCCTGGAAGACGCACGCTCCTGCTCCTGTGTCAGATGTCGCTCGTACTCCTCCTGAAATTAAACTCGTTATTAAAAGTTTACGTTAAAATCAAAGAATAAGTTAAAAATAAAAAAGAGACTCATGTTAATATTAGCAGATCTCGTATCGATCCACGCGCTGTCTTTCTTCATGTGCGTACGTTTAAAAAGATCGTAGCACGTAGCCGGCGAACCCGTCTCCCGCTCTTGTATTCAAATAGAATTTTCAAATAATTAACATTAAAATAAATAAATATTATATTATTATATTATAAATAGTCATTACTTACTATATCCAACGCATAGTCGATGGTATATCTAGCACCCCCCGTGTGCTTGGACATCCCAGTCCCGGGTCCAGCAGGCTCGCTCCTCCTATTCTTGCTGCACTGCTCGGACTTCTTCTTGTTCTCGGGCTTATCCCACTCAGTCTTCCAAGCCCTAGTTGAAATGGATGATATATAAGATACGATATAAATTATATGTTATAAAAAAAAAATGTAATTTATTAAGAAAACACATAACAGAATCATTACCCATAGACCTCCGCGGACAGGCACTCCGGAAGACCACCACCATGGGAGGTAATGTGCTGCCTATACTCGTTCTGCTTCTTGCCGTAAAGGTCCCCGATCATCGAGAAAAAGACCTTCTTTATGGCCTTCTCACTGTGCATCGCCGTGTCCCAATAACAAACCTCCTGCAAAATAAAACAATAATTACAATTCAATTGAAACTCAAGTCGACTAATTATTCTGTAAATACTAACAAATTTAGACACAAGTGAGAAATTACCTTAAACATCTCSCACYAGAAYGTCCTAGTCTCMTCAGGGACCGCCTTATAGCACCAGCCRGYGGGATGGAGATCYCTCTCAAATATCAWACRGAGTATAGTGGAYACCTTACCCCGTGTGCTGTGCAGCCTGTATTCAATTGTGTTTTTATTTGTTTTCCAAATAAAATTTAATTATAATGATAATTATAATTTTAAAATCATTGATTTACTTACCTCGTCCCTGCAATATAAACCTGAGTCATACCCGGCCGCGGTGCGTCCAACTGTCGTGGGGTCCGCGATGTACCCTCATCGGACGGGGTCTGCGATGGTGTATGCGACGAAGGCGTATGTGTCGGGGTCTGCGTCGCTGGATGATCGCTACTGAGACCCATGTATTCGGTCTCAAAATCAGATAAATGATGGGCCGACCCCATATCTGATCGACCTGCGCTACTGGATCCTCGACGCAACGACATCTGATAAATTTATTTGATAATAATACGAGTGTTTCACAAAATACAGTATATATTAGACACCAAAAGCGTTAATAAATTCAAATTAAGAAAAGTATTTATAAAAACAGTGTGTTTTACAATTCACGTGAATTACATTTATTTCAACAAAACTAATCACTTTCGCTATTTAATGTATCATCAAACTCGTCTTCATCCGTATCTTGATCTGTATCTTGATCGGTAAGCAACTCTTCTTCTGTATCATCATTTGTCTCGTTATTACCAAGTTCCTCCATGCAATTATCATTGAGGTCGTGCAACTGAAAATCCACATCGTCCAGTTGAATCGGACTTCGTGTATCCATAGCTTCCTCTTGAAATGATTCTTCTGGTAGAGGTTCGATAAACTCAACATTTGATCTCGGCTTGATTTTGCACGTTGCCCACCAGTCCAATTTGTCTCGTCTCAAACTTGGGTATGCACAGTAGTATACTTGTGCAGCTTGGGAAGCAAGTACAAAAGGTTCATATCGGTTGAACCTACACTTATGGTTGATATCGACAAGCTTATAATTTGGATGCAATTTTGTGCCTGCACTTGTTGGATCGAACCATTCGCAATTGAACAATAGTGTGTTTTTCTTCATTCGGCCGAGGTTTTCGAGCTGCACAATTTCTATGAGACGACCGTAATAATCATATTCGGTGGCCCCAATAGTTGACCCTTTAATACATACTCCACTGCTCGATGTTGCTTTATTAGACCCATGCTCCAATGTGTGAAATCTATAACCATTTATCTTACATCCGGTATACGTTTTCACACATCTTGACGGACCCTCGGCTAGACTCCTAATGTTCTCGTCGATCACATTGTTCGAACGATCCCTAGCCTATAACATTGACAAATTATTTTTAATTTTGGAAATATATTATATAAAGAGATAGCATAATTATATGATATTCATCTCGGTATTGAACGTCTTACGTAATGTTTGAACCAATTGGCAAATTCATTTTCTAATTGTTCGTTGATCCGATCTTCGGGTATGTTTGGGTGGACAGCCTGAATGCTCTTCGTGTAAATACTACATATAACATTACATAATTCAGGAAAAGAGTATTAGGACATTTATATATATGTTTAGATTGACATTATAAATTGGAATGAGTATTCATACCTAACATATTGTTCGACCTCCACACAATTTAGCAACACTTAGATCCTTGCGGAGTTGTATTCTTTTTCGCTTAGGAATCTTTTTCCCTTTGTACCAAACGTCTCTCCACATTTCTTAAAGACCGAGGTATTTCATCACCCTCTTCCGTACGATTCTGACCGTCGTCGTTTCTAGGAAAATTTGTTCGTTTAGTTGAAACGTGATCTTCAAAATAGAACGAACTAAAATTCGAAGCCTCGTCGACAAGATATGCGTTTGCTATCGATCCCTTGACACTCGCCTTATTTTTCACACTGTTCTTTAGTTTGCGAAGATATCTCTCGAAGGGATACATCCATCTATACTATACCGGGCCTGCAATTCTCGCTTCATACGCAAGATGAATAGGCAGATGCTCCATCGAGTCAAAAAAACTTGGAGGGAAGATCAATTCCATTTGGCACAATATTAACGGCATGTCATGCTCAAGTCGACTCATATCTTCGGTGCGGATGACTGTTGATGTGAGATCTTTGAAAAATAAACTCAATTCGGTTAGAGCCTTCCACACGTTCGGAGGAAGCAGTTCACGAAAKGCTATTGGTATCAACCTCTGCATGAACACATGACAATCATGACTTTTCATCCCGATCAGACGAGACTCCTTCTTGTCGACGCAACGCCCCAAATTCGATGCGTACCCATCTGGAAATTGGAGAGATTTGATCCAATCGCAAATAGCAGCTTTCGATGGCTTGTCAAGTGTGTAACACGCTTTAGGACACTGTCCTGACCCATCTGGCGCCAACTCTGGGCGATTACAGTACTCATTCAACTCTTCCCTAGATTTACGCGTGTCCTTGGTCGTCCCTTTGATATTCATCACCGTATTGAAAATATTGTCAAACATATTTTTTTAGATGTGCATAACATCTAAGTTGTGACGAATTAGAGTTGTCCTCCAATATGGCAGATCCCAGAAAATACTTCATTTTCTCCAACCAGACGTTCGGGATATTTGCGCGTTAACTTGTGCTACATCGAGTTCAGTGACTTTCAAAAGCCCCAATCTTTCTATCTCTGCCAAAACTTCTATCCCTGAGCGCACTTCCGGCGGTGGAGTCTCGACAGATCTTATTTTTCGAAATCGTCGCTTATCTTTTCGAAAACGGTGATCATGCTCAAGGAATTTTCGGTGATTATCGAACCACGATTGCTTCCCACTGCACTTAAGGGTGAAGGCATCCGACCGTTCCATACAGTAAGGACAAGCTTTTTGACCGGCCGTACTCCATCCGGACAACATAGAATACGCAGGGAAATCGTTGATTGTCCACATAAGGGCTGCTCACAATTGAAAATTTTGTTTCTTAGATATATCGTACGATGGAGCCCCAACCGTCCACAACTGATTCAATTCATGGATTAGGGGTTGCAGAAACACATCAAGTTTGTCTTTTGGATTATTTGGCCCTGGTATGAGAACGCTCAGGAACATGAATTGTTTTTTCATGCACATCCAAGGAGGCAAGTTGTAGGGTGTGATTATGACGGGCCACGATGAATATTGTGCTCCAAAGCTCCCAAATGGTTGAAAGCCATCTGTACAAAGACCCAATCTCACGTTTCGACTTTCAGCTGCAAAACTTGGATTAGTGTCGTTGAAGTGTTTCCAAACTTCTGAGTCGGATGGATGACGCATAACGTTGTCTTCAACCACGTGTTCAGCATGCCATCTCATATCTTTCGCTGTGGCATTAGATGTGTACAACCTCTGCAGATGAGGAGTTAATGGAAAATAGTACATCTTCTTGTATGCGACACGAGTCTTCAGTCGTTTTGTTTTTCTATGAGGCACAGGTTTAAACAGAGGTTCATGGCAGAATTTGCAACTTGTCAATTCAGAATCGGCCCCCCAGTAGATCATACAATTATTCTTGCAGCAGTCTATCTTCTCGACCGGTAAGCCCACACCCCTTAACAACTTCTTACTGTTGTAGAAGTTATCGGGTACGAGATTGTCTTTCGGTACAATCTCCTTGATTAATTCACTCAATTGATCATAACACTTTTGAGACATGTGATTCTCTGATTTCAAAGTCATCAAACGGGAAACTAATGACAACTGAGTATGTGCTTCGCACCCTGAATACAATGGTTGATTTCAAGCTTTCAACATGTCGTAAAATTTTTGAGCCTCAGCGTTCGGCGACTCTTCCACATCGGCCACCACGTCGAAATCAGGACCAGCTGCATCTTGAACTATATTAATGTACGGGTTTGATGATTCTTCAGAATGGATGTGAGATGGTCCTCCAGCATGAAAATCCTGATGATGTCCAGGGGTGGCAAGCCGGGTTTCTCCGTGGTAAATCCATCTATAGTAATTCGGCACGAACCCATTTTTCGCTAGGTGGTACTTAATCTCATCGACGTCCAGGTAGATTCTATTCCTACATCTGCTACGATTAAAAGGACATTTCAGTCTCTGCCCGTCCTTGTGAAAGGAATTCACTTGCGCAAACTTAATAAAAACTCTCGAGACCATCCGTGAATTTTGAGGATAAATAGTCGTCTTCGATTCGCTCGTACATCCAACTACGATCGGAACTCATCCTAACATTGCACGATTGTCAGATTTTTGAGTCTTAAGCGTGCTCTATATCCAACTACGATTATTTACCACCCTAAGATTTTTGAGTGTCAAGCGTGTCTAGATTTAAAGAAGGTGGCAAAATTTCGGCAGCATTACGAGAAGAATAGGTGAATTTGATTTATAATTGGTAAGGCTTCTATCCCATTCAAGAACATGACATTTTAGTAGTATGTATTATCTTAACATATGTATTGTTCTTAGATTCAAAATTTCGGCAACATCTCCCCCCAGTTCTCGTAGTGCACGTATATTTCAGTGCACCCGAGAACAATTCGAGAGATGCAGAAACTGAAATTTCAAAACTAAAGAAAAAAAACATACACATAAGTTTCCATACTACAAGTCACATTCTCAAACTGTCCAAAAATGGGATAATTCGAAATTTAGTATCAAACTCTATATTTGATACGAAATCTCAAACGGGTCTAAGGAAAAGTGGAATAATTCGAAACTTCGTTTCAAATTTTTCAATATGTTATTAATTCTAAAACAAGTGATTCATATGCATCGCGTCACTTCGCCAAGGTTCCAAATAAGCAATTACCACCTGTCACATTTTTCTGAAAATATTTTGAAAACTTAAATAAAATCCCGTGACACCTTATCACGTTTTTAAAAATAATATTTGAAAACCTGCTATTGGAGGGACAAAACCTCCCGGCCGGCGCCGTCACCCACACGTCAACATCCAACGGTATACAACTAACAACACCAATGACAATATTATATATAAACAAAATTAAACCCCGGCCGATCACCACGGCCTCCCATGCATGAACAATATATATACAAATATTTTTAAAACCCCGTCCGATCACCACGGCCTCCCATGCATGAACAATATATACACAATATAATGGGTGAATATACCCTAAATTTGAAAGCAAACCCTAATACAAGATTGCTTCTAGTTAGGTAGATTCTGAAGTAGACACGTTGTCTATACAGAACCACACAGCACTCGAATACAGGTCATAGCTTTCCTCGACCACCCTCACCATGTCTACTCCAAATACCTTGTATGAATTATAGATGTTTGGAGCCGACAAGGGGAGGGCGTTTGAGGAGGACAATCTCTGTACGGGTGCTGTGTGCGCTCTGTATAGACAAGTGTACTCCAGAATCTACACAAGCTTAAATAATCTTAAATTGAACCCTAATTATGTAATAATTACTAAATTGACCCCTAATTAATTGATTATTCCTAAATTGACCCTAATTAATCGATTATTCCTAAATTGACCCTAATTAATTGATTATTACTAAATTGAACCCTAATTAATTGATTATTACTAAATTAACCCCTAATTAATTGATTATTACTAAATTGGCCCCTAATTATGAAATAATTACTAAATTGACCCCTAATTATGGAATAATTACTAAATTGAACCCTAGTTGTGTAATTATTGCTAAATTATGTAATAATTACTAAATTGAACCCTAATTTTGTAATAATTACTAAATTGAACCCTAATTCCCAATTATTAATAAATTGACCCTAATTAATTGATTATTACTAAATTGAACCCTAATTATTGATTATTACTAAATTGACCCCTAATTATTGATTATTACTAAATTGGCCCCAAATTATGAAATTATTACTAAATTAACCCCTAATTATGGAATAATTACTAAATTGAACCCTAGTTGTGTAATTATTGCTAAATTATGTAATAATTACTAAATTGAACCCTATTTTATAATAATTACTAAATTGAACCCTAATTTTCCAATTAATAATAAATTGAACCTAATTAATTGATTATTACTAAATTCACCCCAATTAATTGATTATTACTAAATTGAACCCTAATTATTGATTATTACTAAATCGGCCCTAATTATGAAATAATTACTAAATTGACTCCTAATTATGGAATAATTACTAAATTGAACCCTAATTTTGTAATTAATTACTAAATTGACCCTAATTTTGCAATTAATTACTAAATTGACCCTAATTATTGAATAATTACTAAATTGAACCCTAATTAATTGATTATTACTAAATTGAACCCTAATTATTGAATAATTACTAAATTGAACACTAATTATTTAATAATTACTAAATTGAACCCTAATTATCCAAATTAATACTAAATTGACCCTAATTATTGAATAATTACTAAATTGAACCCTAATTTCCAATTATTAATAAATTGACCCTAATTAATTGATTATTCCTAAATTGAACCCTAATTAATTGATTATTACTAAATTGAACCCTAATTTTATAATTATTCCTAAATTGGCCCCTAACTTAGTGAATATTCCTAAATTCAACCCTAATTCAAATTTGAAACCTAAATTGAAACCCTAATTTAAAATTAAAACATATAATACACAATAATAACAAATTAAAATACAGAAATTAAAAAAATTGAAATACAGAAATTAAAATAAAAATTGAAACGAACCCTACATTTTTACAAGCCTAGACG
>BMAC01000694.1:316515-337392 GCA_014905375.1 Phtheirospermum japonicum | reverse complement strand
TTTATAATAATTACTAAATTGAACCCTAATTTCCCAATTAATAATAAATTGATCCTAATTAATTGATTATTACTAAATTCAACCCCAATTAATTGATTATTACTAAATTGAACCCTAATTAATTGATTATTACTAAATCGGCCCCTAATTTTGTAATAATTACTAAATTGAACCCTAATTTCCAAATTAATAATAAATTGACCCTAATTAATTGATTATTACTAAATTCAACCCTAATTAATTGATTTTTCCTAAATTGACCATAATTAATTGATTATTCCTAAATTGAACCCTAATTAATTGAGTATTACTAAATTGAACCCTAATTTTATAATTATTCCTAAATTGGCCCCTAACTTAGTGAATATTCCTAAATTCAACCCTRATTCAAATTTGAAACCTAAATTGAAACCCTAATTTAAAATTGAAACATAAAATACACAATAATAACAAATTAAAATACAGAAATAAAAAAAATTGAAATACAGAAATTAAAATAAAAATTGAAACGAACCCTACATTTTTACAAGCTAGACGGCGGACGGCTTCGGGTCTGGACGGACGGCGGACGGCTTCGGGTCTGGTCGGCGGCGCGGCTTCGACTCTGGACGACGGCGGCTCAGGCGCGGGCGGTGGACGGCGACAGCGACAGCGGCTCGGGCGGACGGACGGCGGACGGCTTCCTCTTTCTCTTCTTCTCTTTCTTTCTCTTGCTTTCTGTTTTTTTCTTTCTGAACACGCAAGAATGACAGCGGGGGAGCCCGCTGTCTAACTGGGTCAACATTTCCGAGGGATTAGGGTCCCTCGGAAAACCGAGGGATTAAAGTTCCCTCGGAATTTTTTTTTTTCTTTCATATTTCCGAGGGACTGTGAATTCCCTCGGAAATATGAAAAAAATAAAAAAAATCCAAATAAACAGAAAAAATAGAAAAAACGTAAAAAAAATAGGGTTTATTTCCGTGTCGCCGAGGCGCACCCCTCCCCGCCCCGGTCGTAATTTTTCGAGTTTTGTTTCTATTTTTTACTATCTTTTCGGGTTTTTTTCCATTATTCATCTAAAATCGAAAAAAAATAGAAAACGCGTGCGGACGATCGACGCCCGACCCCCGGGTGGTTCCACTACGCCGAGACACACACCTCCTCCAATGTCGTAAAATCACGACGCTACGTCACTTCACGTTTCCAACCGAAGGAGTTCATCGATCAATCGTATCTCGTTGTTGGTCGAACCCCACGACACGTGAGGGCATGCACGTGCTTGTTGGTATTTTACGATCGAATTTGGGGTCAAAACCACCCCACGTGCCTAAGATGATAGGATCGGTTTTGTTTTTTAGTTTTTTCTTTTTTTTCGATTTATTTGGATTTTTTTTAATTTTTTTGACATTTCCGAGGGAATTCAAAATCCCTCTGAGTTCCGAGGGATTTTTGAATTCCCTCGGAAATATGAAAAAAATAAAAAAAATCCAAATAAATAGAAAAAAAATAGAAAAAACTAGAAAAAAATAGGGTTTATTTCCGGGTCGCCGAGGCGCACCACTCCCCGCCCTGGTCGTAATTTCTCGGGTCTTCTTACTATTTTTTAGTATTTTTTCTTTTTTTTGGTTTTATTCATATAAATTCTAAAAAAAGTATAAACGCGTGCGGACGATCGACGCCCGACGCCCGTGGTTCCACGATGCCGAGGCGCACCCCTCCCCAACACGGTCGTGAAATGAAGGGATTCCTTTTTATTATTTACTAATTCTTCTATTTTTTGGGGCTTTCTTTCAATTTTTTTTAATCGAAAAAAATAGAAAAAACGCGTACTAAACGATCGACGCCCGACCCGCGGGTGGTTCCACGACGCCGAGACGCACACCTCCCTTAATATCGAAAAATCACGATACTACGTCACTTCACGTTTCCAACCGAATGAGTTCATCGATCAATCGTATCTTGTTGTTGGTCGAACCCCACGACACGTGAGGGCACGCACGTGCTCGTTGGTATTTTACGATCGAATTTGGGGTAAAAACCACCCCACGTGCCTAAGATGATAAGATCGGTTTCGTTTTTACGTTTTTTCTATTTTTTTCGATTTATTTCGATTTATTTTTTATTTCTTGACATTTCCGAGGGAAATCAAAATCCCTCGGAATTCCGAGGGATTTTGAATTCCCTCGGAAATGTCAAAAAATAAAAAAAAAATTGAAATAAATCGAAAAAAATAGAAAAAATTAGGAAAAAGTAGGGTTTATTTCCGATTCACCGAGCCGCACCCCTCCCCGCCCTAGTCGTAATTTCTCGAGTTTTGTTTCTATTTTTTACTATTTTTTCCTTTTTTTTCTGATTTTTTTTAGAACTCCATTATAAGCAAAATTGATCTTTAATAATGTAAGAGGCTAAAATAAAATTTATTTATTTATATACAAAATTATGCTATTCTGTTTTTTTATTTTTTTGGCAATTTGTGATTTTCACATGACTAATAATAATAATTTAACCCTATATAGTTGCAATAATATTGAACCAAAAATGAAAGCATACAAACTTACGTTGAGGTGATTGGTGGAGAAGAAGTTTTGAGGAGAGAGAAGAGTCCAAACTTGTACGGACGGTGAGGAGAAGCATATAAATTTACCATACCTATTTGTTAAATAACAAAATAGAAAAAAACCCAAAAAAATAGTAAAAAATAGAAACAAAATCCAAAAAATTACGACCGGGGCGGGGAGGGGTGCGCCTAAGCGTCCCAGAAATAAATCCTATTTTTTATTATTTTTTTCTATTTTTTACGATTTTAATTATTTTTAATTTTTTTAAAAAAATTAATTAAATTTCCGAGGGAATGCGGAACCCGTGATCCCTCGGAATAATTCCGAGGGAAATTGCATTCCCTCGGAAATTTAATTAATTTTTTAAAAAAAATATTAAATACAACCAAGGGAATCAAATATCCCTCGGAAAATCATCCGCCGGTCATCCCTCGGTTTGTCGTTCGGTAAATATGGCGGGAACATTTGGCGCCCTGATTTCCGAGGGAAAGGAATTCCCTCGGAAAAAACCAAGGGAATTTTACTTCCCTCGGTTTTCCCTCGGAAAATCCCTCGAAAATTTGCTGTTTTTTTATAGTGGATGCCCCATTTTCCTGGCCTGATTGTCAGTTTAAGCCAGGATTGGCTAAGGGCGGATGCCCCATTTTCTTGACCTGATTGTCAGCCTGAGTCAGGGTTAGCCAATGGCAGCTGCCCATGACACTGCCCGACCTTATTGTCAGCATACGTCAAGAATGGCAAATTGATTGATGCATAAAGCCAGACCTGGCGCTAGGTTTAACAGCCCAGCGGGTCTAAAAAACCTGAAAAACCCTAGTTTGCTCAAAAGCAATTACAGGGAAGCAAGGAAAATTTTAATATATTCTGAAAGAAACTTATATGCCATTACATTGTTTTTCGCAAAAGTACGCAGGAAATACAGAAGCAATGACATTTCATGAAAATAAAAAGACAAGATTCAGCAGAAAATATCCAAAAGCAAATCATCCATGGGAGCTTGATGTTCTCCGGTTAGAAGAGACAACACGCCGGATACGCCAGAGCTCGCGCTCGGTCTCATGATAGCGTTGGCGGTATTGGTCAGCACGAGCTGCGAGAGTTTGAGCTTCGCCGGCGGCGACAATCAGACAACTTACCAACTCAGTCAAATCGGCCTTGTCCTCTTGCAGTTTCCGATTTAGTTGACGAAGTTCGGCCCACTCCCTCTTGTAGTGGTGTTTCTTCTGCCTCTTCCTTTCCAGGAGACGATACAGATAGCTCATCTTCTCGCGAAGGACGAAAAGCTTGTCGGAAAGCTTGAAATTTTCCACAAACAAAGAGACGTTTTTGCGTTTTACAGTGTCAAGTTCTTCAAGAAGGGAGGCAGATGCCATTGCAAAAATTTGAAGAGAAAATAATAAATGCAAACACATATTTAAAGAAACAGTGGCACGTGCGAAAGGGATTAAAAAGTACTAGGGTTTCTGGAAAATTGGGAAACCCTAGAGAACCAAAGGTCGCAACATGACAAAATGAATATTATCATTAATCAAACAATTATTATTCAGTACACATTCCAAGAAAAAGACAAAACAGACTAGCCACGCAGGCAAATACATCAGGTCTGTTCTACATACAAGAGAAGCATTACACATCAAGGCTCAACATTAAACTCCGTGGCCAGCTGCTCTACTGCCTCCTCAGCCAGGGCACCTAGAAAAGCTCCGCCAGGAAGCTCACCCAGACTTGCGAAGGTTGGGGAGGGAGAAGAATCAGGAACAGACAAGGCAAGAGCCCGGTCTGGCTGAGACTGCTCAGAGGTTGAAGAACGAAGCTTGGATAAAACATGCCCAGCAAATTCGGCCGCTCCAATGGTATGCAGATGATCCTGATGGGGGTCATAGCTGAAGGAAATGGGCTCTGGAGGATTCTTGAGAGGAAGAGCTCGGTCAAAAGATGTCCCGGGGTTGCTAGAAGTCCATTTTTCCTGCTCGTCTAAGGCAAAGTGATAGTAACGAAGAGCCTTTGGGACGATCAAGGTGTAGAGCTCTTTCGATCCTAAAAAGGCCATATGAGTCTCCTCGTGAGCCAGCTGGACCAGCCTTAAACCCTTTTTGGAGTTTAAGTATTTAGTCTCGAACCCCTCTCTGGCCTTTGCCAGAGTCTCATTAGCAAGACTCCTGGCCTCGACAAGGGCCTCATCCCTCGCCTCACTACGGGCAATCTCGATCATCTTAGCTTGAGCCTTCCTCATCTCTGCAGCCTCTGCCTTTGCTACTTTGAGCTTATCCTTCAACTCTTGCAGCTCCTCATCTTTTTTCTTCAAGCTCACCCCTCTTTCCTTGGCAAGAGCCATGAAGCTGTCCAGCTTTACAGCCATCTCCTTGTTCTCCTTGACTACGTCGAAATGGATCAATGATCTAGTAATTCGGGTAGCCAGAAGGGCCTTCTTGGAGAGAGCCTGATTACAAGGGCAAGGATAAGTTAACGTTTAAACAAACGACACGCCATAGGTACTAAATAAGGAATTTACCCGTGCTTCGTCCTGGCACCAGGCCTCCAACAATTGCTGATCCGTCATTTTCTCTAAGTCCGGCTGGTCTGCAGGTAGCATCTGCAGAAGTACATATTAGACAGTAGTCTCTCCCGAGCAGTTGGCAATTGAGTTGATCGGAGGGGGACCGCTACGAGTAATAGGCGAAGGAACGTTGTGTGCAGGAGGAGCGGAAATAGTCAAAGGAGGCTGGCCGCTTGGGACCCTGCGCGGCCTCTTGGACAGAGGGAGTGCGTCCTCGGAGTCCGAGGAAGGGCTTCTTGCTGATATGGGGCGGACAGCTCGGTGAGTAGGACTGGATGCCATTGGAGGGAGAGAGCTCTAGATCTGAACTGAGGAGGAAGGGCCCGTCCCTTGCTTAGTAGTATCTGGAACTCCCTCCGTTTCTATCTTGGTCGCCGCCTCTACCATTTGGCGCATCATCCTAACTGGAAGGAAAAACAAAATAGATGAACGATATAGTAAGTAACAGAAAGTAGGCATTGAGGAAAGAGAATTTTATCAATCTCCTTGGTTAAAGGGAATGATGCTGACCAGTCATTGGAAAAGTCCAGGAAAAAGGGGAGAAGGAGGTCGGTCACATGGATGGGATTCTCGTTTAGAGTAGAAATAACCTTTTTCAGGCGGATAAACCTGTTTTTGGAAGATAGGGGTGGATAGGATGGAAGCTTTTCAATGGGCTTAGGGTCAAAACCCCAATCCCCACCACAAAAAACAAAGAAAAACTTTTTCCTCCAGTCCTTGTTGGAGGTATGGAGCTTAAACAAAAAGTGAACCCCAGGTCTGGCAGTCAGATAGAAACAGCGGGGGAAAGAGCTCTTCGCTTGGAAGAGCTGAAAGAAGGTGTGAGCTGAAGGATCAAATCCAGCATATCGCATAGCCAGACTATAGCAAACCATGATGCGGAAGGAGTTGGGGGTACATTGGAAAACAGGTATTTGGTACATGTTAGCCATCTCTAGTATGAGAGGATTCATGGGAAGGCGCAGTCCTGCCTGGAACTGGTCAACGTAAAAAGTCAACCAGCCCGCCGGCGCTTGACAGGCTAAAACACCCGCCGGAGGGCAATAAGGATCGTAAGGATCGGAGATCTTGTATTTATAGCGAATTTCCTCCACCGTCCGTTCGCTCAAAATGGAGGTGATCTTGGGGTGGTCGGTGGCGGCTGGAGGATATTCAAGGCCATTAGAGGAGGAAAGAGCGGCTGCAGCAGCTGCCGCAGCCGCTGATGAAGAAAGGGATAAAGCCTCTCTCTCCGCCACTGGAGAGCTAGATGGAGATGAGGAGGAGACTATCGCCGTCGCTAGAGAACCCGACGACGAAGTGGAGTGAACTACTACTGCTTCTGGAGTGGCAGAAGGCGGGGGAGAAGAATTTCCCACCGCCAAAGAAGCTCTAATGGGGGTACTAGAAGATGATGCCATTATAAGAGAAATAAAAGAAGATTAAAAAGGATAAGAAAGGTACCTGATGTATGGAAGTAGACGGAAAATCTGAACTGAACTAAATCGGAGAGTTCGCCGGAATACTGGAGAGGAGAGGAAATTTGGGAATTCTGGAAAATGAGAAATGTAAAAGTGAAAAAGAGAAAGAGTCCAGCAGGAATAAAAGAGGAATAGATATATTCAAAAAACGTAAATCGATAAAGGCGGGATTTGATGGGATCCTCGTATTTAATGTTGGCAGGTGAACAGTACCCTAGGTAGTAAGCTGGAACGTCAACCGTCCTAGAATAGGGCTGACGTGTCAGTACTTGGAAAGGCGTGAGGGTACAGTAACCGTTTGGGAATATGGGACGACACCACTAATGCCAATAATTAGGCCTGGTTGTCAGGCGGGTTTCTAGGGATCCGTGTGAGTACAAGAAGTAATAAAAGCGTGGGACCCAATTTATTTCTGACCCCTGGAAAATGATAGCTCTGCCCCAAACTCTTTCGGGGGGAGGAGTTGATGAGATAATAAATAGGTCAGACCTAATTTGGGGTAGATCTGACTCTAGATTACGAGAGTTAGAAGTATGAGGAGGCCAGCTCGTTCTCAAAGGAAGGTCTGGCTAGGCCTCTTAGAGAGCGAATGTCAAAGGATGATGGTTACAGCTCGAGATTCCTCCTGACCTGATTTGTACAGGAAGATTCCCGAAGATTAGAATTAAGCACGATGTAAAAGCTGAGGTGGTAAAGAGAAAAGGAAAAAGAAAGATCTGAAGTAGGAAAGACCCGATTCCTTGACTCCCAGCTAGGAGAGAAGTGGGACTACTTGTCAGAATTGGTTACGCAACGGCCCTTGATTCGCAGCACGTGCTCCTGAGATCCCAGTTGGGGTCCCCACTAAGAGAAACTATAAATATCTCATCCCCAAGGCTGAGAGAGGTACATCATTCTTGGTGCATTCCTTTCTTGTTTGTTAAGAGAAACCTCATACGCTTTTCTGAATTAAGCATCGGAGGCGTTTCCACCGAAAAACCACCGGTGGTCCTTTCTAACGTGTTGTGTGGTGTAGGTTGGGAAGAAATCCAGGGTTCAGGCGTTATTTTGAACGTGGAATATTTTGGTTCGAAACATCCTCTATCTCAATCATACCGCCGCTTCCGTTGACCATCTCTTCCATTTTCTTTTTCATTGTTTCTTCAAAATCTCGTGTCCATAACATCACTCCTCGATAGTTGAAATCCTTGTCCCCAAGGATCTAATTCTGGGAATTTCTTTCTGATATACTTTGCATCCTCCCAAGTGGGTTTAATTTTGGGAGAATCACTCTACTTAATCAATATCTGACCTATATAAATCTTAGCCTTTTTGACCATGCGAGTACTTAGTATCCTCTGTGGTTCTAATTTGAAAACTCCTCTAGTGGTGGTGAGCAAAAACTCCCTTGAAAGTATCTCCTCTTGGATGAATTTCTTCTTTAATAATGACACATGGAAAACCGGATGGATTCGAGAGTCAGGTAGATCCAGTCTGTATGATACTTCTCGAATCCTCTCATTGATTCAATAGGGCCCGAAGTAATGTGAGGTGAGTTTCAAGTTCTTCCTTAGTTGAACGGAGTTCGGATAGTACGGCTAGAGTTTCAAGTAAACTTCATCTCCTACTACAAATGTCTTTTCAATTCTGAATTTATCCGCGTAGGTTTTCATTCTATTTTGTGCTTTAATGAGGTTCTCCTGTAACTGCTTAATCATTTCATGCATGTCCCTAAAAAATTCAACTACAGTCATTGGCTTTCACATAGGATTGGGTAGAAAGTAGAGGTGGGGGTAACCATACAAATCTTGGAAAGGTGTAGTCATTAACCAAGTGTGGTATTTAGTATTGTACTAATACTTAGCTAGGTTTATCAACTTAAGACAAGCCCTAGGGTTGTTCTACACCTTACACCTCAGGAAGTTCTCCAAACATTGATTCAAACACTTTGTTTTCCCATCAGTCCGGGGGTGGTAAGCTGATGACATGCCGAGATTCACCCCCATGAGTTTGAACACCTCATCCCTAGTAAACACTTTGTCTCTTTCTGTCACCATATTAAGTTAAAACCATGTAACCTGTAGATCTGATCCATGAATAACTGAGCTACTGGTTTAGCAGTGTAAGGGTGTTCTAAGTCTACAAATCTCCATACTAAGCGAATATGTTTATCACCACCGAAACCACACTCTTTCCATTGACCTTAGGTAAGCCCTCTATGTAATCCATGCTTATGTGTGTTCAATCTTGTTCTGATATGGGTAGAGCTTCAGCAATCCTAGGTAGGGTTCATAATTTAGTTTGTTCATTCTGCAGGTGTCATACTCCTAAACCAACTTAATAATGTTAGCCTTCATGTTTATCTAATAAAAAAACCCCTTTGTCAGCATGTATGTTCCCCCATTTCTGAGTGGCCACCATATGCAGAGTTATGCATTGCATCAAGGTTCATCCTTTTGAGTACAACATCTTTCCCCATCACTAGCATTTTCTTGTATCTGATCAGTCCTCCATTAGTCTCAATTTTTCGATAAGTGGTAGCATCTATGCCTTTAGATACAAGTATCTTAGTGATAAAATGATCTCCTTTATATTTCTGGATCACCTTCTGAATCCAGGTAGATGTTACAGTGGTTAGGGCAAAACTAACGGTGCGATTGGATATACTTTCATTCATTTTCGTTTCGTTTCATTAGGAAATAGTGAAAATAAACTTTTTTAGGGATAGAAAAAATTTTGGTGAGATAATAATTGGATATAATTTGTGTTTTTTGAGTAAGTGATTGGATATAAAATTATTTGGTAAATAAATTTTCAAATGGGACCCACAAAAGTTTTGTGTGGTGGGAATTAATGATGATGAAAAGATGAGAGGGAGGAAATAAAATAAAGTTTTTATTTATAGGGTGGGAATTAATGATTGTGAAAAGATGAGAGAGAGGAAATAAAATTTTGTTTTCGTGTGGTTGAAAATTAATGGTAGTTGAGAGATAAGAGAGAAGATGGAAATAAATGAGAGAGAAATGATGAAAAACTTTTTTGAGGAAAAAAGTGAAATATATTTTTTGAGTTATAAACAATCATTTATTTGTCATTTTCTTCTTTTGGTAGTTGAGGGAAACCAAATTTTTTGGTTTCCAATCGCGGCCTAAGTCTCTCCAGGCTTCTTAACTCTGGATAGAGCATCATCTGCCCTGCTCTCCTTCCCCTTCCTAGACCTAAGTCTCTCCAGGCTTCATAGTCTAGCCTTAATAACTTTGTGATCAACCTTTGTTGAATAAGTGACATAACCTTTTGATCTAACAGGTGCTTGAGGGCTTGTTTACCTTTTCTTATGATGAATATGTGCTTTTTAGGTAGTGCCTCCAACTCTGTATGGCCATTAGTATTGCTAGGAATTCCTTGTCCTCGATGGACAATCCCTGATTCCTAGGGCATAAGAGTTTACACATATAATCTATTGGTCTCCCCTGTTGCATAAAAACTGCACCAATCTAATAACCACAAGCATCATTTTCTAAAACAAAAGGTTGGGGAAAATCTGGGAGGCCCAAAATAAGAGTGGAGTTCATAAGCTCTGAAAAGCTTCCTTAGCCTCTGTATTCCACTTTTTTTTTTTCTTTCTTGAGTAGGTTAGTAATTGGTTTACTAAAAAGGCCATATCCTTTGACACAACCTTCATTCTTCAATAATATTAAGGGGTAAGTGAATGTGTGCCCCTGCAATCCCCAACTAAACCCATTGTAAACCTTAGTGTTGACCAACCTTTGAACAATAACTGCCATAACTAGGATGGGTTTGGGCTCCTCCACATAGCACCTAAGACTAGTTGCAGTTGATTGTTGAAATAAAATTCAGTGTACTACAATAATCAATGAGTATTTGTAGCTTGTGATCACCACACTGTCCCCACACCCTCTTGGTAGTGACGTCATCTTCTCGTGAGAGATTATTTAAGGACATTTGTATCTCCTCCATGAACTCTGCCTATGATTGATTAACACGAATTTGTCTTGATTTTAGTTAGTATTTTAGTTAGTTTTTCTTATTGTTTTCGGTGAAAGTTGGATAGATTGAGCACATTTTCATATTTTCATATTTTATTTATAATTAATTAATTTCATGTTTATTTCAGGTATTTTAGTTTTGACTTAGTCAAGGATGGGCAAGCGAGTAGAGTTTCAGCAAAAACAGGCCGTGACTTGAAGAATTTAAAGGTGCAGGTTTTCTACAACGCTTTTCCATCTGGAACCGTTCTAGTATCCCTGGCAGAATGCATCTCCGTAGCGTCAACCAGTTTGCGTCGGTCGACGCAAGAACCGATGTTGTCGACACACCTGCCCACAAAACTCTCTCTAGCGTCGACCAGTTCGCGTTGGTCGACGCAATAACTGACCTCAATCGACGCAACAGCCCAAAAATGCGTTTTTAGTATTTCTTATTACCTAAGACTTCCCACAACTATAAATACCCTATGTATTTCGGATTTTTACATACATTATCATATCCTATGGTTTTCCAAGGTCTCTTTGGGACTGACAACCCCAACGAGTACCGTTTAATTTCTTAGTTACTCTTCATAGTTTTAAGTTTTAAATCTCTAGCTTTTAGAATAGTTTAGATTAGGTCTTAGGTAATTTAGATCCAAGATATCTACAATCAAACGCTGTTAATCTTCGTCGTTAATTAGTAAGTTCTTATTCCTTCTGCTCTTTAGTTTAATTTGTATGCTTTCATTAGTTTAATTAATTATCTCAAAATAATTATTATTTCCATGACGAATTATGATTTTGATTGCTTTGAGATTATCATGTTGAGATTGATGATTGTTATTAGCTAGATCTTATGGGTCTAGAGCCTAGATTCGTTGTGAACCATCAATTGGGACTTCCCAAGCGATCGTGGAGACGAATCAAAGCTCCAGAACCCTAGTTTTCTCAAATCGTTTTATAAGTCTTTTAATTAATTTAAATGAATTCTAGATTTAATTGCTCTTAGATAATTTAATCTTAGTTTTAGATAATTAATGCTTAATTTAAATAATCTTACACTTAATTAATTAGTTCATAGCTTAGATAATCTAGATTTAATTAATTTCAGTTCTTAAAACTTTCAAACAAAACCCACCTTGTCCGCGTGTTTAGATTTAGTTTTATTTTTATTTTCTTATTCGTGAAAGCGAACACAAAATGAACTTCTGAATCTAGCTTTCCTCTGAGATCGACACGAGTCGACTTACCCACCTACAAGCGATCTCGTACTCTTGCAGGCGAACTTTTTGAAATTGACAACTTTAAATAAAAATAGGTGCGAAAAAGTTCGAATCAGTGATTTCAAATCTGGTGGTTTAGTACTAGTGACCTGCAGACAATCAAACTCTTCCTCATCTATAATTATCATATAGTTTATCTTCTGCTTACACCTATGGCCATAGGTGAATTTCTCATCATAGTTGTAACATAGTCCCCTCTCCCTCCTTGCCGCCATAACTGAGCTGTTAGCATTCTGACAGGTGGTTTAGGATTGGTATTTGCATGGGGTTCGGGGCCTTGTGGATAAGGATTTTTTGATTTGTTGTTGTTTTGGAAAATGGGTGAGTATGGCTTATGGTGTTGTTTTAGTTTCCTTATGATAACATCAAAGGTCAGTATTTGTTTCCTGGACAAATCTTTAGTTTGCTGTAAGGAGGTCGGCTTAAACATGTGATAAATGCAGGCAATTCTTCACTTAAACCACTGATAAAACTGGCAATGAAATAATTCTCAGTGTAATTATTTCGAACCATCATGCATGCTTTTAATTCTTCAAACCTATCAACATACTCAGCAAATGAGCTGTTCTGATTGAGAATGTTAAACTCTGCTACGATTTTACCCTCTTTTAGCTCCTCAAACCTATCAAAAATCACCTCAATCAATTGTTGCCAAGTTAACTCAGCCTGTTGTGTATTAAGATTTTGACACCATTGAGCTGCCTTTCCTTCAAAATGCATACAAGCTAAAATAGCCTTCTGGTGATCAAGAATATTGTGTACCAACTTAAAATAATCATTACACTTTAGTATCCAAGATCTGGGGGAGGTACCATCAAACCTGGGAAATTTCACCCTAGGGATAAGGTTTATAATGCACATACTCCTTTTTTCAGCAATTACTCTAGATTTAGAGGAATTATTAGTTCTGCAGTTTGTATTTTCACTGCCATAGACTGGGTAAGGGCCTCCAAGGATTGAATCTTCATCTTCCAGGCCTTTTCCTTTGGATATGTTGAGTAGTTGTAATTGCATATCAGCTAGTGTCTAGGTTAGATGATCATATTTCATGGTTAGCCCCATTAGTTCCTCTATATTTGAACTGATACTTGATATTTGTTCTTGTAGCTTCAGTTCATTGGCCTCTCTTTTTATTGCTTCAGTTTGCAGATTCTGATCCATTTTTTTTCTCATTAGTGGAAGAAGTTGATTAATGGCACTGCATAAGTGACGGTTCAAAGAGGAACCACTGCAAAATGTGCAAAGGTGTCGCTATTAGTAAAGACTCGACACTTATGGAAATAAAAAAATTAAAAATTTCATTCGGGTGGTGCTTATTAAATACCAACCGACATTAATAATAGAAAAAGAGGCGGTTGCTTTAGGAAGCCACTCTAATGAAAATCAACCGGGTGGCAGTTTAGTAAGGAAGGGCCACCAATACATTGTGATCGGGTGATGCTTCTTCATATAAGTGTCACCAAAAAAAAAAACGGGAGGCGGTTCTCTAACGAAGCGTCACTTATACAGAGCCACCAATACCGTGATCGGGTGGCGCTTATTTGGATAAGCGACACCAATAAGTTCGGACGATTTTGGCATTTGTTCTTAATGGAAACGCCACCCGAAGTTAACTATTAGAGGCGCTTCCAACTACGACCGTCACTTATAATCAAATCAAATAAAAAACAGCTGCCCCAAATTAGAACTTGAAATAATTAGCCGAGAAATCTTGAAATTACTTATCAGAAAATTTGAAAACATTCATTTCACTTTGTTTTTGAAATTACTTAGCCCTTGAAATCGAAGATGAAATTTATATATACCTGCAATTACAGCGCTTCAATATGGGATTTCAGTCGCATGTTTGTGCAGATTGTATCTCGAGGTTGAGCACTGGTCTGTAAGTTCTTATATCTCACTTCGATTTTATGTATTTCCTTCATGTTCTAGAGTTCCGCGTATTTGGATTGATTATTTTAGGTATTTTGAACCAGCAAATCCGAATTGTTTATATTTTGCAGATGAATTAATTTTGGTTAGTTTTTACTGGATTTAACTATTTCCCCAAAGCCTAACTTTTGTATTTAGAAATTTTGAGCTTTTTATTTCTTCATATATACATTTTTATATTTAGGTATTGTTGTTTAAGTTGAAAATGGTGGTCATCAAGGTGTAAGGAACCTGAAAACGAACAACTATGTTGCTGGATCAAGTGTGTATACTTTATGTATTTCATGAATCGTGTACTTTCTGTATTTATTAGCTTACGTTTATTGTATATTCTAGGATCTTAAGATTATGTGCATGTGCTTTGTTTTAGGTTTTGTGAAAGTATATAGAATTATAAAAATCAATGTCACGGCCAATGCTTCTTGTTTTTTCATTCAATGTTTGAGAATATGAGCTATTGCTTATGATATTTATTAGAAATAAATTTATCACAAATATTCATTCTTAGTATTTAGCCTCTTTAAATACATTTAGCCAAGATTTTGCAAGTGTACACAAAATCAAATTAGAGGCCCTGCATATAAGGCGGTTTAATTTAGGTTCGGCTCAAAATTGATATATGTGGCGTTTGTTTCATCTAAACCGCCTTATAATTATAAAAGAAAAAAAAAATCGCAGGGTGGCGGTTCATAACATGAACCGCCTCATATAATAACAATTCGAGGTGGTTCTATAAAAAACCGCCTCATAATATTTTGTTCGGGTGGCGTTTCATTTATGAACCGCCTCAAAAATACTTTGGCCGGGCGGCGATTTCTATATAAAACTGCCTTGTACATTGTCAGAGGCGGTTCTCTACCGAACCGCCTCAGGAATGGAAATTTGAACTGCCGCATACTTTATAACCTATGTACCTCTCCAATTAAAAAAAATAAAAAAGCTCTCCTCTAGATTTTTGTTCTTCGTTGGTTTCTCACAGGTGATTTATCGTTCTTATTTCTGTAAGATTTTTATGTTAATTTTAGTATTTGCCCTTTTTTCTTTATTCAGCCGTAGGAAAAAAAATACATATTTCTGCAAATTGAAAATAGAGAGACCTCTCCCCCAAATCAGATTAAGATCCCCTTTCTCCTCCTTCCACACGTTGCACCCTCCGCACACTTGCACACATAAACTTTCGATAGAACGTGGCGATGAGCAGTGTTCCACGACGGTGGTCCAGTTAGGAAGATTCGGTGTTTATTCAACTTGGGTTTATAGGATAGAGAAGATGGTGGTTCGAGCGACTGATTTGGATGCTCAAGATTTGGGCTTTGGTCTCGTCGTATTTCGGTTGGTGATTTGTGTCTGAGCTCATGGGTAGTTTCCTGTAACTATTCTTTTATTCATCATTTTCTTCTTTTTTTGAAGGATTTTTTGTTGGGTTAATAACCTTTTTCATTTCGGTGGGTTTATTAGGGTAGTTTTCTTGGGTGTTTACTGTTTGAGTTTAGGTAGAATTGTTTCATTTTATTTATTTTTCTAGGTATTATTTATAGCTATAATGTTGGGTGATGTGAAATTAATTTGCTTTAATTTTTGAAAGTCAATTCTTTTCCCCCCCCTGAATTATTGGTGCTTTTTTGTTTTTTTCTTAGATCCTTAAATTTTCCAGAGAAGGCCTTGCAATTAGCATCTGTTTTTAAGAGTTTTTCCCCCACCAACTCCAATCTATGTACAAATTTCATCTCATGAAGCTTATTTCCATATTTTCATTATAGATTTAGATAAAAAAAGTTCTGGAAATTATATTGCAATTTTAGTTTTATTTTGCTTATTTATTATCATTTTTGCTTGTTGATGATGATTAACGGTTGATTTCTCCAGAAAATAAATAAAAATCTGATCTTTATTTCATCACAAATAGAATCTTGATATTTTGGAATTGATTTGTATTTAATTATTTATGTATTGCAGTCAATTGGGCCTCCGCTACTGGGAAACAAAGTGTTTGTCACTGAATGGAGATGTTGGATGTGAGTCATAGGAAAATGATTCCTATGAGGTGGGCTAGAGACCAACTCAGCAAGTGGGCACGTGAATTGAGAGCCAGGGTTGACCAGCCGAACCTTCTCTGTCAAAACAGTCGTTGCATGTGAATCTACAGGAGTTACACCAAAATGGCCATGCAGTGCAGGATGTGAAGAAAAAGAGTAGGGAGAAGATAGCATAGAAGACAGGGCTATTGTCCTTGCCGTGAGCGGCGGCGCTGTCGCCGAAGTAGTGGTTGATGAAAAAACGCAGGCAGAAATTACAGACATCGGCATAGAGAGAGGGGAAACGGGGTGAGTCGTACACGCTGCGGGGATCACCGGAATGGTGGAGAAGGACGCTGCATTTGAATGAGGCAAAGGGGGTGGAGCTTGTGAGACCATGGGAACACCGCCCAATCGCGTGTGGGGACACTTGGAAAGATGGAGGAGATACCTTACGCACCAAGTAGCCCAAGTGCCAGCAATGAACCAAAACGGATAGCTACGAGGAACCAGCATGGCTGTGAGTGGACAAAGAGGTGTTGTTGAGAACAAAATGAGGTGTCGATAGAGAAATGGCTTGGGGCTGTAATCCTGGCGATGAAAAAAATGACGGCGAATAAATCTGATGGGAGAGCAGAGGAAAAAGTGGATCTGGGGATGGTGCACTGAGGGTGCCTTGAGTCAAACCTAGGACCGGGATGTGGTTGGCCAAAAAAGCCTGCTGGGGCGTGGAAAGCAGAAGGTCGTGACGCTGTTGGAAAAGTAGAGCCATAGCAGGTCGTTGGCCGAGAAGCTACGAGGAGATTGGAGCCGGCCGGTGCTTATTATAAGATTCCATTATCTCACATCTTTTCCATTTTTAGATAGTAAGACTCTATAGATTTGTTTAAAGGTTTCTACGACTTCATCATTAATCTCAAACCTCTCGATCTTGTTGATTTGAATTTTTCATATTCGAAAGTCTATTGATAAACCTCATCTCCCGAATTATGATTTATCAAATTTTTAGTTTTGAAAGGTTATCAATTAATTAAAATGTAATAGATGTAAGCAATTGTATCACTTATGATTATGAAATCAAAACACAAAAATAGTAAAGGGATCATACTTGAATTGAAATAAATACCATAACAGTATTCAGTCATTGTTATTTCAAAATGCATAATAAATAAACTTAGCCAGATATGTTTATCAAGTCATTAACACGATTCATTGAACATAAAATAGACATAATGAAAAGTAAGGATACAAATAACCAAAAATGGTTGATGTTGATCCTTGATTCCAGGTTTTTCTCACTCTTAAAAGAAAACTCAAACTAAACTGTGGTGAATGACAATATGGAATTTTCTGAAAAAAAAAATTGATGTTAAATGATAACATGATGTTTCTGGACACTAACCTAAGCGCCCCTTTTATAATAGAAAAACAAATATTTTTCTCTAACTTTGATTCCGGGCTATTTTTCAATGAATGTTGACTCATTATCAACCATACTATTGACTGATAGTCAAGTCGATAATTGGTTCCACGAAAACATGGTCTAGTAGCAACCCTACATTCCATCGATACTCGGGTGGATAGTGGGGCTTCTGGCCTCCTTAGCGCCAGTGGGTTCGTGGACATGGTTTAGGCTTGGTCCAATTCTTTTTTCTTCCTTAACTTTGGCCCAAATATTCATTATAATCATCTTTATGCTCAAGTTTTCTCCAAAATCCTACAAAAACAACAAAAACATATCAATCACATAAATATAAATAAGTTAAAAGACATTATACATGCACAAACAAAAATTGAAAAAAAACTAAATATGTTCCAAAATATGCATAAAAAAAGTGTTTATCAATTATCCTCGGGTAAGTTGAAGTCGAGATGGAGCGAGCCGTTCTCAATCAAATAATATTTGGTTTATGAGATGGTGAAATTGAGAATATGAAGAAACGGGAAAAATATGAAGAAACGGAAAAAATTTCAAGTCAATGGCCACCACTGTGAAACATTATTATCAAGGATCTATCCCAAGTAAGAATGTCCAGTTTATCATACTCTATTATGCACCACAAGTCTATGTTCAACGATATTGTCGAGCTAAGGTCGGTAAAAGTCACTTATTTAGAGGTAACCCAAGGTTTTATTTACTTGTGTATTTATAGAGGTTTTCATTTTTCTTCTTTTCGTATTAACTTGTTTTGTTTTGTTTTTTCGTTCATGTGATAGTTTCAATAATGTGATTGGCATTTGATTTTTGTAGGCTAAAGGAGATAGAGAGTTTTTGCTTTGAGGTGTATTTTCTAACAATTTGGCTAAGGCAATTTGGAGTGACAATTTGTCTACGACGTGGAAATATTTGTCTAAGAAAAGAAGAGACTTGTTACTTCTTGTAATTTAGGAGAAATGTTAAAATCGAGGCCTCAAATGTGCACAACGACCTATTTCTATGAGCTAGGTGCGACCCGCCCTACTCACACACACACACACACACAAATATATATATGTACACACATACACACATACACACATACACACACACATATATATACTAGAAAAGTTCGTCTAAAAATGTAGTTTTTAATTTTCCACAAAGAAAAAATTTGTCAGAATTTCCAACATTTCTAACAGATCTTTCACTTTGAAACTCTTGATCGACTCTAAAATTGGTCAAAAAATTATTTTCGGCCAGATGTTTGCTCACCACTTTTTTCAATTAGAGAATAGGTTGGAATCATAGATTTTGACCAATATTTTGATCGGGTAATCAGAAATTTATTTGTGTATATTTTTGAAGGCAGAGTAATCTTGCTCTAACGAATAATATTATTGAGTAGAATGATTACCAGATGTTTTGATTACAGGAGATGAATGAGGGTATCTTAGATGTGAAAGTATATGCAAAATACTCGTAGATTCCAAAAATCTGAATGAAGTTTACAAAATCATTTCTCAAATAAAATCAAGTCTTTTGATATCAAAAATCACATATTAAATTTATAGGGAGTTCTAGTTATGATAATTTGAAACATGGATTGGTGCACCCGGTTTCCCTTAGCATGATGCACCCTCATATATTTTTAGTTGTTATATGATGTATATATATTTACACATTAATGTATCTTTACACATAATGTATATTTATCTCTAATGTGATATATTCAATAAACTTATGTGAATATATCTTTTGTACAATGCATCTACTGGTGTTATAAGATATATCTCTCGACGAGTTGCACCATGCTCATTGTGCACTTGGTGCACGGTATAACTATTGGTGTAGTGGTAGTCGTTTGAGTGTGACACAACCCATTGATTGTAAATCGTATTATCGGAGTAAAGATTATATAAAAAAATAATATTCGAAGCAAGGTATTATTCAGTGTATGGTGCTAAGCTCTTGTGATTACATATTGTCATTTGAGTTTCAAAGAAGACGGTTTTAACTTATTATTTATTTATCATGACGTATATAAGAGTCAAGATTAAATGCTCTTACATGGTGGTTTACATTTGGCAATACCTGTATTTAGTTATAATCAAATTTATGTGGTCGTTTCAGAAGTCGAGAGGAGGAAAGGTTTGATGTGTTTTTTTAATGTTTTTTATTTATTTTTTTTTATTTTGTGGTTTTTCAATAATAGGCTCTTGAATGGTTTTTTCAACTTTTTCTAAATAAAGTTTTTTTGAATTATGATTGATCGAAGATTTCTCGACGCTCTAGAAATCGTCTCCGCAATAGTACGGAGTCGACTGTAGGTGCGGTGAGTTGTCCCGAGTCGTGTCTCTCGAGGATGGATGTGATCGGCTTTCGATTTTCTTTATCGTTCTTATCGTCGGTTTTACTTAAACTAATTTAACCCTAGAAAGCGATAATCATTTTTCGGTTTCTATAACTAAGATTGAAATTGAAAATTAAGATTTAAAAACATTAAAACATTTAAAGGAAATTAAAGCTTATATTAAAAACGATCAATTTAAACTAATTAACTTATTAAAAACTTAATTATTTGAAATTAGTAAAATGGAGGGAAAATTAAAGTCAACTTATTTGAATAAGTCAACATAAGTACTTAACATTAATTAAGGGTTTTAAAGGAAGATCTTTAACAACTTATACTAAATTAGAAATTGATTGCAACTTAATAACTTAAAAGCATAAGTTCATAAGCTAGGAAGCTAGAAAAATAAAGATAGAGATTTTAAATGATCAAAACAACCACAAGCAAGAATCAAATTTCAACACAAGATCAAGATAAAATAACATGGAATTAAAGGAAAGAAGTTACCAAATGTACTTGATTACACTAAAAGCTTGAATGAGAAAACTTGAAAGCTGGATGATTCCTTCACAAAAGATAGCTTGAAACAAAGCTTGAATATTAACTAGCTAAGATCTAAACTTAACTAATCTATCTCTAATTATTAGAATTTATAGGAATTAAAACTAAGTAAAAATATGAAAGTACAGAGTTTTCTGGAGTTGGAGAAGCTTTTCTTGGGGAAGAAAGCCTTCAGGACAAGTTGCCATCTTGAAATGACGTCTGATTGCTTAAATCTTCAAAATTTCTGTTTTTCAGTCGATCGACTGAAAAAAGCAGTCCGATCGACTGGCAGTTGATCGGTGTTGTCGGCAGTCGATCGACCTGCTCCGTCAAAATTGGCCTGAAGACCTGTAATATAGTCGATCTTGGGGGTTCAGTCGATCGACGACAGTTGATCGGCCGAGTAGGCAGTCGATCGACTGCTATGTCAAAAAATTTCAAAACTCGCTGGAATTCAGTCGATTTTGGGGGGTTCAGTCGATCGACCATATAAGCAGTCGATCGACTGAACATCCATTCGGTCGACTGGATTCCAGCGCCCGGCTCGATTTCTCGTTCTTTTCGCGTCCACCGGTTTATCGAACCTCGTCCGCTGCGCTTCCTTGCTTTGTCCGTCCATTCCCGAGTCGAGTATCGACGATCCCAAACGAGCGTGGGCCCCGCTTGGACGTCCTACGGCCAAGAAAAATGGAAACGTGAAAAACTACGAAATTAATAACAAAACGTACAAAAAACTAAGAAAATCTAGAAATACGAAAAACGGCCAACCCGACTCCTAAAGCAACAAAAAGCAAGCGAAAAACACGCAACGT
>BMAC01000694.1:287726-303203 GCA_014905375.1 Phtheirospermum japonicum | reverse complement strand
GAAAAGTATGTTTTCTCGTATTCTGCTAGAGGGTGGTGGAATTCGAATAAATTAGTGGGAGAACAATTAATATGTAAAAGTCCAAACTATTAATTTTATTGATTATTACGAATAAAACTCTAAACATTGTCTTTCTCTCATTCCTCAGTAATTATGTCTAAGAATCCTCTTGCCTCGATCCTTGACCAAAATAAACTCACTGGCCCAAATTTTCTGGATTGGATCCGAAATTTGAAATTGGTGCTCACTGTTGATGAGCGTCTCTATGTGCTAACTGAGAGACCCTCTTTTGAACCCCTTCCTGATGATGTCACTGATGCTCAACATGCCGAACTTGAGAGATGGAAGAAAGATGACGTCCATGCGAAGTGCTATATGATAACATCCATGGTCCCTGAACTTGCGAGGAAGTATGAGCTTTTTGCTCATGCAGCCGACATCAARGAGAACCTTGAGTCGATGTATAGTGAAAATACTCGGGTGTCTAGGTACGCAGCGACGAAGGAGTTAGTCCCCTTGAGACTGCGCGAAGGGGCTTCGGTCCACGAGCACATTCTCAAGATGATAACGCTCATTGAGAAGCTGGTGAACTTAGACGTGGTACTTCCTTCTGAGTTGCAGGTGGATTTGATCCTACTGTCTCTTCCAAGTTCCTATGAACAGTTCATAGTGAACTTTAACATGAACAAACTCGATCCTACCTTGGATGTGATGTTGAACATGTTAGTCAGCTATGAGGCAACCATCAAGAAGGAGAAATTTGTTCTTCTTACTGCTCCTTCTGGAAAGAAGAGTTCTTTCTCGAAGAAACGGAAAGGTTCCGTTCCGAGCAAGCATTTTGAGAAGGGTGGCTCAAGTGGGTAAAAGAGTGGCAAAGTCAGCAAGCAAGTTGATGACGTTTGTCACCATTGTGGAAATTCGGGCCACTGGCACCGGAACTGCAAAGAATATCTTGACCAGAAGCGTTCTGAGAAAGGTATGTATTTCATTGAATAATGAAATACCGATTAACACTATTTCAGCAAAACGAAAAAATGATAGTCTAAACCTGGCACAACTTTGGCACGCTAGATTGGGTCATATTTCCTTGAGAAGGATGAACGAGTTCGCTCGTGATGGATTGTTCTCCTTGGAGGATGTGAAGTCACTTGGGACTTGCGAGTCTTGTCTTAAAGGAAAGATGACCAAGTCTCCTTATAAGGGACAGATGGAACGTGCTGAAGGTCTATTGGATTTGATCCACACAGATGTTTGTGGCCCACTAAGTGTTAGTGCTAGGGGTTGTTATAGCTACTTCGTCACCTTTACCGATGATTACTCTAGGTACGGGTTTGTGTACTTAATGAAGTACAAGTCTGAAACTTTTGAAAGGTTCAAAGATTTTAGACACGAAGCAGAAAACCAACTCGGGAGACGTATTAAGAAACTACGATCTGATCGTGGTRGAGAGTACTTGAGCGCCGAGTTTATAGACTACTTAAAAGAGAATGGGATTCTCTCTCAGTGGACTCCTCCTGGAACTCCTCAATTGAATGGAGTTTCCGAGCGTCGGAATCRAACTTTGTTGGACATGRTTCGATCTATGATGGGATTCACTGAACTACCGGCATACTTATGGGGTCGTGCACTCCTGACTGCCGTATATTTGCTGAATAGGGTTAACACCAAAGCAGCTAACTCCACTCCATATGAACTTTGGCATTCCCGAAAACCCAGTTTCAAACATATTAAGATATGGGGTTGCCCCGCTTATGTGAAGCGGTTGATGGGAGATAAATTGGATAGTCGATCCGATTTATGCTATTTTGTGGGATATCCCCAAGATTCGATGGGATACGAATTCTACTTTGTTTCTGAAGCAAAAGTGTTTGTTTAAAGAAATGCCACCTTCCTTGAGAAGGAATTTTTATTGGATAGAAAAGGCAACATGGTAGAACTCGAAGAAGTTCGAGAACCACAAAACAAAGTTCAAGCACATGAGAATGAACAAATTCAACAATTCACTAATATACCTCCTGAACCATCGATGCGACGATCCGAAAGAGTTCGGAAAGTACCCGATAGATTATTCCTAGTAGATGAGATTGATCAAGGATCCGATCCTAGAACCTACATCGAAGCTGTATCTGATACAGACCAGGGACATTGGCTTGAAGCCATGAAATCCGAAATGGGCTCCATGTACTCCAACAAGGTATGGACCTTGGTAGATCCACCCGAGGGAGTTGTTCCCATAGGCTGCAAGTGGATCTATAAAAGAAAAATTGGAGTTGATGGAAAGGTAACGACCTATAAAGCTAGACTAGTTGCAAAAGGTTATACTCAGAAACAAGGCGTTGATTATGAGGAAACTTTTTCACCAGTCGCGATGATTAAGTCCATTAGGATTTTGCTGGCCATTTCTGCGTATTATGACTACGAGATATGGCAAATGGATGTGAAGACCGCCTTCCTTAATGGTAACATTGAGGAAGAAATCTATATGGCGCAGCCGGAAGGCTTCATATCCACTGGAGAGGAGCGAAAGGTTTGCAAGCTCCAGCGATCCATTTATGGATTGAAACAAGCATCCCGAAGTTGGAATATCCGGTTCGACACAGTTATCAAAGAGTTTGATTTTATAAAGAACCCGGAGGAACCTTGTGTTTACAAGAAGGTTAGTGGGAGCGCAGTGACTTTTCTAGTGCTTTACGTTGATGACATACTACTCATTGGGAATGATGTAGAGATGTTGCAATCAACCAAAGTATGGTTATCCACACGTTTCTCAATAAAGGATTTGGGCGAAGCATCCTACGTATTGGGAATACGGATCTATAGAGATAGATCAAGGAAATTGCTTGGCTTGTCCCAATCCTTGTACATAGACACCGTGTTGAAACGGTTTCACATGGAAGAATCCAAGAGAGGTTCCTTGCCAATGTCCCACGGGATTCGTCTATCGAAATCTATGTGTCCTCAGAGGCAAGCAGAAATCGATGAGATGAATAGGACACCATATGCATCTGCTATTGGTAACATAATGTATGGCATGCTATGTACGAGACCTGATATTGCGTTTGCAGTGAGTGTCACAAGCAGATATCAGTCTAACCCTGGACCTGCCCATTGGAAGGCAGTGAAGGACATTCTCAAGTACTTACGAAGAACTAGAGATCTGTTCTTAGTCTACGGGTATGCCGAGTTGAAAATAGATGGCTTCACGGATTCTAGTTTCCAGTCGGATGTGGATGACTCAAGGTCAAATTCAGGATTTATATTTAAGCTTAACGGTGGCGCCGTGTGCTGGAAGAGTTCCAAGCAAGGCACGAYGGCTGATTCTGTCACCGAAGCTGAATACATTGCAGCATGTGATGCAGCAAAGGAGGCTTCTTGGATAAGGAAGTTCATCCAAGAGTTGGGTGTATTTCCAGGTGCGAACGAGGCAGTACATGTATACTGCGACAACATCGGTGCCGTGGCTCAGGCTAAGGAACCGAGATCTCATCCGAAGTCCAGGCACGTATTGAGGAAGTATCACCTTGTTCGTGAGATTGTAGAGAGGGGTGAAGTCGTTGTTGAACGTATCACCTCTGAAGACAACGTTGTAGATCCCTTAACCAAGCCATTATCGGTATCAGTCCACGAGAAACATCGAGAGTCGATGGGACTTAGATACATGAATAGTTGGCTTTAGGTCAAGTGGGAGATTGTTGGAATAAGGTGACCAACAAGCCAACTTGTGGCTGTGGTCTGACTATTCTCTAGTAATACAATCGTTTCTTATTCGAAATAATATTTATTATACATATTGGCATTCCATATCTTTTGTCCCATGCTAGTTTCATAGGTATGGTCCTGATGAAGTTACTTTATTACGGTGGATTGGTCTAGCAGAACCGTGAGATAATCCAGTACGTAATGTAACTCGTCGAACTTGTTCCTAGTCAAAGGGTTAYGCCATAATGAGGATACAGGCCTTTYCMATTAAGACTAGTACTTAGTGTATGTGGACCGCGTCTCATCGGTCACGGTGTCTGGACATCGACATACATAAGTAGGTGCTCATAAGATGAGTTCACTGAACTCCCTCACCTAGAAATCTCTAAGTGGTTCCCACTCATCGAGTAGATGATTTCTATGGTATAGCGTACAACATTAATCCTTAAGACCCAGACCTCATCGTGACTTCACTAGAGGACAGGCTATGTTGTGACCTGTCTCTGTGTCTCCTTGGAGGCCGATCAAAAGGGGCAACGTTCGCATAGTCGGGAATCTAGTGGGAAGTCTGTGCATGGTAGTAGGGGATTCGGACGCATGATAAGTCATGGATGTCCTGTGTGTTCTGATGGTTGATAAATCCTCGGAGTCTCTGGCCAGAGCTGATAGTGGGGTGTTTAGAGAAATGTGTTTCTCTAAGTCACACACGAACGAATTATTTTGAACATAGAACGTACAATCGGGACATAGATCGCGAAGGTATCGTACTGTACATATAATCTATATCACAAGGTTCTTGCAGACACTTCATTTGTATCTAGGGAATTATGATGCGTAGTTGCTAGGCGCCTCTCATAATTCGTTGGGTTCTGGTTTGACCAGTGATTAAGTAAAATGAGTTTTATTTAATCAGGGACTCTAAGGGACGAGTTCATATAAGAATAATGTGTTGTTCGAATCACAATGTGTTGTGAACCCACGACTAGCTTACACCTGAACCATTGAGGGTCACATCACGTGTTTCCTGATTATTGAAAACGACAGCTAGAAATTAATTGTTAATTTTAGCATAGTTAGATATCAATATGATTGAATCTAAGGTTCATAATTGTGATTATGAATTGAGGAAAAATACGAGAAAATTATTCTGGACGCAAAAATATAATTGTTATATTTTTCGAAATTATCATTTGTGAGAAATGATTTAATTCATATGGGGTTTTTAATTTAAAATTTGGTCGACCCAATAAACCTTTTAAATTAATTGGGCCGGTTTGTTTATTTAAAATTAAGAGGCTTGGTTTTTATTGGGCCAGCCCACTTTACCAAAAACCTTTTATAATTAAGTTTGGTTTTTAATTTTAATTGAGCCCATCTTTTCTTAAGCCCTTTGGGCTTGGGCTTGAGTTTAATAAAAAATATATATATATATAATAAAATAAAAACAAAACATATAAAAGGTAAAAGAAGGGATACGGGTTTTGGGTGAGATACAACAAAACAAAACTGAGACGAAACTGAGACGAAAAAAAAAAGCCCTAGCCGACCCCTTCTCTCACGTCCAATCCCAGCCGTCGGCCGCCGTCACCGAATCGTTCGGTCCTTGATTTCTCGTTTCCGTCGTTCTCAATCCTTCGACGGATCTAGTGCTCCATCGTAAGAACGTCGGGTAATACGGTGTGTGACACCGATTCGCCGGAGCCGCCGGACCGTCACCGTTGCGCCCGTTGCTGCCGCTATCCCCGCGCCGCTTCTCCGCAGTCAAGGATCGCCGGACGCAGCTTCTCCGCACCAGAACAGCGCCAGCTAAGCCCTCGCCGCTTCTTCGACGGAGTTCAACCCGGCCACCCGTTGTGAGGCCGTCGCCAAGAGGAACGGGCTATTTTTGCCCGACAGCGCCACCGCCTTCGTGCCGTCTCCGCGCAGCTGCTGTCGCGCCGGAGTCGCTGCCACCAAGGACCAGCGCCACCGCTGCACCTCCTGTCGCCGTGCGTGAAGAGCCCCGTCACCACCGATTGTCGGAGCCGCGTCGAGGAGCTTCGTCACCGGCCGTGAGGTTTGAAGTCTGTTTATGAATATATATATATATATATATGATATATATATATATATATATATAAGTTTGCAGTTTGATGTATTTGAAACTTTTGCATGCTGTATGCTTATATATCATATGTGTGTGATGTTTTTGAAACTTTTGCATGCTGTACGCTTATATATCATGTGTGTGCGTTGTGTGTTAACATTAAGTATATATATAATATATAAGCTGTGCATGTTGATGTATATATATATTATATATATAAGTGTTAATGGTATAAGCATGCTTCTGTATTTTAATATATATATGAACATATGATAATGCATGTTGTTATGTATATTTGTATGTTTATAATATATGTTATATACGCATGCTGTTTTATAATGCATGTGTGTATGTGATGCTTTATTATAAATATTATATATATATGTATATTTGATATGTATATATATATAATATATAATTAAATATATGATTAATATATTAATAAATATATAATTTTTATATATAAGTTTAATATATTAATATATATATATATAATTTTGTTATATATATGTTTTATAGAAACCGATCATGCTTATTTGATTTTACGAAAATCAAATTGTTTCTATTTATTAAAAGCAATTAAGACATTGTTTGAATTAATTGATAATAAAATTGGGCCGTCGTCAATTTGAATACTATTAAAATTCCTTTAATTAAAAAATTTTTGTTTTCCGCTGCGCGACGGTACCCTCGATTCTCAACAATCAATACAGATGATGAATATCTAAATGCAGATTAAATAAGAAAATGTTATACTCCGATAATTTTACTACTATTTATGATACTTTAACTACTATTTGTGGAACAAAATGATTAAGTGCATATATGGGGATAAGTATAAAGATATTAGAGGACAAATAGACTGAGTCGTTTGAAACATTCAAATATTCAGTGGGAAGCCAGCGTCAAGTAACTATATTCATGGATTAAGTTTCTACTGTGATAGAGAAGGTGTGATACTTTTACTCTCTTTTGGGATACTTTAGAATAGTCCTGTGACACTTTACAGTACTTTTGTAACACATTTATTAAAAAACTATTTATCTGGTTACAAAGGTTTACCCCACGATAAAATACCACCTATGCTTGTGGCACATTTATCAAAATGTAATAGCCCAATTCGGGGAACTAAAAAATGATGAGGCATTTAAAAGTCATATTTAACAAGTATTTGAGAGGTTGAGAATTATATATTGATTATATTTAATGCTAATATTCATTATACTTTTACGTTTTTTTGGACACGTATTATATTTGTGATACAATTACCTATTATAATATTGTAAACTAATATAAAATATTATTACTCTTGTGATACTAATGGTAGTGTCTGTAACACATTTACTTATATTTGTGATACTCTTAAAAATATATCTGGTACATGGTTTTAATGTATTAAAAATACTCTCTAGTTTGTATTGATGAGAATGAACTTCAATAATACTAGGAATCAATGATCCCAGATTTTACACTTCAATTTTATAGTAGCTTTCAAAGTTTATATAATTTAAGAGTAAGGTCGTTTACAACCTTTAGCAAAGATTTATTCTCTTCCAGGAAGTTATCTTCACAAAGAAGTGAAAGTACAAATAATGCACTCGGCTACAATGTGAAAAAGATGACGAGCCTGACTCATTTTTGCGAGTATTAGAAAAGAGTGTTAGAGTATTAAAGGAGAAGAAAAGAACATCTCGAATTCACCTGCACAAAGTTTACTCCAACATCACCTTTATATCGATACCTATCATAAAGCACGCTACCCATGTGTACACTATATCACTTTTTAGAGTTTTTGAGAGTGAATTCATATCTGGCCTTTCTATTACGTGCACACTATTTTATGAAGATTAAGAAAAGAAAGTGTTTAAAATTTCATCTAATGAAGGCCACGCAATGATCCATCATGTGTTCTTTGATCTGACACTACATAAAAACTGGCAAATGCAGACAGAAATGGTGATAGTCAAAGAGCCATCAGCATATGCTGATGGATTACTAACGAGTGAACTATGTTGACGGATTGCCAACGGGTGTAAGCCATCAGAAAAACCCATCAGTGACCCGTCAATAGCGCGTCAGAATTATTTAATGACCATTATTTGGTGATGGGTTTGCTGATGGGTATCTGACGGTTAGTTTTGCTTACGGGTTTTACCCGTCAGCAATACTTACTTATATAAACACACACACACACACACACACACACACACACAAACATATATATATATATATATATATATGCTGACGAACCTTTTGGCTATAAACATATAGCCCCCGTCCTCTCTATTTCTGTACTTTTTCAAGACAAAAAAAAAAGAAAAAGAGGAGGAAGAGGGAAGCCACCACCACCACCACCGCGACACCCCACCATCACTCTCGAAGGTCCTACGGTACCACCACCACTAGAATCAGATGCCACCACTGCTCCACCATCGAAAGGTTGTTTGTTTTAAATGTTTTTTATTAATTTTTAAATGATAGGGCATGAATAAGCTAGACCTGGTTTGGGGTAGAACTGATTTGAGATAACTAGAATGAAAGGAAGGAAGTTAGACCAGCTCGGTCCTAGGAAAGGTCTGACTAGGCCTTCTTGGAGACAGAACAGATATCATGGAAGGATGGTCACGGCTCCAGAATTCTCGTGACCTGATCTCTTTAAGAAATGATTGCTATAGCTCAGGAGTCCTCCTGAGCTGGCGAAATTCTATACAGGAAAATCCCCAAGACTGAGATTAAGCCTAGGTAGATATAGAGGCTGGAGTGATATAGAGAAAAGGAAAAAGGGAGAGCAGGATTAGGGAAGACCTGATTCCCTTATTCCCAGTGAGGAGACAAGTGAGACCAGTTATCAAAATTTGTTACACAACGGCCCTTGATTCATGGCATGTGCTCCTGAGATCCCGGCTGGCGTCCCCACTGGGAAAAAACTATAAATATCTCAGCCTCAAGGCTGAGAGAGGTATGTCATTTTTTTGTGCATTCCTTCTTTGTTTCCTGGAAAACACCTAATACGCTTTCTGACTTAAGTATCGGAGAGTTTTCCACCGGAAAACCTCCGGTGGTCCTTTTCTGACGTACTTGTGTGTGCAGGAAAAAACAAGGAGTGCAGGTTCTAGGTGTGGTGACAAGGGTCGTCATATTTTTGGTTGAAACAATTGGCGACGTTTGTGGAAAGTTCTCAGGCTAAGACGTGAGATTTTTGGCATGGCTTTAGACGGGTTACGATGTAATCTGGTGGGGGAGCTCGGTGGCACGCCAAGCTCTGCTGCACCATGGGGCATGCCACGGTGAGCAGAGCCATCGACAACAAGGCTAGAGGTAGTCGAGCCATCCGTGGCGACTGGGTCAGGCACCGCACTGCCTCTTCTTGGCGGACCTACACTTGCTGACGGTGGAGTGTGAAATGACACTTTCCTCAGGCAGCTATCTGAGCTTATCGTCAAAGCTGTAGAGGTGGCTGTGGAGAAAAAATTTACGGAGATCTCAATGCCGCTATCTTGTGCATGACCGGATCGGATGGTCCCATTGGCAGAGACGAAACCGTTGTGCAACCAGCACACGGATCGGACCCCCCTCCAAGATAGAGAGGAGCACTTCTCCACCTCCGACAACGAAACGTCAAGCCAAGCCAATCCAGGCGTGGCCGAAAAGATGCAGAGTTTGCGGAAGAAGGTGCGAGAGTTCAAGAGGAAGATGGCAAACACTGAGACGTTGCTGAAAAGTAGAGGCATGCCATTTACCAAGGAGGTCATGCGCGATGATGTGCCAGCTTCTTACAGATCCTTGGGCTTTAAGTATAATGGGACCACAGACCCGTGGGACCACCTCAGCCGCTTCGAAATTGTAGCAGTCGTACACAAGTTCTCGGACGCGGTCATGTGCCGGGTCTTCCCAAAGACTTTCACCAAGTCACCTCAGCTCTTGTTTAGCCAGTTACCGCCGCGCTCTATTAGTAATTTTGACGAGTTCAGCTCGGCCTTCTTGCATCAATTCACTAGTTGCCGGAAATATCAGAAGATGCCGCTTGAGCTGTTTAGCCTGAAGCAGAAAGAGAGTGAAAGCTTATGTGCTTATATTAATCGATTTACTAATGCAAATCTCGAGGTGTCTTCTGCATCAGAGGAGCTCTCTTGGTGAATGCACTTGCGCAAGGCCTCCTTAGGAGAGGAGAGTTTTTCCAATTGCTGGTGGTGAAGCTAGCTCTGAAGTTCGGAGAGCTCTTGGAAAGAGCATAGATGTATATCCATTTGGAAGAAGCCCTGAAATCAAGGATGAGGGAGAGAAGAAAAGGGAGAGATACGATAGAGAAGAGAGGGCACTAATGAAAAGGTCCAGGTCAGACATGTCTGGGGGAAGACCTCACTTCTAAAAATATATGCCCCTGGCGAATCCACAGGGGGAAATCCTACAGGACATAGAGAGGCATCTGGACCTGAAGTGGCTTAAGACTTATTCACAGAAGCATAAGAAGGAAAGGTTTGACCGATTTTGTCGCTTTCATAACGAGTATGGGCACGACACAGATCAGTGCACTCATCTGAAGGATGAGCTGGAGAGAATGGTGCAAGTTGGGCACCTTAAGGAATATGTACGGATGAGAAGGGAGGAGCATAGGTCTGGTCGTCGTAGCCATGATCTACCCAAACAAGGACAGAACGAGCAGGACAACAGGCGAAGCGGTGGAAGAAGGAACGACCAGGCCCAGGTCAATAGAGGAGAAATTCAAATGATCACTGGTGGCGAGTGGGATGTGCACTCCAAACGGACCCAGCAAAGCTATGTCCGGGCTGCAAAGGATCTGGTCCAGAAATCATGTGAGGTGGGGCAGATGGCTTTCAGCCCAAATATTTGCTTTGGCTCAGAAGATGTGGATGGCATCTTGGCCCCTCAAATGGACGCCTTTGTTATAATGGCTACTATTGCCAATTATAATGTGAGGCGGGTGTTTGTTGATACAGGAAGCTCTGCCGATATTCTGTTCTATGATTGTTTCCAGCAATTACAACTAGATATAGAATTGGAAGAGGTGACAACTTCCTTGGTGAGATTTGCGGGGGGGAGCCCTGAAACCCATGGGAGCGGTAAGGCTCTTGGTAACGCTTGGTGAAGAGCCATATAGAGTGACCAGAACGGTGCAATTTCTAGTATTCGATGCACCATCTTCCTACAATGTCATGTTAGGATGACCGTCTTTAAGCCAGTTCTAGGTAGTAATTTCTGTATATCATATGAAGATGAAGTTCCCAGCAGAGAATGGAACAGGTGAAGTAAGGGGTGATCAGTACTCGTCCAGACAGACGTATGTTGAGGGCATCAGATGAAATGAGGAAGACCGACAAAGTAAGAGGGCTAGGTTAGAACAGCCAAAGCCAGGTCTGGCTCAGAGAGAGGAAGGGCTGATGCTGGTATAGGTAGTACCGGGAGATGAAAGTCGAGGCCTCCGTGTGGTGACGACCCTTAGCCCAGAGGTTTTTGTAGATTTTGTGGCATTATTATGAGAAAGCGCGGATATATTTGCCTGGTCTCCCGAAGACCTGGTCGGGATAGACCCAGAGGTGGCCGAACATCACCTCAATATCAGCCCTGGAGAGAAGCCAGTTAAGCAGAAGAAACGTAATTTTGGGTCGGAGAAAGAGGCAATCATCGAGGCTGATGTTGGGAAATTGTTGAGATCCAAGCATATCCAAGAGATACAATTCCCTGAATGGCTCTCTAATGAAGTACTGGTTCCTAAAACTAAGGATGACTGGCGTACGTGTATAGATTTTTGTGATCTCAAGTGTGCTTGCCCCAAGGACCACTATCCATTGCCAAGGATAGACCAACTGGTCGATTCTACTTCTGGGTGCGAGCTCTTGAGTATGATGGACGCCTCGCAAGGTTATCATCAAATACGGTTGGGTAAAGAAGATCAGAAATACGTTACCTTTTTAACTCCAAAAGAAACATATTTCTACGTGGTCATGCCGTTTGGCCTTAAAAATGCGGGTGCCACATATCAGAGGTTGGTGGATAAGATGTTTAGGGACCAGCTCGGGTGCAACATGGAGGTCTACGTAGACGATATGTTGGTGAAAAGCGTGAAAGCGACTTCGCACGTGAGCGACTAGAAGGAAACCTTTAAAACCCTGGGGAGATATAGAATGAAGCTCAACCCCAAGAAGTGCGTGTTCGGGGTAAGAGCTGGAAAGTTCCTGGGTTATATGGTCACGGAGAAGGGCATCGAGGCTAATCCTGAAGAATTTAGGGCAATTATGGATATGCAGGCGCCGAGAAACGTCAAGGAAATGCAGTGCTTGGCAGGTCGAATCAATGCTTTGAGTCGATTTGTCTCGTGATCAGTCGAAAAGAGCTTGCCATTTTTTCAGGCCCTACGAAAGAAGGCTAAATTTCAATGGAACGACGAATGTGAGGATGCATTTAAAATGCTGAAAGAACACCTGGCTAGCATTTCATTGCTCACAAAGCTGATTCAAGGAGAGCCTTTAATCCTATACTTATCCGTGGGACAACAGGCAATTAGCTCTGTGCTGCTTTGAGAAGAAGGCAAGGTGTAGAAGCCAGTCTATTATTGGAGTAAGGTGTTGCATGAGGCAGAGGTGAGGTATGTAGAAATAGAACGAGCGATGCTGGCTCTTTTTGGCACAACTCACAATCTATGCCCATACTTTCTCTCACACAACATAGTAGTACGGACCAACTTGCCGCTGAAAGCCATAAAGGACAAGCCAGAAACGTCAGGGAGGCTGGTCAAATGGATAATAGAGCTCATCGAGTTTGATATCACGTTCGAAGCCAGGCCAACCATTAAAGCCTAGGCATTGGCTGATTTCATGCAGGAAATGACCAGCTCTCCCAATGACAAGCAAGAATGGACAATTTTCACGGATGTTTCAATCGGAAATCAAGGCTGTGGGGTAGGAATAGTTTTAATTGACCCGAAAGGTACCACCACTGAGTATGCAATACGCTTGAACTATGCTCTGTCTAATAATGCACTCGAATATGAAGCTCTCCTGAGGGGAGTTCAGTTGGCGAGAGACACAAGGGCAAAGCAGGTTTGCGCAAGGGTGGATTCCCAGCTTGTCTGCAAGCAAATAAGTGGGGATTTTGAGACTAAGGAAGAGAGTATGCAGAAGTACCTGGCCCAGTTTAGGAAACTGGCCAAGGATATGAACACGCTAACGGTCCTTCAAATTCCTAGAGAGGCAAACAGGAGAGTAGATTATTTGGCTAAAGTAGCAAGCTCGGACGTAGATTGCGAGGAAAGAACAATTACTTTGTTGATGGCGGATAAAGAATTTGTCTCAAACTAGGTATGTTCATTATTTGAGAAGGAAGATTGGCGTTCTCCTATCAAGGCATACCTGGAGAGAGGAGAGCTTCCAGAGGATAGGAGAGAAGGAGTGAAAGTAAGAGCCAGGTCTGCCCGATTCTGCCTGGTAAAGGGAACATTGTTTTTAAACGAGGGTTTGGACAGCCTCTATTACGATGTCTAAGCTTAGAAGAAGGCACACATGTCCTCCGAGAAATCGATGAACACTACAAAAAAATCCGGCATTACTAGCGGAAATCCTGACGGCCAAAAAGCCGCCAGCAATGCTGACGGAATAATTTGCTGGCGGATTTGCTGGCGGTCATGACCGCTGATTTGCATCTTTTTGTACATATTTTTGTTACCATTTTTGTATCACGTTACGTGTGTTTCGCTTGCTTTTAGGTGTTTTAGGAGTCGAGTTGGCCGTTTTTTGTTATTTCTAGGTTTTCTTAGTTTTTGTACGTTTTTGATTAGTTTTGGTAGTTTTTCACTCTTTCGTTTTTCTCTTGGCTGTAGGATGTCCAAACGGGGCCCGCGCTCATTTGGGATCATTTTCACTCGACTCGGGAATGGACGGACAAGCAAGGAAGCGCAACGGGCGAGGCTCAATACACCGGCAGAAGTAAAAAGAACGAGAAATCGAGCCGGGTGCAGCAATTCAGTCGACCGAATGGAAGTGCAGTCGATCGAATGCATTTCTAGTCGATCGACTGAACTCCCAGGATCGACTGCATTCCAGGGACTTTTGGCATTTTGGACGACTCAGTCGATCGACTGCCGACGCGACCGATCGACTGCAGTCGATCGACTTGAACCCCCTCCGATCGACTGGATTCCAGGGCTTCTGGCCGTTTTCACAGCACAGTCGATCGACAGGCTACGTGACCAATCGATTGCCAGTCGATCGACTACTTTTCCAATCGATCGACTGAAAAGCAGATTTTGTGAAGAATTAAGTAATCAGACGTCTTTTCCAATCAGACAAACTTGCGAGGGTCCTTTCTTCTCCAGAGGAAGCTCCTTCAACCCAGAGAAAAAAATACTTCCCTTTTCATATTTTGATCAATTTAAATTCTAGTAATTAGTTAATTAGTAATAGTTTAGTTAAGTGTTAGATCTTTATTAGCTAGTTGTTGAAGCTTTGGTTTGGCATTTCTTTTGTGAAGAATCCTTCAAGTTTCCATTTCCATTTGAAGCTTTTGTGGGATCATACATTTGGTAATATCTTTCTATAATATAGTTTTATTTTCATGTTATTTCCTTTAATCTTGTGTTGATGCTTGGATCATAGTTTAGTTGCTATTTTGATTATCAAAACTTTCATTTTTATTTTATAGCTTTCTAGCTTTTGAACTTATGCTTTTAAATTGTTTAGTTGTTAGATCAATTTCTCAAGTTTTTAGAAGTCTTATAAGATCTTCCTATTTAAACCTTGAATTGTTGCTAAATTAATATTGTTGACTTTTTCAAATAAGCATGACTTTAATTTTCCCTCCATTTTCCTTAATTTAAATTATAAATTTTATTAGTTAACTAGTTTAGATTAATCATTTTTAAATAAGCTTTAATTTCCTTTTCACTTTTAATGTTTTTAAAACTTGTATTTCAATATAAAACTTAGTTATAAAAACTCAAACCGAATCAATGACTACTGCTTTCCTAGTTTAGATTAGTTTAGTTTCAACTGACGATAAGAGCAATTAAGAAACTGATAAGCCGATAACATCCATCCTCGAGAGACACAACTCGGGAAGAACTCACCGCCCTACAACCAGCTCCGTACTCTTGTGGAGACGGATTCTGAAAATAGCGCGTCGAGAATTCGTCAATCAAAAATTTGGCGCCGTTGCCGGGGATGGATTAAAGCCAATGGCGTTCTTAATTACTCTTATTGTTATTGTAAATAGTAGTTAGTTAATTGTTTTACATTCGATACGTGTAATCTTTTATTGTTGTTGTGTATGCAAGGTAGGCGATCGCTCAGACGGGAGTTGACTCCATTCTTGCTGAACCCCGAGAGGTTGCGACGAGACGCACGAGTCGCTTCAAGGCAAGACACATCCGACGTCCCGTTGCCTCCCTTATTATCATCGGTGATAGAGGAGCAAACTATGGCTACTCCGTTCGAAAACCCGATGCCTCCTGCCCCAGCCCATGATAACCAAGGGGTTCCGCCTCCGCAAGTATCAACCGGTCCCGCGCCGTCACCTCAAGTGGCGGCTCTTCAAGACCCACAGCCGGTCTTTGCGATGACGTTCGACCAAGGGGGAAATGGTTTTACGAACCAAGACCCCTAAAGTTTGAACCCTCAGTTTCACGGGACGCCCTACCAAGGTTGGATCATCGAAGTGCCACCGTACCCGTATCAACCGCC
>BMAC01000694.1:273137-287370 GCA_014905375.1 Phtheirospermum japonicum | reverse complement strand
TGAGCCCCGAGACTCTCGAATACGATTTGCGACCGATAGACCTAAACCGACTACCTACGTTCCACGGCTTACCGCAAGAAGACGCCCTGCAATTCCTACACATCTTTTCCTATACGGTGTTGAGCTTTCCGCACCAAGGAATTCATATCGACCAAATGAAGATGAGATGTTTCCCGTACACGATGAAGGACAAGGCCGTTGATTGGCTCATGACATTGCCGTCCGACTCCCTTACCAATTGGGATATGATCACCGAGCGATTCATGGAGGAATACTATTCTCAAGAGAAGACGGCCGAATTTCGAGCTAAGATTGCCTCGTTCCGAAAAGCGAGCGACGAAACTTTCTACGAGGCATGGGAGAGATTCAAAGGATACCTTACTAAATGCCCACACCATCGGTTTACCGGTGATTTCTTGAATCAGTTTTTCTATAACGGATTGGCGTTCGCATTAAAGCGCATGGTGAACAATGCCGCCGGTGGGAACTTAGCCGGCCGCTCGACTAGGGAGCTATACGACATCTTTGTGAACATGGCCGCTGATGATCAGCGCATGAGTATCTTGGAGCAGAAGGAGCACGTAAAAGAGGTTTCGACAAGTGCCGAGCCCGAGAAGGCTCGCAAGATCGCCGAGCTAGAAAATCAAATAGCCTCTCTCACCAAGCCATACCCGAGCTCGATAGAGACGTGCACTACGTGCAGAATGCCGGGGCATGGAGCTAGTGTGTGCCCGATTAACTACGGGCAAAAGAACGAGTTCGACGAGCAAGCATACGTGATCCAAGGATACCAAGCAACTCGGGGAGGTTTTCCACGCAACAACGATCCTTACGCCCCATCGTATAATCCCGGTTGGAGGAACCACCCTAACTTTAGGTGGAAAGAACCAACGAATACTCAAACTTCACCCAGACCCCCGATGGCACAACAAGCTCAACAAACGTGCCCTCAAATCCCATATGCCACTCGACCACCTTTTCCGCCTCATCAAGCGCTGTTCCTGGCTCCCCAAGACAATCCAACACCACGATAATCAAACCTCGAATCTGTCTTAACCGAGCTAAGCAAACGGCTCTTGAGTTAGGAGACGCAAATGGGGCAAGTAGCTACGGATGTCAAAGAACTAAAACGAGCACGGGACAAGGACAAGCTACCAAGTCAACCGGCTCAAGCTCAAGCCGTGACCATTCTCCGAAGTGGCAAGGTGGTAGACAACAAGGTCGCCCTGCCCGATTCGAACGGACCTTCAACGAGTGTTCAAGAAGATCGTGCTATTCCAGATTCGAATGAGCCCGTAGCCACTCCTAGCTCTCCCACATCACTCTCTAGTGGTGAGGCGAAGGGGTCTCAGGCTGATGGGGGGTTACATAAGTCCGCGGCACCATACCGACCTCCGATCCCATACCCGAGTCGCGTCCGCCCTACGAAGTAAGACGATCAGTTTCTTGAGTTGTACAAGATGTTATCGAAGGTCAACATAAACCTTCCTTTGCTCGACATAATCTGAAACATTCCCGCTTACACGAAGTTCTTCAAGGAACTAACATCTAAGAAATGCCGATTCGAGGAGAATGAAAAGATATGCATCTCGAACGCGGCAAGCATTGCCTATAGCAATTCTCTCCCACATAAAGAAGGTGATCCGAGGAGTTTTTGTATCAAGATAACCCTCGGAAACGAAAAGGAGACACGAGGGATGCTAGACCTCAGCGCTGGAATCAACTTGATGCCCTACTCTATCTTTAAACAATTGGAGTTGGGCGACCTCAAGGAGATGAGGATGTGTTTGCAACTGGCCGACCGATCAGTCCGATACCCGAAGGGCGTGGTCGAAGATGTTTTGGTACAAGTGGGAAGCCTCATCGTGCCGGTGGATTTTGTAATATTGGACGTCGGGGAGGTGAGCAACGAAGGTCGAGAACATACTATCTTACTCGGGCAGCCCTTCATGGCCACGACAAACACTTTGATCAATGTAAAAAATGGGAAGTTATCTTTCTCGGTTCTGTGCGATACGGTGAATTTCTCGATCCACGACTTGGGAGCCATTCCGCCTTCCTCCTTTCATATCGATTGTGCTATGACCGACCCGATACAAGAACTAGTTGAGGAAGCCACTCGGGAGGTTGTGAACGAGGATGTTAAGGACGACGAGTGGCAAGCGCTTCGATCGGAGGGGGCGGTAGAAATATTTGAGTTATCAAGCGTAGAAAAGGCCCTTTGGCAAAAACCGGAGCTCAAGACCCTTCCGAGCCATCTCAAATACGTTTACTTGGAAAGTGGAGAGACAAAACCCATGATCATCTACGCCGAGCTTTCCCCGAGAGATGAGGCACGACTGGTGGAAGTCTTGAAAAAGAACAAGAAGACGATAGGGTGGAGCTTGGTGATATCAAGGGGATAAGCCCCTCCACTTGTATGCATCGAATCATCCTCCAAGACGGAGTGAAACCTTTGAGGGAGTGCCAACGACTACTAAACCCGAACTTCATGGAGGTTGTGAAGGGGGAGATATTGAAACTTGTAGCCGAAGGTTTGATATTCTCGATCGGGGATAGTGAATGGGTGAGCCTAGTCCACATGGTGCTGAAGAAGAGCGGGATAACCGTTATCAAGAACGAACGGGGCGAACGTGTGACGATCCGTGCAACCACCGGATGGCGAATGTGTATAGACTTTCGAAAGCTCAATGCCGCCACCAAGAAGGACCACTTCCCACTCCCGTTTATTGACCAAATGTTGGACAAGCTTGCGGGGCATCATTCGTATTGTTTCCTCGATGGATTTTCCGGATACTACCAGATCGCTATCTCGCCGGAGGACCAATCCAAGACGACGTTCACGTGCCCTTTCGGTACCTATGCTTTCCGACGCATGCCTTTCGGTTTATGTAATGCACCCGCTACCTTTCAACAGTGTATGCTCTCGATTTTCTCCGACATGCTCGAAAAGTATATGGAGGTTTTCATGGACGATTTTTCTATTTACGGCTCCACGTTCAACGAGTGTCTTGACCATTTGTCAAGTGTTTTGGAGAGGTGTGTGGAGAACCACCTTACTTTGAGTTGGGAGAAAAGCCACTTCATGGTGAGAAGTGGGATAGTTTTCGGGCATGTGGTGTCATCCAAGGGAATCGAGGTCGACAAGGCAAAGATCGACGTGATTGAGAAACTTCCCCCACCAATCAATATGAAGGGAGTGCGAAGCTTCCTCGGTCATGCGGGGTTCTATAGGAAGTTCATTAAGGACTTCTCAAAGCTTAGCCGCCCCTTGTGCCATTTGCTTAGCGCTGACGTTCCGTTTGTGTTCGATGATACTTGTCTAGCGGATTTCGATTCATTGAAGAAAAGTTTGACTTCTGCTCCCGTGGTGATAGCCCCGGATTGGTCTCTCCCGTTCGAAATAATGTGCGATGCGTCGAACAAAGCGGTGGGGGCCGTCCTGGGGCAACGAGTCCAAAAAATCCTCCGGGTCGTCTACTACGCAAGTCTTATGCTTAATGAAGCTCAAAGAAATTACACTACCATCGAAAAGGAGCTACTTGTCATGGTTTACTCGCTCGAAGTTTCGATCATATATTGTTGGGTCGAGGGTGATTATACATAGCGATCATGCAGCACTGCGTCATCTTTTCAACAAGCCTCAAGCGAAGCCGAGGCTAATCCGGTGGATCCTTTTACTTCAAGAGTTCGACGTGGAGATCAGGGATAGAAAAGGATGCAAGAACGTAGTTTCCGACCATCTTTCTTGTTTGGAGGTCGGAAATGGAGAGAACGAGTCCCCACTCATCGGAGAAAACCAAGCTCACGAGAACCTCTTCGGTGTGTCCGTCACACCATGGTATGCCGATATTGCTAAGTACCTTGCTAGCGGGGTGCTCCGTCCGGACCTATCTCATCACGAGAGGAGGAGGTTTCTTGCCACATGTCGAGTTTATTATTGGGATGACCCTCTTATGTTCAAGATCGGGAAGGATGGTGTGTTGAGGAGGTGCATTACGGACGAGGAAAAAGAGATCTTGACTCATTGCCATGATCATCTAGTCGGAGGGCATTTCGGTGGCCAAAAGACCGCATACAAAGTTCTTCAATAGGGTTTCTATTGGACCACTCTTTTCAAGGATGCTCACGAGCATTGTCAGAGGTGTGATCGATGCCAACGGACAGGTAGTATCGGAAAGCGGAATGAGATGCCAATGACGTATAACTTGGCCGTCGAGATCTTCGATGTCTGGGGGATCGACTTCATGGGTCCCTTCCCGAAGTCTTACGAGTACGAATACATATTGGTCGCGATGGAGTACGTATCTAAATGGATTGAAGCAATCCCGGCAAGGAGAAATGATGGCAATACAGTAGTAAAGTTTGTTCGGAGCAACATATTTAGCCGATTCGGAGTTCCGAGGGTGCTAATCAGTGATGGTGGCAAGCATTTCAACAACAAACTACTGGAGCGAGTGTTGAAAAACTATGGAGTAGTGCACAAGGTTTCTACCCCTTACCATCCGCAAACGGCCGGGCAGGTCGAGACTAATAATCGCCAAATAAAAAACATTCTCGAGAAAACCGTGGAACCAAACCGGAAGGACTGGTCGACAAAGCTCACCGATGCCTTGTGGGCCGTCCGTACGGCCTATAAGATGGTTATTAGAATGAGTCCCTATTGTCTGGTGTATGGAAAGTCGTGCCATCTACCGGTGGAAATGGAGCATCGAGCGTGGTGGGCCATCCGAGCGTGTAACTTTTATTTGAAGCAGGCCGGAGAAGGGAGAAAACTCCAACTTGAGGAGCTCGAAGAATTACGAAACGAGGCGTTTGATAGTGCCCATTTGTACAAGGAAAAAACTAAGCTGCTCCACGATAAGAAGCTTGTACCAAAAGAGTTGGAGGAGGGAATACAAGTACTCCTTTATAACACTCGCCTTGACATGTTTCCCGGGAAGCTTATGTCCAAATGGAGCGGGCCGTTCAAAATCGAGAAGATATCCCCATTTGGAGCCGTGACGTTAATCGACCCGAAGACGGACGATCGATTCCAAGTGAATGGCGCCCGAGTCAAACCTTACTGGCATGGCATGTTGCAAACAATAGCTCTCGAGCCAGTCATCGTAGAGGAGGAGAACCTGAGTGACTTGCCCCCGATGGGATCTTGATCGTCAGGATCGTCGAGCGAACGATGTTAACCAAAGACGCTACGTGGAATGCAATTCACAACGTTCTAACCCTTTATAACTCTTTTCTTGTTTTTCTTTTAATTTAGTGTATATTCTATCTTTAAGTAGTGTTAATGGAGTTTTTGGGTTTGTGTAGGTCCAGTCCTGGAGTCTTGGGAGAAAAGAGGACCGAAAATGGAGATGGACTGCTGGAATGCAGTTGATCGAATGCATACCTAGTCGATCGACTGCCCAATCGACTGGCAGGATAAAATCGACTGGATTCCATAATTTTTCAAGCTTTTTGGCATATCAGTCGATCGACTGGGAACATGGTGATCGACCGAACCGGCAGAATCGACTGGATTCTAGAATTTTTCAAGCTTTTTGCAAGAGCAGTCGATCGACTGGTTATTTGCTGATCGACAGCCAGTCGATCGACCGGCGACCGATCGATCGAGACGGAGAAATCGACTGGAATCCAAAAATTTTCAAGTGTTTGACAACCAGCAGTCGATCGACTGTCGGCAGTCGATCGACCGAGGAGGGCAGTCGATCGACTGCCCGGACTGCCCAGAACCCAGCGGGCTTTATATAAACCAGTCGATTTGCTCCCCCCCCCCAAACATCAATCGACCAAGGCAGAAAAATATAAAAAAAACGCAGAAAAATGTATTAAAATAATAAGGAGGAAAACGAATTTAGTCGATCGACGTCAAGTTACGCGGGAAATCTCAGTTTTCTCTTTCTTTCTCAATTCAAAAATTCTCCTTGGGAATAGTTCGATTCCTCATTCCATTTTCGAACCATTATTCAAGGTACTTCGCTTAAACGATCTATTGGGGAACTTTGTAATTGTTGGTTGTGTGTTTAGGTAGGAATTGGGAGCCATTTTCGTTTGATTTTCTTCCTTAAAAAGCTTGCCCACCAAGTGTTCGACGAATTTCCCCAGAGAGCATTCGATTTGAATTTTTCTCATTTTTCCGTCGTTTCGATTTTTGAAACTCACCACTACAAATTCGTCTATTTCGTCCCTATTTTTCACCTTTTACCATGGCCGGTCACTACAATGCCGATATTTTCAATGCTGATCAAAACCCCAATATCGTCGGAGTTTATGGCCCCCCCTTCCCCATCTACTCCACATACGAGGGGGAGCTTTTCCAAAACCTTTCCCAGCGACATTTCGCTACCCCTTGTTTCATCAATATCGACCGTTTAGACGAGTGGGTGGCGAACGGGGACTTTGAAGGGTTTGGCACCCAATTACTCCATTTTATCGACCCGTTGAACGGCCGAACATTCGCGTCTTTCCTGGCACCGGCTTATCGGGAGCTAGTGCTCGAGTTTTTCACCTCCTACAAGGAAACGGAGGATGGGGGTTTTACGGTGCGGTTTGGGGGAGTGGAGCACCAGATTGATCAAGGGGTGGTCCAACAAGTGCTCGGGCTCGACTGCCAACAATACTCGTATAGGCAGTTAAATGGCTTTCATCCGGAATAGTTTTGGGGGAGTATCACAGGTGGACGTGGTACCCGGGATCATTACTCGGCCTTGGCGATCACCGACTTGGCACTACTCGGGGCCTACAAGTTATTCGCCCACGTCCTCATGGGCAAACACGAGAGCACCAACCTAACTTAGCACGAGCTCTACGTGCTTTGGTGCCAATGCAATGGACACCCGGTCCCTTTCTTCCCGTTTATCCGTGGACAGATTCGCGGGATACGGAAGATGAGGGGAGGAAGCATCGCCCGAGTCGGCATGAGGCCGATGATCATCGTTCTTGCCCGTTACTTCGGGTTTGAGGCCGAGGCGGCCAACATGGGACGGGTCGAGCTTATGGAGTTGGCGTTCAAAACGCCGAGAGCCTCGACGAACACGGCACACCAAAATCCGAGACGCCAACACCATCGGGGCCATGAGCAGGACGAGGCCGGTGACGTCCCGAACACCTGTTCGGGCGCGCATTTCGGAGCGAGCACGAGCCAAGCGGCAATCCCGCAATACGGAGGCCCGAGCACCGGCTCAGGTCACGAGATGGGTTGGGAAAACTTCCAACAGGCCGTGTTTTCCCGCTTCGACCAGCTCAACACTCGTTTCGACCGTCTCGACGAAGGGCAGGCGTGAAACGACCGAGCTTTCCGCGGCCTCCATAGCCGACTCCTTCTGGTCGAGAGTCGGATGCATCGGTTCGAGGAAGACGAAGACAATGGCTACGAGAACGGCGAGAACGATGACGACGGAGGCGACGAGGACGACGACGAGGACGAGGAGGAGGAGGAAGACGAGGAGGCGAACCTCCGTGCCCGACATAGGAGATTTCGTTAAATCTCCTAAATTATCCTTTGTTTATTTTATTTGTTTATTGTTTTTGTGTGTTATTTTGTTTATCTTTCGATTATGTTCTTTTATTTCTCGTCTCGACTCTTGTAAAAAAAAAAAGAAAAAATAATAATAAAAAGAATAAAATAAACAAAATCCTTTTAATTGCTTTCGTTTTTGTATATAGTTTATTTTCATTATTTTGAATATATTTTCTAATTATCAAACAAATAAAATATATATATATAAAATAAATAAATCCAAACAAATTGAAAAATTCAAAATTCAAAATATTTTTGTTTTTGTACATAGGTTATTTTTGTGCAAATTTTCCACCTTGCCTTACCTTGTAGATAGCTTGTTGCTTGCCTCGGCTCCCGACGATGACTTTTGGCACAAACACGTTGACACAAGCTCGGAAATAAGGGCGTTTTCTTTTCCCTGCATCTTTTTACTGCTTTTATTAGCTTAAATACGCAATGTGGACATTGCTAGGTTTTAAGTGTGGGGTGTTTATAGTTCGTCCTAGGTTTTTAATTTTGTAGTATGCTCGCTTGTGTTAATTTGAGTAACGTGTGTGCTATTATTGCTTGGACCCTTGGCGAAGTGATGCGGTTTTGATGATTTGTTAGGGTGTTTAGATTTTCGATCGAATTTAGTGGACTTAGGTGGTTTAACATGTTGGGATCTCCGTTCGGTTTTAGCTTCGTGCTATCCTTGTGCTCGTTTAGAACTAGTGCCTCGACCAGCCCTCGTCGTCAAACACTCTCTATAGGTTTCTGTTTTGTAATTTGGAGTCGTAAATTGCTCCACGTGCTCTATCGAGAATTTTGTAAGTTGCTAGTAGCAACGAATGATCGGAGTCGTTGAAAGCTTCGTATTTTTATTTTTTATTTACTACTTAAGTACCTTACGTCTATGGTACCAAAAAAATATAGAAGAAAAAGAAAAATAAAAAAAGAGAAAAAAAAAGAAAAAGAAAATAAAAAAGAAAAAGAAAAAAAAGAGACGAATAAACAAGGATACACTATTAATCCTTGAAGTTGTTGAATAACACGTTTTCCTTTTTTCGATTTTTAGTATAAATTTGTAAAGAGAGGTGTAAATGATCTTGGCTAGTAGGAAGCTGATTAACGGTTCGAGCGTGGATAGACCTTAGCCGGGGCAAGGACGGGGGGACTGACTTGGTGAATTGTTTAAGTTCTTTTAGGTTTCGGGAGTCGATCTAAATTTCCTTAACAACGCACATTGTCGTCCTTTTAGCCAAAGCTAACAAGAAACGTAGCGTACGACGTCTCGAATTATTTTATGCATTAGTTTAGGGTTGGTCGGGGCAGTTTTAAAAATTTACGTTAGTTTTGCTTGAGGACAAGCAACCATTCTAAGTGTGGGGTGATTGATTTGCATCTTTTTGTACATATTTTTGTTACCGTTTTTGTATCACGTTGCGTGTTTTTCGCTTGCTTTTAGGTGTTTTAGGAGTCGAGTTGGCCGTTTTTCGTTATTTCTAGGTTTTCTTAGTTTTTGTACGTTTTTTATTAGTTTTCGTAGTTTTTCACTCTTTCATTTTTCTCTTGGCCGTAGGTCGTCCAAACGGGACCCGCGCTCATTTGGGATCATTATCACTCGAATCGGGAATGGACAGACAAGCAAGGAAGCACAACGAACGAGGCTCAATACACCGACGGAAGTAAAAAGAACGAGAAATCGAGCCGGGTGGAGCATTTCAGTCGACCGACTGGAAGTGCAGTCGATCGACTGCATTTCTAGTCGATCGACTGCATTCCAGGGACTTTTGGCATTTTGGACGACTCAGTCGATCGACTTCCGACGCGACCGATCGTCTGCAGTCGATCGACTTGAACCCCCTCCGATCGACTGGATTCCAGGGCTTCTGGCCGTTTTGACAGTGCAATCGATCGACAGGCTACGTGACCAATCGACTCCTTTTCCAGTCGATCGACTGAAAAGCAGATTTTGTGAAGAATTAAGTAATCAGACGTCTTTTCCAATTAGACCAACTTGCGAGGGTCCTTTCTTCTCCAGAGGAAGCTACTTCAACCCAGAGAAAAAAATACTTCCCTTTTCATATTTTGATCAATTTAAATTCTAGTAATTAGTTAATTAGTAATAGTTTAGTTAAGTGTTAGATCTTTATTAGCTAGTTGTTGAAGCTTTGGTTTGGCATTTCTTTTGTGAAGAATCCTTCAAGTTTCCATTTCCATTTGAARCTTTTGTGGGATCATACATTTGGTAATATCTTTCTATAATATAGTTTTATTTTCATGTTATTTCCTTTAATCTTGTGTTGATGCTTGGATCATAGTTTAGTTGCTATTTTGATTATCAAAACTTTCATTTTTATTTTATAGCTTTCTAGCTTTTGAACTTATGCTTTTATGTTGTTTAGTTGTTAGATCAATTTCCCAAGTTTTTAGAAGTCTTATAAGATCTTCCTATTTAAACCTTGAATTGTTGCTAAATTAATATTGTTGACTTTTTTAAATAAGCAAGACTTTAATTTTCCCTCCATTTTCCTTAATTTAAGTTATAAGTTTTATTAGTTAACTAGTTTAGATTAATCGTTTTTAAATAAGCTTTAATTTCCTTTTCACATTTTAATGTTTTTAAAACTTGTATTTCAATATAAAGTTTAGTTATAAAAACTCAAACCGAATCAATGACTACTGCTTTCCTAGTTTAGATTAGTTTAATTTCAACCGACGATAAGAGCAAATAAGAAACCGATAAGCCGATAGCATCCATCCTCGAGAGACACGACTCGGGAAGAACTCGCCGCCCTACAACCGGCTCCGTACTCTTGCGGAGACGGATTCTAAAATAGCGCGTCGAGAATTCGTCGATCAAAAATTTGGCGCCCGTTGCCGGGAATGGATTAAGGCCAATGGCGTTCTTAATTACTCTTATTGTTATTGTAAATAGTAGTTAGTTAATTGTTTTACATTCGATACGCGTAATCTTTTGTTGTTGTTGTGTATGCAAGGTAGGGCGATCGCTCAGACAGGAGTTGACTCCATTCTTGCCGAACCCCGAGAGGTTGCGACGAGGACGCACGAGCCGCTTCAAGGCGAGACACGTACGACGTCCCGTTGCCTCCCTTATTATCTTCGGTGATAGAAGAGCAAAACATGGCCACTCCGTTCGAAAACCCGACGCTCCCTGCCCGTGCCCACGACAACCAAGGGGTTCCGCCTCCACAAGTATCGACCGGTCCCGCGCCGTCACCTCAAGCGGCGACTCTTCAAGACCCACATCCGGTCTTTGCGATGACGTTCGACCAAGGGGGAAATGGTTTTACGAACCAAGACCCCCAAAGTTCGAACACTCAGTTTCACGGGACGCCCTACCAAGGCCCGATCATCGAAGGGCCACCATACCCGTATCAACCGCCGTTCCAAGTCCCGAGACAATTTCTTCAAGGTCCACACTACGCCCCTCACACGCACGAGCCTCGATTCCCGCATCCGGCCGGGCCCGTGCCTCAATTCCGAAACCTGGTACCTCAAGATTTTTTACGAGCGCCCGCCGTCAACGAAAACCCTTATGCCGCTCGTGATATCGGAGGTCACCCTTTCGCCACTCCCGACGGGGGTCCCACCAATAGTATCAAGGAAGTGTCGAGGCCGTACATGGGCGACTTATCCTCTTGTATTCAATTGAGCCCCGAGACTCTCGAATACGATTTGCGACCGATAGACCTAAACCGACTACCTACGTTCCACGGCTTACCGCAAGAAGACGCCCTGCAATTCTTACGCATCTTTTCCTATACGGTGTCGAGCTTTCCGCGCCAAGAAATTCATATCGACCAAATCAAGATGAGATGTTTCCCGTACATCTCAAGGGAGTCGGCCGTCTTCCCTTGAGAATAGTATTCCTCCAGGCCGAAAGGCATGCGTCGGAAGGCATAGGTGCCGAAAGGGCACGTGAACGTTGTCTTAGATTGGTCCTCCGGCGAGATAGCTATTTGATAGTAGCCGGACAATCCATCGAGAAAACAATTTGAATGATGCCCCGCGAGCTTGTCTAGCATTTGATCAATAAATGGAAGCGGAAAGTGGTCCTTCTTGGTGGCGGCATTGAGCTTTCAAAAGTCTATGCACATTCGCCAACCGGTGGTTGCACGGGTCATTACACGTTCGCCCTTTTCATTCTCAATTACGGTTATCCCACTCTTCTTCGGCACCATGTGGACTGGGCTTACCCATTCACTCTCCCTGACCGAGAATATCAACCCTTCGGCCACGAGTTTCGATATCTCGTCTTTCACAACCTCCATTAGGTTCGGGTTTAATCGTCACTGGCTCTGCCTTGATGGTTTCACTCCTTCTTGAAGGATGATCCGATGCATACAAGTGGATGAGCTTATGCCCTTGATATCAGAAAGGCTCCACCCTATCGCCTTTTTGTTCTTCTTCAACACGTCCACCAACCGTGCCTCGTCTCTCGGAGAAAGCTCGGAGTAGATGATTACGGGTTTGGCCTCTCTGCTTTCCAAGTAAATGTATTTGAGATGGCTCGGGAGGGTTTTGAGCTCCGGATTTTCCCAAAGAGGTGATTCTATGCTTGATAATTCAAATATTTCAATAACCCCCTCCGATTGAAGAGCTCGTCACTCCTTGTCCTCGACATCTTCGTTCACAATCTCCTGAGCGGCTTCCTCCACTAGTTCTTCTATTGGGTCGATCATAGAACAATCGGCCTGAAAGGAGGAAGGCGGAACGGTTCCCAAATTGTGGGTCGAGAAGTTCACCGTATCGCCCAAAACTGAGAAAGATAACTTCCCATTTTTCACATCGATCAAGGTGTTCGTCGTGGCCATGAAGGGCTGCCCGAGTAAGATAGTATGTTCCCGACCTTCGTTACTCACTTCTCCGATGTCCAATATCACAAAATCCACCGGCACAATGAGGCTCCCAACTTGTACCAAAACATCTTCGACCACGCCCTTCGGGTATAGGACGGATCGATCGGCTAGCTGCAAACACATCCTCGTCTCCTTTAGATCGCCCAACTCCAGGTGTTTGAAGATAGATTAGGGCATCAAGTTGATTCCAGTGCTGAGGTCTAGCATACCTCGTGTCTCCTTCCCGTTTCCGAGGGTTATCTTGATACAAAAGATCCCCGGATCACCCTCTTTATGTGGGAGAGAATTTCTATATGCAATGCTTGCAGCGTTCGAGATGCAGATCTTTTCATTTTCCTCGAATCAGCACTTCTTAGACGTTAGTTCCTTGAAGAACTTCGTGTACGCCAGAATGTTTCGAATAATGTCGATCAGAGGAAGGTTTATGTTAACCTTTAATAACATCTTATACAACTCGAGAAACTGATCGTCTTGCTTCGTCGGGTGGACGCAGCTTGGGTACGGGATCGGAGGTCGGTAAGGTGCCGCGGCCTTATGCAATCCCCCGTCAGCCTGAGACCCCTTAGCTTCACCACTAGAGAGTGATATGGGAGAGCTAGGAGCGGCTACAGGCTCGCTCGAATCGGGATTAGCATGATCGTCTTTTACACTCGTCGAAGGTCCTTCGTCGGGCAGGGCTACTTTGTTGTCTACCACCTTGCCGCTTCGGAGGATGGTCACGGGTTGAGCTTGGGCCGGTTGACTCGGTAGCTTATCCTTGTCCCGTGCTCTTTTTAGTTCATTGACGTCTATCGCTATTTGACCCATTTGCATCTCCAAAATCAAGAGTCGCTTGCTTAGCTCGGATAAGACGGATTCGAGGTTTTGTTGATGCGGTGTCGGATGCTCTTGGGGAGTCGGGAACGGCGCTTCAGGGGGCGGAAAATGTGGTCGAGCGGCATATGGGATTTGAGGGCGCGGTGGTTGAGCTTGTTGTGCCATCGGGGCTTGAGAACGATGTTGTTGTGTTTGAAAACCGGGTGGCATTAGATCTTGGGACGTGTCCCCGTATCGAAAGTTAGGATGGTCCCTTCGTAGATATGGATCTCCATGTCGATAGGCTTGATAGCCTTGAACCGCATAAGATTGCTCGTTGAATCCGCTCGGTTGTTCGTAAGCTTTCGGGCATGCACTTGCTCCATGACCCGAAGTGCCACACGAGGGGCAAATCTCCATTGAATTCGTGAATGGTTGCGGTTGAATGAGAGAGGCAATTTGGCTTTCTAGCTCGGCGATCTTACGGGCCCACTCGGGCTCGACACTTGTCGAGACCTCCTTTACGTGCTCTTTCCGCTCCAAGATATTCATGCGTTGATCATCGGCGGCCATGTTTACGAAGATATCGTATGATTCTCTCGTTGAGCAGCCGTCTAAATTTCCTCCGGCGGCATTGTTCACCATGCGCTTCGATGCGAATGCCAATCTATTATAGAAAAATTGATTTAAGAAGTCGCCGGTGAACCGATGGTGTGGGCACTTAGTAAGGTACCCTTTGTATCGCTCCCATGCCTCGTAGAAAGTTTCATCGCTCGCCTGTCGGAACGAGGCAATCTTGGCTCTAAAGTCGGCCGTCTTCTCTTGAGAATAATACTCTTACATGAATCGTTCGATGACCATATCCCAATTGGTAAGGGAGTCGGACGGCAADGTCATGAGCCAATCCACGGCCTTGTCTTTCATCGTGTATGGAAAACACCTCATTTTTATTTGGTCGATATGAATCCCTTGGCGCGGAAAGCTCGACACCGTATATGAGAAGACTCGTAGGAATTGCAGGGCATCTTGGTTCGGTAGGCCGTGGAACGTAGGTAGTCGATTCAAGTCTATC
>BMAC01000694.1:189037-272504 GCA_014905375.1 Phtheirospermum japonicum | reverse complement strand
TCCCGTGAAACTGAGTGTTCGAACTTTGGGGGTCTTGGTTCGTAAAACCGTTTCCCCCTTGTTCGAACGTCGTCACAAAAGCCGGATGTGGGTCTTTATGAGTCACCGCTTGAGGTGACGGCGCGGGGCCGGTCGAAACCGATGGAGGCAGAACCCCTTGGTTGTCGTGGGCAAGGGCAGGGGGCATCGGATTTTCAAACGGGGCGGCCATGTTTTGATCTTCAATCGCCGAAGATAATAAGGGAGGCGACGGGACGTTGGACGTGTCTTGCCTTGAAGCGTCTCGTGCGTCTCGTCGCAACCTCTCGGGGTTCGGCAAGAATGGGGTCAGCTCCTGTCTGAGCGATCGTCTACCCTGCGTACACAACAACAACAAAGAGATCACGCGTATCGAATGTAAAACAATTATCTATCTACTTATTTACGACGACAAATAAGAACGCCATTGGCTTTAATCCATCCCCGGCAACGGCGCCAAAATTTGATCGAGGAGTTCTTAGCGCTCTAAGAATCGTCTCCTCAATAGTACGGAGTCAATTGTAGATGCGGTAAGTTGTCCCGAGTCGTGTCTCTCGAGGATGGATGTGATCGGCCTTCGGTTTCCTTTATGGTTCTTATCGTCGGTTTTGCTTAAACTAATTTAACCTAAGAAAGCGATAGTCATTGTTCGGTTTTTATAACTAAGATTTAAATTGAAATTTAGGATTTAAAAACATTAAAACTTTTAAAGGAAATTAAGCTTATATTAAAAACGATCAATCTAAACTAATTAACTATTAAAACCTAATGATTTGAAATTAGGAAAATGGAGGGAAAATTAAAGTCAACTTATTTGAATAAGTCAACAAAAGTACTTAGCATTAATTAAGGGTTTAAAAAGGAAGATCTTAATAAGCTTTTGCAAACTTAGAAATTGATTACAACTAGATAACTTAAAAGCATAAGTTCATAAGCTAGAAAGCTATAAAATGAAATTGAAAGTTTGATAATCAAAAGAGACACTAAACTATGATCCAAGACATAACACAATATTAAAAAGGAATAACATGAAAATAAAACTAGATTATAGAAAGATATTACCAAATGTATGTGATTTTAAAAGCTTGAAGGGGGAAAGCTTGAAAGCTGAATGATTCTTCACAAAGGAGACTTAAAACAAATCTTGAACATTAATCAACTAAGATCTAAGCTTGATTAATCTACAACTAATTACTAGGATTTATAGAAATTACAATAAGCAAAACAAATGAAAGGGAAAGTATTTCTGGTTTTGGAGAGCTTTCTTGGGGGAGAAAGCCTTCAGATCAAGTTGTGTTCTAAAATGACGTCTGAGTGATTAAATCTTCAAAATTTCTGCTTTTTTAGTCGATCGACTTCTTTTTCAGTCGATCGACTGGCAGTCGATCGGCCTTGTTGGCAGTCGATCGACTGTCGTGTCAAAATTGCCCAACTCTCTGGAATCCAGTCGATTTTGGGGCTCCAATCGATCGGACGGTAGTCGATCGGCCAATTAGGCATTCGATCGACTGCCCGCCAAAAATGTCAAAACTCCCTGGAATCCAGTCGATTTTGCCGGTTCAGTCGACCGACTTCAAAGTCAGTCGATCGACTGAACATTCAGTCGGCCGACTGGATTCCAGCGCCCGGCTCGATTTCTCGTTCTTTTCGCGTCCGCCAGTTTGTCGAACCTCGTCCACTGCGCTTCCTTGCTTTGTCCGTCCATTCCCGAGTCGAGTATCAACGATCCCAAATGAGCGTGGGCCCCGCTTGGACGTCCTATGGCCAAGAAAACGGAAAAGTGAAAAACTTACGAAAATTAATGATAAAACGTACGAAAACTAAGAAAATCTAGAAATACTAAAAACGGCCAACCCGACTCCTAAAGCAACAAAAAGCAAGTGAAAAACACGCAATGTGAAACAAAAACGATAATGAAAATATGTACAAAAAGATGAAAATCAATGGCTACCAAGAACGATCGTTTCCCTTCCCCGTTGCTCGATCAAATGTTAGAAAAGATACCCGGCCATTACTCCTTTTGTTTTTGGGATGAGTCCTCGGGTCACTTCAAAACAAAAATTCCACCCGAAGATCTACCCATGACGACTCCTATTTGCCCGATGGAATCACTAACCGGCCACTATTCTTTTTCAATTCCTAGATGGAGTCATCGGGCCACTACAAAACCACCATTCCACCCGACCATCGAGCCGATATGATACGTGGAATGTTTGCTTTTTGGCGGATCTTATATGATCTATGCAATGCGCCAAGAACGTTCCAACGAGTGGATCCTCCTGACAAGGAGGAAATTGTGTTGGTGGACCCTCCCGTTATCTTTCCACCTTGATCAAAAAGGGAGTACGTCGAGCTAATGACGTAAAACAAGCGCTTCTTGGGAGGAAACCCAAGTCCTTTTCATTATTTTCTTTATTTTCTTTCATTTTTCTTTCTTATTACAAAAAAAAATCCAGAAACATTTAAAAATTAAAAAAAAATTGGTATTTTGTTCTTTTGAACCTTGGTTTCGTTTTATGTACATATTTCCTTTTATTTTTATTTTGTGTGATTTTACTTTTCTAGGTTTTGTTTGTCGACATCAACTATTGGATGATGGATAGGAGTGAGTAGCGTTCATGGAAGTCGGAGGTACTAGCCATGCTCGATTTTTACTTGGATTGCTTGGATTTTTAGATGGACCCCACCGAGCTCGAACCAAACTCGCTCGGTTGAGGAGTTTCTACTCACACCCCTTTTACTTGATTTTCATTTAAAATGCAATGAGGGCATTGCATGGTTTAAGTGTGGGGTGGGTAGGTGGTTAGGTCCGGGTTTACAAGCATGTTTTGTCATTCTTAACTCGAGCCTTGGCGAAGTGACGCATTCTTGGCGAAGTGACGCTTACTACTTGCGCTTTTATATGGTTGAGTCGATTTTTGTGTCTTTTGTGTCTTATTACATGTTTGAACAACTCCACGTGCTTGGAAGTTTGAATAGTTTACTTGTCGAGTTTTTGCATGTTTATGGCCTCTTGTGTGAGGGGTTGAATTTTTGTGCTTCGTCCAAACCTGCATATATATATATATATATATATATATATATATATATAATATATATATATATATATATATATATATATATAATTCAATATTTTCTCGTGAAAAGATTGCAAAGCTTTAAAAACTCTTTTGATTTTGCTCCCAAATTCGGTGCAAACTAGTGAGTAGCCTTGTGTGATTTATCGGCTTGCTTGCATCTTTATGGAAATTGTATTGAGGAGGTTTGATTTTGCTCGTACATGATTGAATTTGGAAATGACCTCGAGGCACATATATCACCCTTATTCCGGCCATATTCATATGTGTAAGCTACTTTAAAAATCCCAAATGAGCCACCTTGAGCCTTTATCCCGTTTCTTGTTAGCCGAGCTCGATTTTAGCTCTTGTATCTTCGCGTTGGTGAGGTGAGAGAGTGCGTTGTTAGTTGACGAGAGATGTGTGGGAAATTTATTTTGAGTTTCGGGTTTTGAGTTGCTTATACAAAAAAAAAGAAGAAAAAAAAAGAATAATACTCCAACACAAATCACAATAAGTGATCAAGCGTGCGTTCATGTGAAAAGTCTAATTCAAAAAGGCTAAATTTAGTAAAAAGAAGCAAATTCAAGAAGCTTCTAAGTGTTGTGAAATAAAAGTCGGGAACGTGGGTGAATGAAAGGGTTTCGAATGAGAGTTTGGCGAATTGGGAAAGGTGAAGCGATTATAAGCATCGGGTTTTATAAGTTAGGATTTTGTGTGTTATTGATCACGTTTGATCGTGTGTTAGCCACTATATCCAAATGTCCATACCTTACCAAAGAGACAACATTACAACTCAAAATAAAGACCTCTTTCGATTCTTATTTGGTCATGTACTATGAGCAATTTTGAGTGTCCGATTTGCGAAATCTTGACAAGGTGCATGTATTGACCGATTTGAGCGTATACACGTCCCTTATCAAACACTTGAGCGAATTGAGCGAACACCCTCAAAATTTCACTTGAGAGGAAGTCATCGATTTAGCTTGCATTTGAGAAAGAGTAAAACGTGCAATGCTTGACGATAACGAGTTGGTGTTGATATTTCCATCTTTTTAATAAGGATGATCACAAGGATTTTTCTTTTTACACAATGTTCATTGCATGTACACTCTCGATTCTTTTCGTTGATCGAGGACGAACAAACCGATAAGTATGGGGTAGTATAGTGGTGAGTATTCCCGCCTGTCACGCGGGTGACTCGGGTTCGATCCCTGGCAACGACGCCATTTTGAAGTGGTAGTTTTCGTGGTGTTGAAATGAATCAATGGGTTCTTGGCTTGGTCTTATCGGAAATCAATTTAATTGAAGAATTCAATGTGTTTCAAGCTAAACAAAAGGAAGAAAAATAAAAATAAAGCATTTAAAATATCTAAACTATCCTAAAAATGAAATGCAAGTGCATAGGATGCCTCGTTGTATGCCTTAAATAGAAAATGCAAAGCAACAATGAAAATAAGCAAGAAAATGCATTGTTTCACCAAGTACAAGCATGCAAGCACAAGGTACAACTATGCATAAAAACTCAAATAATGCGAATTAGCAAACATTGAAAGCATGAATGTAAAGAGAAAGGAAATTTGACATGAAAGTTTAAAACTTTAAGGAAAATAACAAGCAATAAAGAGTATATCTAAAATTTAACCTAAAACTATGCATGAAATTAAAAATCAAAATAAAGCATAGGAAAAACTCAAAATCATGACGATCCAAGACCCGATCTATGATCTAGATATGTCACTCATCTAGATTCCATAGCCAATTGATATGTTTCATCATAAATTCAAAGTGCTAAAGCAAAAAGCATAAAATGAAGAACAAAGCATCGAAATGAAGAACAAGCATGGAATCAAACCATAAAGCATAAAATTGAAAGGAAACTTACTTGAATTAAGAATTGAACCAAAACTTGAATGAAATAGCATCAAAGTAAACAATCCAAGGGAGTACTTAAATTCTTCTTAGGCTTACAAAACCAAGGCCAAGCATGAAAGTAAATCTAAAACTAAGAAAAGAAAATTACATCAAAGCTTAAAATTAAATCTAAAACCTAAGGAAGAGAAAATTATCAAGAGATTGAGAGTAATTTTAATCCCAAACCCTAGCTTGGGTTGGGAGGGGTGTTCTTTTCTCAAAGGAGCAAGGTGTTGGCATTATATACTTGTTTGTAGGGGCAAAAACGTCCAAAAATGCTCAAAATGGCCGAACTCCGAGCGATGCAGTCGATCGACTGACATAGTAGTCGATCGACTGCCCAGTCTCGAACAGCCACTCTCTGCCAGGCAGTCGATTGACTGAAATCAAGTCGATATACTGAAAAATGTACGGAATTATCCAATAATGTCTTCATATGAAATGTATCCCTTTATCTTGGCTATCATCTGGCTTTTGAATCGTGTCATTTGGAATTTTCCTCCGAGGGTTATGGGTTCTGCACCAAAACCTACCACAAGCGAGGCGACGACGAACTGTCTCCACTTTAAGCTGATTTTTACCATTTTTATACTCAGAATTTGGAATTGTTGTAAACACAAGAGTTTTAGAAAATTCTCTAAGATTTCCAATGGAATAAGGTGGAGGAAAATGGCACAATTGGTTTTGGAGTTATGCTTGTATTACGACAACTGAGACATCCACCGAACGAATATAATCCTTTTAGCCACCTACAAAACAAGAATTCAAGCTTAAAAACCCAAATATAGCGCAAACACCTCTCACTTCATACTCTTAAAGTCAAAAAGAAGATAAACGAGAAAAAGTCTTAAAACCTAATGAAAAACGACTCGAGACTACTAGACACGACGCTAAACTCTAACTAAAAATAATAGGAAAAATACAACAATTACATGCAAAACAGCGGCGCATACAAATTGGAGGAATTAGAAGGCACTGAGATTCCCCGAGCTTGGAACATCTTAAACTTACGGAAATTTTATGTATAAAATGAAATTCAAAATGTTTATTTATAATGAAAATGCAGGTTTATTCTTGTTATATCTTCAGCACATTTCTCCAAAAGCCATATTTGGCTATGGGCGGATGCCCCAATTTCCTGACCAGATTGTCAGTATAAGCCAGGATTGGCTAAGGGCAGCTGCCCATGATATTTTCCTGACCTGATTGTCAGTGAAAGCCAGGATTGGCTAAGGGCGGCTGCCCATGATATTTTTCTGACCTAATTGTCAGTATAAGACAAGATTGGCTAAGGGTGGCTGCCCATGATATTTTCCTGACCTGATTGTCAGTATAAGCCAGGATTGGCTAAGGGCGGCTGCCCATGATATTTTCTTGACCTGATTGTCAGTTTAAGTCAGGGTTGGCTAAGGGCGAATGCCCCATGTTCCCGAGCTGATTGATATTTTGAGCAAGACCTGGCGATAAGTTCAAAAAGCCTAGATTGGCTGAAACTTGAAAAAAAAAACTCTAGGTCGATTGAAATGATTGAGAAAAAAGCAAGGAAAATTGATACATTCTCGAAGGAGATACTCTTAATTATAATATCCTGATAAAACTACTCAAAGCTTTCTATGAAAGCTTGCAAAACTTATTACATTGCAGGAAAATGAAAAGCAGGAAAATAGACAATTCAACAAAAAGACCCAGAAAGCATTTATCCATGAGAGCCTAAAGCTCTCCGATCTGAATTATGACTCGACCAACTCGCCAAAGCTCACGCTCGGTCTCATGATAGCGCTGGCGATATTTGTCAGTGCGCTCTGAGAGAGAATGGGCCTCACCGGTGGCGATGGTCAATCGGCTTACCGACTCTGCCAAATCAGCCTTCTCCACCTTCAACTGCCGATTCAATTGGCGGAGCTCAGCCCACTCTCTCTTATAGTGGCATTTCTTCTGTCTCTTCCTCTCCATGAGTAGATACAGATAATTTATCTTCTCACGGAGGACGGAGAGTTTGTCGGAGAGCTTAAAATTTTCCACAAACAAGGAGATATTCTTTTGTTTTACAGTATCAAGTTCTTCAAGAAGGGAATTGGAAGCTATTTCAGATAATTGAAGAAAGAATGAAGAATACATGCACATATTTAAAGAAAACAAAGGCACGTGCAAAGGAATCAAAAGTACTAGGGTTTCCAGAAAATCAGGAAACCCTAGAAGCCCAAGAGTTGATACAAGACAAAAAATATTTATAAATGAAATATTATTCGCAGTACATATCCGGGAAATGACAAAAAAGTCAGACCAGCCACGCAGGCGAACTACAGGTCTGACTAAAAGAAAGCAAAAAATTTCCTCCTAAAAACCTAAGTCCCAGCTTTTAGCTCGGCATCTAGCTCTACTGCCAACTGATCCACCACAACCTCATTCAAAGCGCCAGGCAAAGCTCCACCTGGTAGCTCACCCAGACCTGCAAAGGTTCGGGAGGGAGAAGAAGCAGGGGAAGCAACTACAGCAAGAGCTAGGTCTGGTTGAGACCGCTGAGGCTTGGCGGAGTTAAGGGAGGAAAAGATGTATTCTGCAAATTATGGTGCTTCGGTGGTGTGCATTCGATCTAGCTCTGGGACGTCGGCAAAGGAGGTTGGATCAGGAGGGTTCCTCAGAGGAAGATTTCAGTCGAAAGGGGCCCCTGGATTGGCTAGGGCCCACTTAGCTTGTTCATCCAAACCGAGGTGATAATAAACAATGGCCTCTGAGAAAAGAAGGGTGTAAAGCTTCTTGGACCCTAGGAAAGCTTCTCGGGTCTTATCCCTTGCCGCCTGAACCAATTTTAAGCCCTCCTCGGGGTTCAAAAACTCAGTTCTCCACCCCTCCTTAGCCTTCGCCAAGGTCTCATCCGCCAGACTTCTCGCCTCTACTAGAGCTTCATCTCTCACTTCTGACCGAGCTGTCTCTATCATCTTGTCCCGGGCTCTTTTCACCCCCGCCAGCTCTTCTTCCAGCTCTGCCAGCTTCGTCCTTTGCTTCTTTAACTCCACGCCTCGGTCCTTGGCCAGAGCTTTGAAGCGCTCATTCTTCACGACTAACTCCTTATTTTCCTTGATCACATCAAATTGGATCATGGATCTAGTCTCTTGAGTAGCCAGAAGGGCCCTCTTAGAAAGATCCTAGTCGCAAGAAAGAGGATTAGAACTTGTACAAGTAATGTGAGATAAAAACAAATGGAAGGAAATTTACCCTTGCTTCATCCTGGCACCAGGACTCCAGGAGCTCCCGATCATCCATCTTCTCTAGCATGGCCTGGTCCGCTGGCAGCATCTGTCTGCGCATGTATTGAAGAGCTACCTCCACCGAGTAATTTAGAATTGAGTTGATTGGAGGGGGAGCACTGCGCATGACGGGGGCGACAACTGGAGCGACTGGACCACTCCGAGTTGTGCGGGGCCATTTAGACAGGGGGAGCACATCTTCCTCAGACTCGGAGGAAGGGCCCCTCGTCGTTGTGGAGCGAGGAGGCGGTCTAGAGGGGCTGGGGCTTGGCAAACGAGCAGGTTGTGAACCTTGAGCTTGAGGAGCTGAGGATGAACCTGCCCCAGGAACAACCCGCTCCGGAGCAGCCTCTTCTCCCTTCTTGGATGCAGCCTCGAACATTTGACGCATCATCCTGGCTGGAAAAAAGGAAAAAGTAGAGGAGTAAGATGCGGAAATTAAAAGTATGATGAGACAGACCTGGATAAAAGAAAATTTTACCGATCTTTTTGGTTAAGGGGCCCGTTTCTAATCTGTCGTTTAAAAGGTCCAAGACAAAAGGCAGAAGGAGTTCGGTGACATAGATGGGATTCACGTTAAGGTTGGATATGATTTTCTGGATATAGGGAGCTCTGTCTGCTGAGGACAGAGGTGCATAGGAAGGTAGTTTTTCAATGGGCTTAGGGTCAAAACCCCAATCTCCACCGCAATAAACAAAGAAAAATTTCTTCCTCCAATCCTTGTTGGAGGTAGGGAGTTTATATAGGAAATAAACCCCAGGTCTGGCTGTAAGATAGAAGCAGCCTGGGAAAGAGTTCTTCGCTTGGAAGAGACGAAAGAAAGTATGAGTTATCGGCTCTAGACCAGCATAACGCATGGCCAGATTGTAGCATACCATGATTCTGAAGGAGTTGGGGGTGAATTGGAAAACAGGGATCTTGAAACTGGGAGGTGCAGGCCCGCTTGAAACTGGTCAACATAAAAGGTCAACCAGCCCGCCAGCGCCTGGCAAGCCAGGATATCCGCCGGAGGGCTGTAGGGATCATAAGATCGGAAATTTTATATTTATAGCGGACCTCCTCCACCGTCCGTTCACTGAGGATAGAAGGGACTTTGAGGTGTTCCAGGTTTGCCGGAGGGTACTCTAAACCCTCAGCGGAGGAAGAAGGGGTCGTCGTAGCCACAGGAGAAGATCACAGGGATCGGAGACCGTCACCGTCTTTGGAGAAGTGGATGGCGAAGAAGAAACTACTACCGTCGTCGGAGAGGCAGACGGCGAAGATGAGGAAATCACTGCCGCTTCTAGAGCGATAGACGGCGGTGGAGAGGATGCTCCTACCGCCAGAGAAGAGATAACTGGGGGAGCGTCGGGAAGAGAAGACGACAACATCATAAGGAATTAAAGAGTAAAAGACTGAGAAGATACCTGGTCTACGAAGGTGGTCAGAGAAACTGGACTGGAAAAAATTAAATCGAAAAATCCGCCGAAGTCAGAGAATAAAGAGAGAGAAACTTGAGAGTTTTTATGAGATGAGAATATGAAAAGTGAAAGTAAAAGAGTCCAGCGGGAATAAAAGGCAAGTTAATAAATTTGAAAAATGTAAATCGTGGAAAAAGCGAGATTTGATGGGATCCCCGCATTTAATGTGAGCAGGTGAACAGTACCCTAGGTGGTGAGCTGGAACGCCAACCGTCCTAGGGTAGGTCACGCGCCGCTGACTTGTCAGAGTCAGTATTGGGAAAGACGTGTGGTTATGGTAACCGTTTGGTAATATGGGCTGACACCTCTAATGCCAATGATTAGTCCTGGTCGCCCGACGGATTTCTTGGGGTTCGTACCAGTACGAGAAGTAATAAAGGATAAGTGGGGCCACATTTATTCCTAAAAGGCCCTGGAATGATACATCTCTACCCCAACCTTTTCGGGGGGAGGAGTTGATAGGGCATGAATAAGCCAGACCTGGTTTAGGGTAGACCTGATTTGAGATAACTAGAATGAAAGAAAGGAAGTTAGGCCAACTCGGTCCTAGGAAAGGTCTGACTAGGCCTTCTTGGAGACAGAACAGATATCAAAGAAGGATGGTCACGGCTCGAGAATTCTCCTGACCTGATCTCTTTAAGAAATGATTGTTATAGCTCAGGAGTCGTCCTGAGCTGGCGAAGCTCTATACAGGAAAATCCCCAAGACTGAGATTGAGCCTAGGTAGATATCAAGGCTAGAGTGATATAGAGAAAAGGAAAAAGGGAGAGAGAGATTAGGGAAGACCTGATTCCCTGATTCCCAGTGAGGAGACAAGTGGGACCAATTGTCAAAATTGGTTAAGCAACAGCCCTTGATTCGCGGCATGTGCTCCTGAGATCCTGGCTGGGGTCCTCACTGGGAAAAACTATAAATATCTCAGCCCCAAGGCTGAGAGAGGTATGTCATTTTTCTGTGCATTCCTTCTTCGTTTCCTGGAAAACACCTCATACGCTTTCTGACTTAAGCATCGGAGAGATTTCCACCGGAAAACCTCCGGTGGTCCTTTTCTGATGTACTTGTGTGTTTAGGAAAAAAAAGGAGTGCAGGTTCTAGGTGTGGTGACAAGGGTCGTCATATTTTTGGTTGAAACATTAAATATATAATTGTGAATTTATTTCAAAAATGTTGATTGATATTGGGCTAATTAGCATTTAATTTGAGAAATTAGGGTTGAATTGTAATTTAGATATTTGGGTTTGATTTCAAAAATTAGGATTAGTTTAGGTTTTAATTTGGAATATATCAAAGAATTACGGTTGAATTGTATTTGTTTAGATATTAGGGTTTAATTTCCAATTTTAGGTTTACTTTGGGGTTTATTTATCAATTAATTCAAGTTTTAGGCTTGAATTGTAAAATCTTAGATATTTCGGGTTAATTTTGAAAATTTTGATTATTTTTGGGATTAATTAGAAACTAATTTGAGAATTGGATTTAAATTGTAATTATTTAGATATTTGGAGTTGATTTCAAAAATTAAGGTTAGTTTAGGGTTTAATTGAGAATATTTCAAAAAATTAGGGTTGAATTATAATTATTTGAATACTTGGATTTGAGTTCGAATATTAGGGTTAGTTTGGGGTTTATTTATTAATTAATTCAAATTTTTGGATTGAATTATAAATATTTAGATATTTGAGGCGGATTTTGAAAATATTAATGTTGTTGAGCTTAATTAGCAATTAATTCGAGAAAATAGGGTTTAATTATAATTATTTAAATATGTGGGTTTGATATTGAGAATTAGGGTTATTTTGGGGTTTATTTAGAAATTAGTTTAGAATTTAGGGTTGAATTATAAATACCCGGGGTTTACTTAGGGTTTGATTGTAAATAGTTTATATTTGAAAAGTTTTAAAATGTGCGTGGTGGGGGTTTTCAAATGCCATGGTGATCGGCAAGTGAATGTTATGTGTTTAATTAATATTTATGTTATGACCTGTGATTAATATATACACGTTGTGATTGACTGGTATATATTTCGGTGATGATGTGGTGTATGCCACCGGCCGGGAGTTTTCGCCCCTTCAGTAACATATTTTAAATTATAACGATGGATTGATTTTATTCTTTCTTTCTACACTCAAACACTTTACCTTAGACTTGTTTTGGATTTAGTAACGAATAGAGAGTTTGTTACTAAATTTTGAACTGTCCACTTATTTGGACAATTTGAGAATTTGATTGTAATGTGATTCTCTTAGTCCGTATGTATTTGTAGACTTTTAAATTCTAGTTTCTATCTCTCTTTTGTTCTCGGGTGTATTGCTATATGTGTACTTAGGGAACTAAGGGGAGGTGCTGCCGAAATTTCCAAGTTCTCAAAGTACATAGTAAGATAATTTATTACTGAACATCACATTCTTGAATGGGATAGGGCCCTTACAAAAAATTCAATCTTTTTCTATAGTCGCTCTCTTACAGGTCACTTATCTATAATTCAATAATTTATATTAGGGAAAAAAAATTTTTGCCCCCCAGACTATTTCGATTTTTAAAGTTTACCATATGAACTTTTTATTGGGCGAACTGCAAGTTACCCACTTAAACCAAAAATTGAGTGGTCCTGTACACATCACCCAGTTTGATCAAAGGTACTTCGGTCATATCACTGCTTATTTCTGGCGCACGATTAGATCCTCCAAAAAGGCGTCATATTCACTCTAGCCGAATATGCATTCGGCTTAGCATCATCCTGATTCTACTCTTCGCCCCACTGGAAATCGTCTTCAGAGAACAAATCAAAGCTCTAAAATCAAATTACACACAAACAACTGACAATCAATTTGAGCTAAAAATAATCAAAGATCCACAAGCACCGCCGCAGGCGGCGGTGGCTCCACTGTCGGTCCCTTGGTTGCGGGACGTACTGAAACCACCGGAGATAGGAGAGGACTACAATATCCTCCAAGCCGTCTGCAGCATCGACATGATAATATTATTCACTGCCATCACGTTCGGGGTTGGGTGAACATTGATGGCGATCGACAATTTAGGGCAAATTGGGGAAGCCCAAGGGTACCCGACGAAGAGCGTCACCACATTTGTGTCGCTGGTGAGCATATGTAATTACCTCGGGCGAGTATCCGTGGGCTTTGCCTCAGAGATTCTGCTGGCCCGATAGAAATTCCCGTGGCCATTGATGCTTAGCATAATCCTCCTGCTATCGTGCACCAGCCACCTGTTAATTACGTTTGGGGTCCCTGCACTTAACGTCGGTGGTCATGGGGTTCCGCTTTAGGGACTAGTGGCCGTTGACTAGGAAAAAAGGGAGGATCTATCATGCGCCGGAGTGGACTGCTACAAGATGAGGTGATATGACCGGAGTACCCTTGATCAAACCAAATGATATGTACAAAACCACTCGATTTCTGGTTTGTGGGGTTAACTTTCAATTCGCGCAAAGTTTAGATTGTGGTTTGTCCCGAAGAAAAGTTTGTATAGTAAACTGTAAAAATTGAAATAGTCTGGGGGCAAAAAAAAATTCCCTTTATATTATTAATCATAATTAAGATATCATAGGATGAGTTTTATCGTAACTGGATATACAAACAGAGGGCGGAAGGTTACCTGTCCAACGTATTCGTGGAAGGGGTAGAGAGTTTCGTACAATTGACACTCACCCATCAGCAATGAAGGACATGGACAAATTGAAGTGTCGTTGTAGTCATATTAAATGCAGGAATTGCAGTTTCCACGATGTAAACGAGATCAAACTTTATCTCGTTAAAAATTGATTCGTACCAGATTACTACATCTGGACATCCCATGGTGAAATAAATCTTGATTCTACATATCTTGTCGACCCTGAGGTGCATGTTGGAGGATCATCTTACGTCGCTCCTGAAGAATCCTCAAATACCTTCATTAGTATGGTTTTCTATGTATTAGATCCAAACTTTGTATTGAGCCCTAATGTAGAAGATTTACCAGATCCTGAGGCCAAGAAATTCTATGATATATTGAGTGTTGAATATCAACATTTGTATCCCGGATGTGAAAAACATTCTTAGTTGTCTCTAGTTCCCCATCTCATGAACCTGGAGGCAGAAAATTGCATGTCCCATAAGTGTTATGATTAAGTACTCGATTTAATCAAAGAAGTTGTGTCAAAAAACAATCATATACCAGATGACTTCTACAAGAGAAAGAAGTTATTGAGGGGCATAGGCCTACCAATCGATAAAATCGGTTATTGCCTGAATGATTGTATGATCTATTGAAGAGACAATTCTAATTTGACCAGTTGCAAGTTTTATAACCACCCTCGATTTAAATCCACTAAGTGGGGAAAATAAAAATGATAGAAAAGCAGTGTTGCATATAGGAAGATGTATTATTTTCCATTAAGTCTTCATTTTCAAAGGTTATACGCATCTGCAGCAACTGAAAAGGACATAAGGTGGCATGATGAACATGTTGACGATGGTGTTATGCGTCACCCGTTGAATTTAAAGTCTTGGAAACATGCCAAGCAAACTCATCTGGAGTTTGCCATCGAATGTCAAGATGTAAGATTGGGAATTTGCACAGATGGTTTTAAACCTAGTGGTAGTTTGGGGGCACAATATTCCTCATGGCCGGTGATAGTCGCACCATACAACTTGCCTCCATGGATGTGTATAAAAGAGCAATACATGTTTCTGAATGTTCTTATTCCAGGCAATGATAAGTTGGATGTGTTTCTACAACCTGTAATCGCCTAGTTGAATCAGCTATGGACAGTTAATGAACCCTCATATAATATCCAAAAAAATTAGATTTCAGCTATGGGCAGCCTTTATGTGGACAATTAACAATTTTTCCGCCTACTCCATATTGTCTGGTTGGAGCACAACTGGGAGAACATCTTGTCCATATTTCATGGAATGTTTGAATTAATTTACTTTCAAGTGTAGTGAGAAACAATCTTGGTTTGATAATCATCAAATTTTTCTTGATTGTGATCATCTTTTTCGAAAATACAAAAGAAATTTTTGAAAAAATAGAAAGGTGGAGACTCTTCCATCGAGCGTCCAATCAAGAACGGAGATTTTGGCAGAGATAAAAAGTTCAGGGCTTTTGAAAGTTACTGATGTAGTATTAGCGCTCGTCAATGGACACATAGCAAAATCAAGTTGTTGGAGGAAAATAAACATATTTTAGGATTTGTCATACTGGAACACAAATTTGATTCGGCATAATAAATACATTATGAACATCAATAAAAAAAATGTGTTTGATAATGTGTTAAATATTGTTATGAATTTCAAGGGGAAGACAAGACACAATTCCAAATCAAGGAATAAATTGAACAAATATTGTTTTTGTCCTGGCCTAAAATAAAACGCAGCATGAAAGTACCCTAAAGCTTGTTACACATTGGATAAGACATCAAAATTTTCCTTGTGTGAGTGGGTAATAGCTCTTCAGTTTCCAGATGGATATGCATCTGGGTTTTTTCATTGATATGAAGGGATTAAAATTGTTCGAGATGAAGAGTCACAATTGCTATGTGTTCATGTAAAGGTTGATACCAATTGTCTTGCGTGAACTGCTTCCCATCCTGTGTGGAAAGCCCACATAGAACTGAGTTTTTTTTTTCAAGAACCTTAGCTGCAGAGAGGATAGGACTGATGATATGAGTCGTTTGGAGCATGATATTCCTTTAATTTTGTGTCAACTTTAAAAGATCTTTCCGCCTAGTTTTTTGACCCCATGGAGCATTTGTGAGTTCACTTAGCATATAAGGCGAGAATTGTAGGTCCAGCGCAATAGGTGGATATATCTATTCAAGAGATTTCTTCGCAAATTGGAGGAAAATATGAGGAACAAGAGGGCTCTATAGTAAACACATGTTTATCAAAGAGGCATTAACTTTTATTTCATACTATTTTGAAGATCATGTCTTAACGGAAAGGACAAATTTACCTCATAGTGATGATGGCCAAAATGGTGAAGATGATGATGATGATGATGATGATGATGATGAAATTCCTAAGGTGTTTTGAAATATGGTAAAACATTCGCAATATCGGAAAAAAGATTCTTGAGCAAATAAGATTTCAATGCGGTAATAAATACATTTTACTGAACTGTTAAGAAGTCCAAGATTTTATCAGGTTCAAAATGTCAGTCTTTATATTTTTTAACAAAATATTGATTATATGATAAACTAAGACAATTTAAATCTCTATCCATATGCAGTACTTTTGTGGAGGTTGTAAAATAGTCTCAACCAAACATTACAGATGGTGGACTCAACAAAAAATTGGAAAGTGAATTTGTCGATTTGTTTGAGAGATATATAAGTTCTTCTAAAATTATTATATACGGATGTGACATATATATATTTGCAATTTAAATCACAATCTTAATAATAATAATATGTTTATTACTTTCTATCATTATAGGCAAAAGATCATTTGAATAATATCACTTACAAGTACATTAAGAGTCTAGCATTAGGTCCATCACAATTTGGTATTATATATCATGTGGTATGACCTAAATCATACCTGACCTGAAAAAGAAGGTAGGCTGTAAAATAAAGTAGAACTGGTAGGGATGATCTGGGATGAGACCCCAGCGAGAAGAGGAGAATAGAGGGACGGACTCATAGATTGAGGGAATATGAACGACCTGACCTCATCTCGATAGAGAGATCTTATTAAGGTCAGGTCAGGATTATAAGAATGGGCCAGACTTGTTCTTCCTCAAGCGAATTGCATGATCAGGACATCCCAGAGGAGAATAGCATGATCAGGCTATTAGACATAACGGCCCAAGATTCGCGGGTTTATTTCCGAGATCTCGGAAGGGTCCCCGCTAGGATTGATTTATAAAAATCATGGCTTAAAGGCAAAGAAAGGTACGAGATTCTAATTATCCACTTGATATATTCCCATAAAGAATGCTTACTGACTTAACTATCGGAGAGGATTCCACAAGAATTCCCCCGGTGGTCCTTTCTAATGTGTCTTTGAGATACAGTTCAGGCAGAACTCGAAGGAAGGAAGTAGAAAGTATTGGGGCTCACATTTTTAGGGCGAAACAATTGGCGTCGACTTTAGGAAGGGTAAACAAGCTAAGGCGTGAGGTATAAAAACATGGAATCAGATGGACTCAAGCGAAATCTAATGGAGGAGCTAGGAGATACACCAAGTTCTGCCACACCGACTGGGATTCCACAGTCGGTAGGACCATCAGCAATAGCTAGGCGAAGCACAACGCAACCTCCTTGAGAAGCAGTGGTACACACCACTGGCGGACTAGTGAATGATGCTTTTCTACAACAAATATTGGACCTGGTCGGCAAAGCGGTGGAAGCGGCGGTGGAGAAGAAATTTTCAAAACTCTCACTACCCCAACCTGGAACAACCCAGCTATCTAATGTGGAGCCAGTGGCGATGGTCAAATGGCATACCGACTTGAGCTGATCGGCCCTTTCCTCTTGAAGCTGGTGATTTAGTTGTCAAAGTTTGGTCCACTCGCATTTGTAGTGGCGTTTCACGAAACTAAGCATTCTCCTAAGAAAGATGAGAGATTTTATTGGGTTTCTATCTCTTCAATCAAAGATGTCGGAGCCATAATAAAAATGCATATGGAAGAAGGAGCACATATAAAGGGAAAAATGCATAGTACACAAACTAGTACTAAGGTTTCCTTATATAAAGAAAACCCTAAAATATTACAAAACGACAAAAATTATTGTTCAATTACAAGACAAAAACGCAAAAGTAAAAATCAGGAAAAGCAAGTGACTACAAAGCAGTCAGCCTACGCCCCATAATCTTCGGTGCTCAATTCGCCACCAACTTGGACAGCAATCCTAGAGCTTTCCTCAATGTCCTTCTCGAACTAAGTTCCCACCGCCAGCTCGCCCAGACGAGCGACTATCAGGGAGGAAGTAGCCACTGGCAGGGCAAGAGTAAAGGCTCGATCTGGGTGAGGAGAAGAGACATAGGCGGGGGCATTGAAGACCCGGATAACGTTCTCAGTGAACTTTGAGGCACCAAGATGATGAAGGCGATTGGCATCCTTTTTCGTAGGTAAAACCTGCAGGCTCAGGAGGATCACCCAAGGCCATCTGGTGATCAAAAGAGGCAAAGGAGATCTCCTTGGACCACTTTTGGTAATAGTCTAGTCCAAAGTGGTAGATTAAATATCAATCAAAATATTTTAGAAGGAGTATCATAGACATCTAAAGGAGAGACGTGCGGAGTTATAGAACCCTACCGATGTTGATGAGGACGAGGTCTATTTAGAGACCGCCGAGGTAAATAAGGGTCACTGATATGGCGTGGGATGCTTATAGGGTCATCTAGCTTTGAAGGCTTCTAGAGAAGGTACCTCCTCTCCTCAATATAGTCGTGTCACAGAGCTCCAGACTCTACTGCATGCTTTTTATGATTCAGGTCAAGGCTCAGCTCGAGCCATACAAACGGGCACATCAAGATCAGCTCCAGGCAATATGCGAAGCGCATTTGCATGAATCGCTAGAGATGCAGGCGGGTCTCTATCATCAGATAATGGAGGAAGTCATCGTAGCGATGAGAGCATTACCACGACAGCCTCTCTCTGATCCTCTAGCTGATCCTGTAGAGTAGTAGTGTTAGATTAAGAAATATTTTCAATATATTTTTGTTTGATATTTAATTTAAACCATATATATTTTAGGAAGTTAAATATTTATGTTTCATATTTAATTTTAAAAAACTCTTGGCACCTACAAATTATATTTCAGATTTATTTTTGAATTATGACATAAGTAAAGAAAAATAATAAAATAAAATACAGACGGCTCAGAGCCCGTCAGCTAAATTTTGAGAATGCTGACGAGCAAACCCCGTAAGAAAATTTCTGAGAATACTTACGGCTTTGAACTGCCAACATTTATCGATGTCACATATACCCGTCACCAAATATTGACAGGTGCTATATGGCATCCAAGGGGATTACTGATAGGTAATACCTATTAGCAAGTCATTAATAAATGCTGACAGGTATGGTTATCCCGTCAGTATATAGTTGTTGATGCTAAAATTGTCGACGGGTCTTAATCGTCAATATTATTCTATTTTTTACTAGTATGAGAACCAATCTCGTCATGTGTTCATGAAAGGAAATAGAAGAATATGATTTTTTATGCTATCATAATTTAAGGGTCTTATATGTCAAGAAATGATGGTCAAAGATGAGAGATTTTGAAATTCGCGATAAAGTAAGTGTCGCAAATACGACTATTAAAACACGCGATGATTTTGTTCCTTGGCGACATGAGATGGCAAGAAAGTACTATAGTCTTTCAATGAAATGTAAATCACATGAAGAATCCAAGAGGATGTGGGAGAAAGATATAGTAAAGATTGTATTGCAGTTAAAGAACTCATAAAAACCTACAAAGACATGGAGTTAGGTGAAGAATCTGACACAACAAGCAACTCAATAAATCGGATTCTTGATTCTCAATGATCAAAAAATAAGGAGAGATAAAAAAGGGTGAAGGAACCACTTTAATGTAAAAGTTATATATATATATATATATATATATATCAAATGTAATAGCTGCCATTAAAGAATTTGGATCAAAGACACCAAAACCCCATTAATTTTTTTTTTTTTACATTGTAATAAAATGAGTCACATATACTTTAAGAAAACTTTTTGTAACATTTTTTAGATGTTTAAAATATTTTTAAATTTTGCTCTATCTATTATATGTAATATATTGAGTGCACATTGTGATACTTTGAGATATATTTGTGTTACATTCTATAGGTGTTATGATACTTTTACAATTTAGTACAACTATTTATATTATTATGTGATATGATACTTCCAATAGTATCTTCGATACATTTATTTTCGTATAAAATACTTTAGTTTTCTTAGTATCCAAAATACTGTATTAGTGAAAAATTGTAACTTCTTTTCTTGTAAAGCTCTTTCTATTTATACAGTACACAGAATAGAGATGAACTAAATATTTTTGTTACTTCAAGATATATTTGTGATATATTTCATAGGTATTGTGATACTTTTACACTTTAGTACAATTATATATATTTTAATTTGATACTTCCAGTAGTATTTGTGATACATTTATTAGCATGTGTAATACTTTAGTTTAATGAGTATCATAATTATTATATCATTAAAAAATAGCACTATTTCTTCTTCCAATATTCTTCATGACAATATGATAGTTTTTATATATGAACAATAAAAACATTGCAAAAAAAAACACAAAAAACAAATAGAGTGCCAAATACACAAAAAAGGGGGAAAACTATCATATTCATATATGACTAAAATTTACCAACAAAATCATAGGCAATATCTAAAAACTCTCCAATATACATATCTATGTAAACCCCCTATTTCCCAAAAAACATAGACAATATCTGAAATATCCCCAAACACATACATATCCATCTAAAATTGGTTTTGAAACACAAAAGTGCTTCACCTCTCTCATTTCTGCACTAACTAACAAAACTGAATTTAATAATTCCTGGCACACAAAAGTGCTCAACCCACTTCACTTTCTATGCTTGTAAACTGCATATCGGCTTTTCCCTTTTCAGCAATCTATTGTTTCAACTCCGCCTTCTCTTCATAAAACATATACATTTTCTTCAATGCACTCCCATGAACCTCATTGAAAGGACTTGAAAAAAGGCTTGCTTGCACAGACCTCTGCCTTAATAGCATGACGAAGAGTATTGAAAAGTGAAAAAATAATAATTACATAAGAACTGCAAATGATAGTCTTCATTATAAGTTGATACGACATCAAATATTCATTTAAAGTATTTCTGAAGGTTTTAGGTAAAGCGACCTCATTTCCTAGAAGGTGCAGTCATTTTTGGGAGTTGAGCGAGTTATTTTGTAAAGTAGCGACCTGATGTATGAGTGGTGAGCTCTTATGCGAGGTTGCGACCTATTATGATCCAAGCACTATTATGCCAGCTAGGCGCTGAGTAGTAGCTCGGTGTTGAAGGCTGGGCATTGTGATTTCTAGGCCTTCTCAGGCTAATGAAAGCTATCTTATGGGGTCCCGACGGACTGAATTCATGAATAAGCCCAGAGGCCTATAGATATGAACAGGCCCAGCGGCCTATGGGTATTCTAGTAATTCAATAAGAATTCTATTATTTAGGGGAATTTAACATATATGAGAAATCCTAATTATGAGTCGGTTATGCTATTAATGGTAAGAAAGGGAAACCCTAGAATTGGAATACTTCTCTTGTCTATACAAAGAGGACTCGGGCCTCATTCTTTCTCTCTAAGTTGATTTTGATATCCTACGTTTTAAGCATATTTTGAGATCTCTCTGACCTAAAGGCTCTCGCCTATTTCTAAGCCCTAATCTAACTTAAGGATCGGAGGCCGTCCACCGCCTTGGCTAGGTTTTGTTTTGAAGGACTCATTAGGTAGCCAGGAGATCTCTAGAGGTTTGATCAGGTCACTACGTAATTATTCGATGTTACTCAGGTCGATGACTTCATTTTTAAGGTCAGTACCCCATATTCTTGAGGCACCAATCTTTTTGGTTGCATCGTGTGACGCCGTCAGTGGAAAAGAGGGACATAGAGTCCTTGAGCGAAAGACGTGAGATTATTTTGTGAGAGAGAGAGAGAGAGACAGAGATACACAGAGAGAGAGAGAAACTTGACGGGGAGGATGGGTATACCTCGAAATTTAAATATTGAAGAGGATGCAATATGAAGAAGGATGACGAGAAAACACCGTTACAAGAAGATTTACATAATATAATGACCACACCACCATCAGCCCCAAGCAAGCACAAGACGGAAAAATCTGGAGAAGAACAGAAGAAAAAGAATCCAGAGATAATCAGGTAGAAGGCTATCCATATAGGAACAAAGGAGTGGGATGAATTACCAGATAACAAGCTTTGCTATGTCAGGGCCTGATGGGATTGATATTTCCAGACAAGGGACACGAGGATGATCTCTTACTAGGTAAATATAGATAGTAGGGTAAAGGGAAGGAAAAGGGTGGTCGGAAAGATCCTGAGCATGTACCGGAAGACTTAATTGAAGAACAAAAAAAGAGCAGGGAATATTCGCCATGGACGCCGAGTGTTGAGCTACACTAGTGCAGAAACTTCATATCCAAAAAGGTAATTCTGCCTATCCAGAACGCCTTTTTGTCCCTTCTGTAGTGACATAGTTCTAGAAAGTCTGTACTTTCCAGAACGCGTTTTTTTACCCTAGAGGAATAGCCGACTTTCTAAAGGGAAAAAAAGGCATTCTAGAAAATAAAGTTTCTATTCTAGAACGGTACCATCCCATGTTTATACTCCACTTTCTAGAATGGTTTTTTGAAATTAACGTTCTTGAAAGTTATACTTTTCAGATCAAAATGACGTTCTAGAAAGTGATACTTTCTAGAACAGTATTTTATAAAATAACAAACTGGAAAGTTATACTTTCCAGAACAGTTATTAGAAAAGACATTCTGGAATGTATTACTATCCAGAATAGTATTTAGAAAAGACGTTTTGGAAAAGTCCATTTTCTAAAACGAATTTTTGAAAATCCGTTCTGAAAAGTCTATTTTCTAAAACGATTTTACAAAGTTACCTTCTACAAAGTTTTAAAAAAATATAAAAAAATGAAATGAAAGCAGGAATACAGCAAAATCACTAATAATAAATATTGTTATTATATTAATTACATCACCAAAAAAATACACCAAAACTCAATAAAATCTAGTACACAACAAACTAAAACTAATATTAATACAAAAAGTTTATTTTATTCAACTATATGAAATTCAGAAAAAAAACAAAAAAAAGTATTGCCCACTTCTTATGGTAGGTTTATCGGTAAAAGTACTGCTACCGTTGTAGATATCACAAACGAGAGGAGGCAACATATTATCATACCGCTTTACAACATTGTTTGTTGCACTCACAATTTGTTGAACTCTACTCCTATAAAAACCAGAAAAAAAAAAGGATCAACAAACCTGTAAAGAGTAGATAAGAAATAAAAATTTTGAAATAGCATATTACCTTCCAAAAATATTATAACAGAGATGAATAAATCTAGACTACTTATAGTAAATTTGAATCCCGCGTAAGAATATATAAACCAGACGTTATGAATATGCATCCATGATGTTAAATTAACTCTCGGAAGGGGCAAAAAAAGGAACAAAAAAGAAACAAACAAACAACAAAAAAGGGGAGAGGGAGAGAGAGAGGGAGGGAGGGAGAGGGGGAGTTACCAATGATCCACTATAGCCCACATATTCAAGAAAATATTTATGCATGTTTATGACATCCATAGATGTTAGAAAATGGTTGCTTCTTAAAGTTATAATACAGTTTTACAATCCAATTCCTTTAAGCATGAATGTTTACGACATTCATGTACAATATTTTAAAAAGACTAATAGTAATATCCAGACTAACAGAAGCAAATGGACACAAGGGTAAGACAGAATTCTATATCTTCCTATCGGTTCCCATCTAGGGAAAGTGAAAGGAACATATATATATATATAATCAGAAAATGCACCTTCGATGAGGACAAAGTTTCATGGCTAAGCGAATGTGAGGATGCACTTTCTTTGAAAAGATTCATCGTTGTCAAGTGAAAAGAACATATATATATATATAATCAGAAAATGCACCTTCGATGAGGACAAAGTTTCATGGCTAAGCGAACGTGAGGATGCACTTTCTTTGAAAATATTCATCGTTGTCAACGGTGTTATCAGTTCAACGGGTCCCACCGGAGATGCCCAAGGCAACCTATCTCTCACATACGATCTGGCGACGTCCATAGGCGAACTAACTCCAGCTTCTACCCTCATTACCAATGATCTCGGCACGTCCACAGGAGAACCAAATCTATTTTGTCCCTGCATTATAGAAAATGAAGTCACTGAAATCCCGAATCAAAAAGAGAATATGACTAACACGTTCGAATGCATTACACATTCCATAAATGCACTTCAACACCATTTTCTTCTCTTGAAACCATTTCTTCGCTTCCAGAATAGCTTTATTTAATCTATCGACATCTTCTGTTCATGAAAATGAGAATCGTACAAATACGTATGATTGATATATATCGCAATGCAATACCATGTTCGACTATTTTCACAGGAGAGGTCGTGATTGATTTATTTTCCATCAAATGCACATTGACATTCTAAATGAATGCGTGTGACAAGGTTTACCAAAAATATATATACAGAACTTAAACCAGAAAAAGATAGGGTATAAAAAAATTAAATTTTACTCACTTAAAATAATAAATTAAAGAATAATAACCAAGAAGTTGTGAAGCAAGGTAACAAAATACCTCAAGGTTTTTGGAAGTTAACCTCGAAAAAGACTCCACTGAATCGAGACCCTTATCCATGTTGCGACATTTCTGTAATAAAAGCAGGATACACCAAAATCACTAATAATAAATATTGTGATTATATTAATTATATCACCAAAAGATACACCAAAATTTAATAAAATCTAAGAAAAAAATAAACTAAAACTAATATTAATACAATATATTTTTTTATTCAACTAAATGAAATCCTCACTCTTTTCGTCTGACACCTCAATCGATTGTGCATCATCAGAAGACGATGACAACTCTGGATCGCCTGGCAAGTCAAGTGTAACACTTTTGACGGGCCTCGTATCGATTTCGACTAGCAGCAACGACAACGGAATTAATCTCAGGCTCGGCGCTATCCGAGCTGAAATGTCGTTACTCGAGTTGATGCTTAAGTCGAGGTTAATGCTTCGAATATTTTTAAGTTTTTTTTTTTGTTCTTAGCATTTTTCCTCCAGAAGATGATATCTTTTTTTTTTAAAACTTTCTTCGGCACAGAGAGGCGTGACGCCTTCTAATTCTGGAATTCTTGTTCAAGAAAATTCTCAACATCTGTATCTTCATCACCTTTGTTCCTAAAACAGAGACAATATGTTTATAAGTTTCATCTTGAATATATATAAAAAGGAAAAAAAAAAGTCAATTTTTATAAGTTTAAAATTTTCATTATGAAGAAATTAATAAAATAAAGTGAGTTTTAATAAGTTTATCATTTTCATCTTGAAGAGATTGATGAAAAAACACCAAATTTTAATATCATTTTCATCTTGAAGAAATTAATTAATAATAATAATAAAAGCACATTTTAATAAGTTAATCATTTTGATTATTAATAATAATACATACTGTAAGGAAAACAAAAAACTTGCATGATCATTACCTGTTTCTGCAGATGAGCTCGACAACTGGTCAGTTTGTCCCTTGTCTAAATCTCTGCTATCGTAGTCACCAGAAGAAAATGATCTAGAGCAGGATACGTCTTTTTTACACCAACGGACCCAATTTATATCCTCCATCAATATTCTTACCAGCAGAGAAGTTATCTTTTTTACTTGCACCATTAGTAACGTTCTTGGTGGCAGATTGGTTTTTCCCGTCAGGGACTTTTCTTCGACAAAAAATTGGCTTTCTTCAGCTTCTTGAATTCGGATTTGATTATAATCTCCACCTCCATTACATCTGGATCTGTATCTTCATGGTCACTCCCTACACAGATATATGAAAAAATACAATGAAGAAAGCTGAGATTATCGCTTGGATGAAGATTTATAGATGATGACAACACCTAGATTGTCGTTCAGTTGTAGAGAATACAGAGAAGAATCCACAAGTGATAAATATACAGGATTTTTTAAAAAAAAAATCAAAATTATGACCAACAAAAAAATATATCAAATGCTCGAATACTCACTCAGCATAGGGTAACAGCTGCTATTCCAGCATGCGGGCCTGCCAAAGATATTAAATTTCTCACCTATGCCAAATAGAAATTGATGTGGCATGAGTAGACAGGCCTGGATTGGGGTAGACCTCATCTGGGCTCGCTAGGAAAAAGTCCATGAGACCTGGTCAGCCCGGTCCCTGAGGAAGACCTGATCTAATGCTCCTAGAGAAAGCCAGAGTGGCATATTGAGAAGGGAATTGACCCAGCCCAGGATGAACCTGGTCTAATGTGGATTTCCTATGAAACAAACCTAAGAGAGTAGGATTAAGGCAGGTCTGGTGTCCTTATCTCCCAGAAGGGAACAAGTGGGACCACTTATTGAAAATTAGTTGCATAATAGCCCTTGATTCGCGGCCTTTGTATCCGAGATCCCGGATGGGGTCCCCACTGGAAAAAACTATAAATACCTCAGCCTCAAGGCTGAGAGAGGTATGTCATTCTTGCGCATTCTTATTGCCTACTGAAACCTCCAATACGCTTTATCTGACTTAAGCATATGAAAGGTTTCCACCGGAAAACCTCCGGTGGTTCTTTTCTGAAGTATTTTTGGGTGCAGGTTAAGCTTACACATGGTAAAGGCTTGGTTCCAGGAGTAGTCAAGTTTTCTGGGTGAAACAATTGGCGCCGTCTGTGGGAAGGATTCAAAGCTAAGACGAGAGATAACGGATGGCTTCAGATGGGCTACGGAAAGATTTGGTGGGGGGATCTGGGTGGTACTCCTAGTTCTTCCGCACCATGGGGCATGCCACAGTCGACAGGGCTGTCATCGACGAGTCCAGGGGGGACAGGACTGTCAGTAGCAGCCGGACCAAGCACCACGCAACCCCCCTCTGGTGGATCCACACCGGTGGAGGGCAGATTGCTGAATGAAACTTTCCTTAGGCAGCTGACTGAGCTTTTTGGAAAGGTCGTGGAAAAGGCTGTGGAGAAGAAGTTTGTAAAGCTCTCAATGCCGCCATCTAAAACACCCCCAGCCCGGATAGTTCGGATATCGGTAACAAAACCGTCGCATGGCCAGCGCACGGTTTGGACCCCCCTCTAGGACAGAGAAGAGAAATTTTCCAGTTCTGATAGCGAAACATCGGGCCAAGCTAATCCGGAACTCGCAGAGTAGATGCAAAATCTGCAGAAAGAAGTTAGAGAGTTTAAGAAAAAAATAGCGAGTGTTGATGCGATTCCGGCATGGAGGGGCACGTCGTTCACTGAGGAGGTCATGCGTTATTATGTTTTGGCCTCCTATAGATCCATGGGCTTCGAGTATAACGGGACAACAAACCTATGGGATCACTTGAGTCATTTTAAAATCGCAGCGGCTGTGCACAAATTCTCGAATGCGATCATGTGCCGGGTTTTCCCAATGACTTTTACTAAATCAGCCCATCTCTGGTTCAGTCAGTTGCCGCCGCATTCTATCAACAACTTTGAGGAGTTCAGCTCGGCATTTCTGCATTAGTTTACCAGCTGCAGGAAATACCAAAAAATGTCGTTTGAGTTGTTCAGCCTTAAGCAAAAGGAGAATGAGAGCTTGCGCACATATATCAACCGGTTCACGAATGCAAAGCTGGAGGTGTCGTCGGCATCTGTGGAACTCCTGGTTCATGTGTTAGCACGAGGACTCAGGCGAGGAGAATATTTTCAGTCGTTGGTAGTAAAGCCAGCGCTGAAATTTTGTGAGCTTTTATAGTGGGCGGAGAAGTACATTCACTTGGAGGAAGCCTTAAAAATCAAGGAAGAAAGAGAAAAGAAAAGAGATCGGTACGACAGAGAGGAGAGAGTTCCGGTAAAGAGATCTAGCCTAGACCTGGTGGGAGGACGGCCTTTCTTTGACAAGTACACTCCCCTGGCGACCCCTCAGGGGGAGATCTTGCAGAAAATCGAGAGGCATCCTCATCTCAAGTGGCCCAAAACTTACTCTCAGAAACCGAGGAAGGAAAGGTCTGACCGATTCTGTCGATACCATGATGAGTATGGACATGACAAAGATCAATGTACTCATCTAAAGGATGAATTGGAGAGAATGGCACAGGCTGGGCACCTCAAGGAGTATGTGCAGATGAGGAGAGAGGAGTCCAGGTCTGACTTTTGTAGGCATGATCGGCCTCAAGTGAACAGAAACGAGCAAGATAAGTGGTGAAATGGTGGGAGACGAAATGACCAAGCCCAGGTCGTACAAGGATAAATCCAGATGATCACGGGTGGAGAGTGGGATGAGAACTCTAAATGAATTCAACACAGCTATGTCCGTGCCACAAAAGACTTTTTCAGGAAAACGCGAGAGGTAGGACAGATAGAACCAAGTCAAAACATATGTTTTGGATCCGAAGATGAGAATGGCATCTTGGCTCCTCACACGGACGCCTTGGTCATAACAACCATTATTGAGAATAAGAATGTGAAACGATTATTTGTTGACACAGTAAGCTCTGCCAACATCCTTTTCTATGATTGTTATCGGCAGTTAAAACCTTATGTAGAGTTAGAAGAAGTCACAACTTCATTGGTAGGACTTAGAGGGGGAGCTTTGAAACCCTTGGGGGCGGTAAGGCTTCTGGTAACACTGGGAGAAGATCAATATAGAATGACTAAGACGATACGATTCTTAGTGGTAGATGCACCATCTTCATACAACGTTATGCTGGGACGGCCATCCCTGAAGCGGTGATTTCGGTATACCATATGAAGTTGAAGTTTCCTGCTTAGGATGGAACAGGCGAATTTAGGGGAGACCAGTATACGTCTAGGCAAACGTATGTCGAGTGCATTCGACATAATGAAAAGGAAAGACAAAACAAGAGAGCTAGGGTAGAAAAAGCATCACCAGAGATAGCTCGGAGAGAAGAAGGTCTGATGATGGTAGAGGTGATCCTAGGGGATGATAGTAGGGTTGTGCGTGTGGGAACAACCTTGAGCCCGGATATCCTGGTAGACCTGGTATAATTTTCTAGAAGTAATGTTGACGTCTTTGCCTAGTCTCCATAAGGACTTGGTGGGAATAGACCCAGTAGTAGTCAAGCACCACCTCAACATTAGCCCTGGAGAAAAGCCAGTGAAGCAATGAAAGCGTAACTTTGGTCCAGAGAAGGAAGCAATTATTGAAGCCGAGGTTGAAAAACTGCTGAAAGCTAAGCACATTCAGGAAATACAATATCCTGAGTGGCTTTCTAACACGGTATTAGTCCCCAAGACTCAAGACGCTTGGCGCATGTGTATAGATTTTCGTGATCCTAACCGTGCTTTCCCTAAGGATCACTACCCTCTTCCAAGGATAGACCAGTTAGTCGACTCCACGTCGGGCTGCGAGCTTTTAAGCATGATGGACGCCTCACATCATCAGATCAGGTTGGTAGAGGAGGACTGGAAGCGGGTTAATTTTATAACTCCGAAAGGAACATATTGTTACGTGGTCATGCCATTTGGGCTCAGAAATGCAGGTGCCACGTATCAGCGATTGGTGGATAAGATGTTCAAAGCGCAGTTGGGAAGGAACATGGAGGCATACGTCGATGACATGTTAGTCAAAAGCGTGAAGGCAGCCTCACACATGGATGATCTGAGAGAAACCTTTGATACCTTAAGGAAATACAGGATGAATCTCAATCCCAAGAATTGCGCATTCGGGCCAGAGCTAGCAAGTTCATGCGTTATATGGTTACTGAGAAAGGGATCGAGGCCAACCCGGAGAAGGTAAGAGCCATCAGGGAAATGGAGGCACCAAGAAAAGTCATGGAGATGCAGTGCCTGGCAGGTCAAATTAATGCCCTGAGCAAGTTCATCTCCCGCTCAGCTAAAAAAAGCTTATCATTCTTCTAGGCATTGTGGAAAAAGGATCGATTTTAGTGAAGTGATGAATGTGAGGAAGCATTTCGGATGTTGAAAGAGCACCTGGCTAACATGTCGTTACTTACCAAGCCAATCCAGGGTGAACCTTTAATTTTGTACCTGTCAGTAGGGCAGCAGGCCGTCAGCTCTGTCTTGCTTAGAGAGGAAGGCAAAGTACAGAAGCCGGTGTATTATTGGAGTAAGATATTGCATGATGCTAAGATTCGATATGTGGAGATGGAGAGATCAGTGCTAGCTCTGGTTGGCACGGCGCGCAAGCTGCGACCATACTTTCTCTCACATAACATAATAGTGCGGGCCAACCTACCATTGAAGGCCATCATGGACAATCCAAAGGCATCAGGACGGCTAGTCAAATAGATAATTGAACTCAGTGAGTTTAATATAACTTTCGAAGCCCGAACAGCCATTAAAGCCCAGGCATTGGCTGATTTTATGTAGGAAATGACCAGCTCTCCCAAGGACAAAAAGGAATGGTAATTTTTACGGATGGATCGGTAGGGAACCTAAGCTATGGTGTAGGCATAGTATTAATCGACCCGACAGGTGTGGCTACTGAATATGCAGTAAGGATGAACTATACCCTATTTAATAACGGAGCTGAGTATGAGGCCCTTTTGAGAGGAGTTCAAATGGCAAAAGTTTTGGGGGCAGAGCAGGTATGCGCAAAATTTGATTCACAACTTGTGTGTAGACATGTAAATGGAGACTTCAAAATAAGGGATGAAAACATGTAGAGATACTTAGCTCAGTTCAAGGAATTAGCTAAGGACATGAGGACCCTGGCTGTCCTTCAAATCCTTAGAGAATAAAATACAAGAGCAGACTATTTAGCTAAGGTGGCTAGTTCAGCTGTTGAATTTCAGGAGAGAGTCATCACTCTATTGATGGCGGACCAAGAATTCGGAGAAGAGCAAGTATGTTCGGTGGATGAGAGAGAGGACTGGCGCTCTCCCATCAAGGCATATCTAGAAAAGGGAGCGCTTCCGAAAGACAAGAGGGAAGGAGTAAAGGTGAGAACCAGGTCTGACCGATTTTGTTTGATTAAGGAGACATTGTTTCAACGGGGATTTGGGTAGCCCCTGTTGCGGTGTCTAAGATTAGAGCAGGGCACCCATATCCTCAAAGAAATCCATGAGGGCTGCTGCGACAACCATATGGGAGCGAGGGCCCTAGCCAGTAAAATATTGCGAGATGGCTATTTCTGGCCATCACTACGAAAAGAGGCTGAGGACTATGTCAAGCGATGTGAAAAGTGCCAAAATATGTCTCCCTTGGCTCACCAACCAGCAGAGACAGCTCATGATAATGAGCTCTCCCTTTTCCTTTGCGAAAGGGGGGATAGACCTGGTCGGACAATTTCTAATGGCCCCAGCCCAGAAGAAATTTTTGATCGTGGCCATTGATTACTTTAGTTAGTGGGTTAAGTCCGAGGCTCTTGAAAAAATTACGGAAGAGGTGATGATGGGTTTCATCTGGAAAAATATTGTATGTCGGTTTGGCTTTCCAAGGGTCATGGTCTTGGACAATGGTACCCAGTTCATGGGGGTCGAAATCAAGGCTTGGTGTGCTAAAATGAAAATTCAGCAACACTGCACATCTGTTTACCACCCGCAAGCGAATGGACAATTTGAAGTAACCAACCGCATCATTGTCCAAGGAATCAAATCACACTTAGAAAGATCATGGGGTAAATGGGTAGAAGAGCTAAGTTTAATACTCTGGGCCTACCGTACTAATCCTGAAGAAAGCACGGGTGAAACTCCCTTAAGTTTGGTTTATGGTATAGACGTCGTTATCCCCACGGAGATCAACCATGAAACCCACCGAATACAGAACTTTGATGAAAATTAAAATGACGCACTAGTGCAGGACACACTGGATTTAATTAAAGAAAAAAGAGATCAGGCGGCAGTCAGAATGGAGCACGTACGAGGACGAGTTCAGGCGGCTTATAACAAGACAGTCCGAAGGAGATATTTCCAAGTGGGAGACTTGTTCTTACGTAAGGCTGATCTGGGGAAAACCAAGGGGAAGCTGGATGCTACTTGGCAAGGGCCATTTCGAGTCACAGAGGTTTTGACTGGAGGTGCTTACAAGCTGGAGGAAATGGATGGGGATGAGATACCACGCGCATGGAATATTTTGAATTTACGTCAATTTTATGTGTAATGTGATTTCGCAAAACTTATTTATATAATGACGATGCAGGTTCATCCTTGTTTGCCAACTAGGGTATCACTCTAAAGCCAGGATTGGCTAAAGGCGGATGCCAATGAAAATTCCTGACCTGATTGTCAGATGAAGCCAGGATTGGCTAAGGGCGGATGCCCATGAAAATTCATGAAAATTCCTGACCTGATTGTCAGATGAAGCCAGGATTGGATAAGGGCGGATGCCCATGAAAATCCCTGACCTGATTGTTAGATGAAGCCAGAATTGGCTAAGGGCGGATGCCCATGAAAATGCCTGACCTGACTATCAGCTAAAGCCAGGATTGGCTGAGGGAGGATACCCCAATCTGCCTGACCTAATTGTAAATATAATTTAGGAGTGGCCAGGGACAGATGTCCCAATTTCCCTGACCTGACGGTAAGTCTAAAAGCCAGTATTGGCTAAGGGTAAGAACCTTAATTTGCTTGATTTGATTGAACAGATAAAAACAAAGATTGGCCAAAATTTCGACGGAAATATTCTCGCATTCATCACAAAGTTTCTGGCAATACAGCAAAGGAAATATGCATACGCCTTCTTCTACGAATTGAAAACTGACGAATTTGATTACAAGTGCAAAGAAGCGATAGAAATATAAAATATTCAAAGAAGCCCAGAAAACATTTATCCATGAGAAGTGGAGACCCTCCGATCCGAGGCTAAAACTCGGCAAACACGCCACAGCTCACACTCAGTCTCATGATAGCATTGGCAACACTTATCGGCTCGCTCGGAGATGGCATGAGCCTTGCTGGCAGCGGTGGTCAATCGGTTTATTAACTCCATCAAATTGGCCTTTTTCTCTTGCAGTTGACAATTCAACTGGTGGAGCTCAGCCCACTCCCGCTTGTAGTGGCTCTTCTTCTGCCTTTTCCTCTCCAAGAGCCAGCACATGTAATTGATTTTCTCCCAGAGAGCGGATAGTCTGTCTAAGAGTTTGAGATTTTTGACAAACAGAGAAAGATTTTTTTGTTTCATAGTATCAATTTCTTCAAGCAAGGAAGGACAAGCCATTGCGGAAATTGTAAAATAAAAAATCAGAAATGTGCATATATAAAGTAAATGAGACACATGCCATGGAATAAAAAATACTAGGGTTTCTAGAAAACCAGGGAACTCTAGAATATTAAGAGTCATTACAAGATAAAAGTTATTATAAATCAGAGATTGTTCAGAATATGAGTATATAAAAGCAGACCAGCCACACAAGCAAACAAACAGGTCTGACCAAAGCAAACAAAAAGAGCGACCCTAGACCTAGAGCCCAGTATCCAGCTCTTCTGCAAGCTGCTCCACAGCCTTCTCTGCTAAGGCGCTCGGTGAAGCCCCACCCGACATCTCACCCAGACCTGCGAAGGTAGGGGAGGAAGTGAATTCAGGAAGAGCAAGAGTGAGAGACTGGTCTGGCTGGAGCAGCTCTGGCTCGGGAGGGCTGAGTGTGGTAAGGACGTGCTCAGCAAATTCGGACGCTCCAAGCTTGTGCAAGCAATCCTGATCAGGAGCATAGGAAAAGGAGGTTGGTTCAGAAGTTGCCTTCAGAGAAAGGTCCTTGTCAAAAGGAAGACTAGGATTATCCGAGGAACATTTAGCCTGCGCATTCGGACCGAAATGGTAGTAACCCATAACCTCGAGGACCAGCAACTTGTAGAGCTCCTCTAAGCCCAGGAGGGCCTTCTGGGTCGTCTCCCGAGTGTGTTGGATCAATTTTAAACCCTTTTCAGAGTTTAGAAGTTCGGTCTCCCATACCTCCCGAGCCTTGGCTAGAATGCCATCAGTCAAATCTCCTTGCCTCCGCAAGAGCCTCATCCCGCACCTCAGAGCAGGTCATCTCCATCACCTTTTCTTCGACCTTCTTCACCTCAGCGAACTCATCCCTGAGCTTTTTCAGCTTAGCCCCTCACTCTTTAGCCAGAGCACGAAAGCGCTGCTCCTTCTCACGCAGCTCCTTGTTCTCCTTGATCACATCGGACTGCATCATGGATCTCGTGGCCCTAGTGGCCAGGACAGCTCTCTTGGCAGTAGCCTAATCACGAGAGGGGGTTAATAAATGGACAAAAGATATATAAAAAGAATGAGAAAAGAAAGAAGAGTTTACCCGGTCTTCATCCTGGCACCATGACTCCAGGAGCTCACGGTCAGTCATCTTCTCAAGGACCCTCCACTCCGTGGATGGACACTGACCGCGCACGAATTGGAGCGCCACCTCCCCGGGACACTTCAAGATGGAGGTATGAATGAAGAGGTTGGTGTTGAGGGTAGTTGCCGCAGTGATGGAGGAAGTGCGTTTGCCCTGAGCGGTTCTGGGTCTCTTGGCCAGAGGAGTGTCATCCTCTTCTGACTCAGAACTTGGGGCCACTACAGCTGTGGGGCGAGGGGGCATTCGAGAAAGGCTAGAGCTCGGCACCCGGGAAGGGTTGGAGCCCTGAACCATGGGTAGGGAAGAAGAGCCCACTTCCTAAGCTCTCGGCTCTAGAGTAGCCTCCGCTCCTTGTTTGCGAGCAGCTATCATCTTTCACATCATACTTGCTGGAAAGAAGAAAGAAAAGAGAACTAAGAATCTATGAAAAATAACTACGGAGGGCAGACCATGATAAAAGGGATTTTACCAATCTCGCGAGTCAGGGGACCTGTCTCCACTCGCTCATTAAAAAAGTCTAAGACAAAGGGAAGGAGGAGTTGAGTTACATGAAGGTGGTTCCCGTTAAGGGTTGAAATGATTTTTTACAGGCGAGGAGACCTGTCCACCACGGGCAGGTGACGATAACAAGGTAGCTTCTCAATCGGCTTAGGGTCAAAACCTGAGTCTCCATCACAGTATACAAAAAAGAATTTCTTTCTCCAGGCTTTATTGGACCTCCGGGCTTTGTTGGAGGAGCCCATACAAGAAATGAACTCCAGGTCTGGCGCTGAGGTAAAAGCAGACGGGGTGAGAGATCTTATCTTGATAGAGCTGGTAGAGGTGTGAACTGTAGGGTCCAGACCAGCGTACCGCATTGCCAGGTTATATCCTACAATAATTCTAAAGGAGCTGGGGGTAAACTGAAAAATAGGGATTTTGTACATTGTGGTGATTTCCAGCATCAAGGGGTTTACGGGAAGATGCAAACTCGCCTGGAATTGATCGATGTAAAAAGTCAGGCGGCCTGCCGGCGCTTGGCATGCCAGAATACCCACCGAAGGGCTGTATGGGTCAAATGTTCAGGGAATTTTTATTTATGGCGAATTTCCTCAATGGATCTATCGCTAAGAGTGGACGGGATCTTGGGATGATCTGGGATAGGTGGAGAATATTCAAGCAAGGACGATGACGAAGCGGCTACTGCCGCCGCCGCCGAAGGGGAGGACGGCGAGGGTGAGGAGGCTAACACCACCGGAGGAGAAGAAGTAACAGGAAGAGCATCGGAGGGAGAAGATGATGACATTGTCAGGAACGTAATATGAGAGAGTGAGAAAGTACCTGGAATATGAGGGTGGCCGGAAAAAACTAAAGCTTGAATTTACTGGATTTCTAGAGAGAAAAACGAAAGATCGAGAGTGTTTTGCAAAAGTGAAAATACAAAAAGTGAAGAAGAGAGAGAACACGGCGGGAATAAAAGGTAAGAGGATAATTTCAAAAGACAAAAATCGAGAAAAAAATGGGATTTGATGGGATCCCCACATTTAATGCTAGGCAGATGAACAGTGCCTTAGGTGATGAGCTGGAACACCAACCGTTGTGGGATAGGTCACACGCCGCTGACCTATCAATGGTACAGTACTTGTTTAGACGTGCAGGCATAGTAACTGTTTCGGGGTATGGACCAACACCACTAATGCCAATGATTAGGCCTGATCACCAGGTAAATTTTTGGGGATTCGTGAAGATACGGGAAGCAGGAAAGGCGTGTGGGACCTCATTTACTCCCAAAGGCCTTGAAATTTTATAGATCTACCCCAACCATTTTGGGTGGAGGAGTTGGTATGGCATGAGTAGACAGACCTGGATTGGGGTAGACCTGATCTGGGTTTGCTAGGAAAAAGACCAAGAAACCTGGTCAGCCCGGTCCCTGAGGAAGACCCGATCTAACGCTCCTAGAGAAATCCAAAGTGGCATATTAAGAAGGGAATTAACCCAGCCCAGGATGAACCTGGTCTGATGTGGATTCCCTGTGAAACAAACCTAAGAGAGCAGGATTAAGGCAGGTCTGGTGTCCTGATCTCCCAGAAAGGAACAGGTGGGAAAACTTGTCGTAATTAGTTGCATAATAGCCCTTGATTCGCGGCCTTTGTTTCCGAGATCCCGGACGGGGTCCCCACTAGGAAAAACTGTAAATACCTCAGCCTCAAGGCTGAGAGAGGTATGTCATTCTTGCGCATTCTTATTGCCTACTGAAACCTCCAATACGCTTTATCTAACTTAAGTATCGGAGAGGTTTCCACCAGAAAACCTCCGGTGGTCCTTTTCTGACGTATTTTTGGGTGCAGGTCAAGCTTACACAAGGCAAAGGCTTGGTTCCAGGCGTAGTCAAGTTTTTTGGGTGAAACAGAAATATATCAATTATTATATTTCTGAGGTACAAAGGGCGAATACAAGAAATGGATACAAGAACTACAAGAAAGAAAAATAAAACTTGTGGTTTGAAAAAAAAATTATTTTCATGCTCAATTCTTCATTTCAGTGGTCTGATTGGCACTTACTGGAGGTCCACCGTCACATAATTCAACGACTCCTCTTCCAGCCAGATTACTTTTAAATGTATGATATAAGAAATAAAAGAATGAGAAGATTATCATATATGATATAATGGAAAAAATTTCAAACTTTTTGAATGATCGATCACGAGCATTATGAATTTTCGTAAACAGAAAAAGGAAAAAATAGTATTGATTTTCTATGTAGAGAATATGATTTGGATTTCATTGTACAAGATATTTTATGTAACATTCCTTACATAAAATTAAACGTGCATTAAGCCATTAAATGTCCATTTGAGAACAAAAAGCTTATTTAAGGTTAAAGAGTGGTTGATTTTGGATACACACATATATAAGGCAGCAACGAAAGATTTGTAAGTTTCGAAAAATGTATTAATTTGTGATGTGATTTTCCGAAGATTATAAATAATAAAACACTCGTAATATCTTCATAAGAATTCAGAAAGCTACCGAAATCTAAAATAACATGATTTTGTATAGAAGATAAGATAATAATTAAAGCTCATATGGGCGGACATAACATTATTTTTTCACCTGGGAGAGTCCGATAATGTTGTATCCTTCACTGAGTTCTTTAATTTTCTTCACCTGTAAGTGGAAGGTTTTTTTCTGAAATGAATTTCCACGTAGATAAAGCTAAACACTTCAGTTTAGACAAAGCTATAAATACCTTCTCACAAGCGATGGTTGTTTACATTAAACAAACATAAAAAATTATTTTAGTTGTTATATTTCTTTTTATTGAGATGCATAAATCGGCCGTCAAAAAGTTCATGAAGAATCGATGAACCTGTGTTAGATGAATCCCAAGCACCATTTCCAATTTCACAGAAGAGAAACAGAACAAAACAGCATGATAACACCAAAAACGCTTTTCTTTTTCTTTTAATGATAATAAAAAAAGATGTTCTAGACCATAATAAGAAAAGGAATAAGTTTTTTGACATTTCTACTCATATACTCGACTCATTACTAGGGTTCTTTTATATTATTTCTAGTTACATTATTTCATAAAAAATAAAAGAGATAAGTAACTTTCGACCAACATGCTCGACCAAATCAAATCTTGCCCGCCATTGTCGTTAATAATTTTGCAAATCCCATCGATTCCTCCATCATAAACTCCAAGAGTTGAAGGATATGTAACCTAATAAATTTAAGTAAAGATTTTCTAAAACGTCAAAGATAGAAATTTTTTTATAAAAAATGCGATTTAAGATAATATCACATACCATAAGGGCATCTAAGTTTTTCTTATGAGCTTCTGCAACCTTCTTTAATTCTTCAATGTTGATGTTTACCCTTGGAATCTGTTCCAACCACAACAGTTTTCATCCCACACATAGCCGCACATGCAGGGTTTGTTCCGTGCACTGAAACTGGAATGATGCACACGTTTCTGTGGTGGTCCCCTATCGGCTACATCAGAAATTTAGCAGACACAGGATATATATTTTTTATTTTTTTATAATTTCCCAGTTCAATAACTAGTAATGCTTCAAGATAACAAAGTACCATATATATTATGTAATATCTCAGCCTTTGAACAATTATTACATTTCTAGTTTCTCATTAAGTTATCTCAATACATACCAAGTGATATGCTCAAATAATCATCAAACCTGAATACTCTCCAGCAGCACCAGCGTTAGGTTGCTGAGAGAATAAATCGAATCTAGTAATCGTGCATAACATTTCTCCCAGATTCTTGAAATTTTCCTGAAAGTTCAAAATAAAAAATAAAACAAGGTCATTATTTTAATTTTTATTTTTGTTATTCATCAAGGATAGCCTGGGAACCTTCACTACAAAAGAGAAAGGAATTTGTAGAGCTGAGTTTTCCGTAATTCATAAAGCACAACATTTTTTATAAACTTCCAGTTAGATGAATGAAATAAATAGAATAAAATAGTAAGATGGGTAATAGGCAGCGAAATTTCCATAAAGGCAACAAAACAAGAAAGTAAATATAACAAAAATGTGTGCAGAAATTAAAAATGGCTGATCTTGAAGTTATAAAATACAAATATGAAGCATATTCATATGCACACTAGCAAGGGAGTGTAAAGTACAAAGACAATTGAAAATGTGGAAATGAACAAATAACTGAAATATTAGAATAAAATAGATGATCTCTATAGCAGAAAAGTACAAATAAAACATCACTAATCAGTAACAACTCTAAAATAGAACTCAGGACTGTGATCAACATCAAAAGCACATGTAAGCGAAAATAAGTCGAATGCTGAAGCGAATGATTGAACATGTTTCTTAGACCCTTGGGGGTCAAGGGGAGTCCAGGTAGGATTCAATTAAGGTGAATTCATGTATTTACTGAGAGCAAATTATATCAAAGGGGGGTTATAACACCCCAAATTATGAGACTACCTAGGAAAGCCTAATATATTTGATTGGTAAACTCATACCAACAAGGTGCATCTTCTTTTCTGGAAGCCCTCTTATCGAAACTCCAAAGTTAAGCGTGCTTGGCCTGGAATAGAGATGGATGGGTGACCCCCTGGGAAGTCTTTCCAGGGTGCGCGTGAGTGAGGAAAAAGCGAACTAGAAAAGACTCGTGTCGGTATAGTGGGGCTAGCCATGAGGTCTGGAGAGCGATACTGGGGCATTACAAATGGTATCAGGGCCATTTGTCAGCTAAAAATCGGGAACTAAGTGCTATGCGGGACAAGGTTGCAATGCATTTGGAAAGCCCGTGAGGGAGAAGGCCCCAGTAGAGGGAGCCCAAGATCGGGATAGCCCACGGTTACAATCTTGAATCCGTAAGAGCGACTTCTAGAATCCCAACACCTGGTAACAGATCCTGAGATAGTTCAAGCGCGACGAGGACGTCGCGAGTTTAAGGGGGGTAGATTGTAACACCCTAAATTATGAGACTGCCTAGGAAAGCTCAATATATTTGATTGGTAAACTCATACCAACAAGGTGCATCTTCTTTTCTGGAAGCCCTCTTATCGAAACTCCAAAGTTAAACATGTTGGCCTGGAGTAGAGGTTGGATGGGTGACCCCCTGGGAAGTCTTTCTAAGGTGCACGTGAGTGAGGACAAAGCGCGCTAGAAAAGACTCGTGTCAATAAAGTGGGGCTAACCATGAGGTCTGGAGAGTAATCCTGGGGCGTTACAAAGGTATTGTTGTGCATTACACTAGCCATCAAATTATAAAAACATGTATTCATTATCTACTATATGCCACCCTATTCTGCTAGACAATCCAGAATTTGATAATTCTATAATTAACTGAATTAACATGAAGTATGGACTCTCACAAAGAGATCATCATAACTGCTCCGTGAGTTCATTAATATTCAAGCAAGCTGTTAAGACACAAAGAGCAGTCTCCATTCTGAAGCAAGTTCATTTTTTCAGGACGAACTGAGATTTTGTAGTTGAATACTTTCTGGTTTTATTGGGAAAAAAAGAAAATTACTGTCACCGACTCAATTAAAAAGCCAATCAAAGAACCCTAAATTTACATTTTTAAATTAAAAACTCATTCCAAAACTAAACTCTAAACTAATACCCAAATCAGTTGTTTGTTTGTTTTCGAAACTCATTCCAAAACTAAACCATAAATTCACACCTGTTTGTTTGTTTGTTTTCTTAATAAACCCACAATCAAGATTCTCATAATCATCAAAGAATGGAGCTAAAACACAAACATTTCAGCAATCTGAACGATTCCCCAAAAAGAAACAAAATCAATACAAAAGCAACCTGGGCATTCTAGATTCAGAAGGGGAAACCTTCTCCGCACCCTGGGTAGCGCAAAAACACACAACTCTCCTTGAAACCCAATCAGATAACCAAACCCTAGATCGATAAATGACTACGGAAAATGATAATTGAATGGGAACTAAGGGATTAAACAGCCCAGGTGCATTCGACATTCAATATTTTTCAAAGACTTAGGAATCTTCCCTAAATTGTAATTGGGGTTATTGAAACAAGAAATTATGAATTGAAATGAAAAGGATAGACTGAACGGATTTACTATTCTTTTGTGTTTTTTGCGATGATTTATTATAGAAAAGACTTGCGAGAATGGTATTTTATCTTACCGTTCTATATCAAATAGTACATCCAGAACGGTTTAACAATGCCTTTCTAGAAAGGAAAACTATGGGGGCCAAAATAATTTCACTTGTGCGATATTTAATTTAAAAAAGACTTTAGAGAATGGTTTTATTAAAACTATTCTGAATTGACGTACATTCTAGAACGATATTAAAATAACGTTTTAGAATGTACACTTTGCAGAACAGATTTACAATACTGTTCTGGAATGTACACATTCTAGAACGTTATTCAAATACCGTTCTGGATTGACTCATAACCCAGAACAGTTTTTCCATAACCATTCTGGAATGTCTAATTTCCAGGATGGTATTTTAAAACGGTTCTGGAAAATAATCTATCTAGAACGGTAATTTCAAATACCATTCTAGAAAGTTTAATCCAGAGCATTTTAAATACCCGTCTGGATGCACCAGGATGTTCTGTTCTAGAATGCAGTTTCTGCACTAGTGCTACTCAAAGATGGGCAAAGACATCCAACAGGATACACATCTTCATCTGATGATAGCCGTGTCAAAAATCACTTTCTCATGGGTAGATGAAGGCACGATTATAAACAGAAAATCCCACGACATGAGAAGGAGTATGATACTAAGGATAGGAGATATATGGGGTAAGGTTCTAAGTAGAAGTAAAGAAAACGCTGGGTACGACGTTGGGAAGATGATGAAGAAAGTTGTAGTGAAAGCGAAGAAGCATTTGTGGATTATGGGCTAAGAAAACGATCTCATAAACATAGGGGTCGGCGCTATGAAGAAGGGGAAGACGATGTTGGGGAAATAGGTAATCGAACAATCTGAGATATACAAGCTACGCTGCTGACTTTACAAAGACGGGTCGATGGAAATAGACCTACAGAACCCACGGGGCATCCTTTCTCAGATAAGATATTGCGGGCTACACTATCTAAAAATCACGAAGCAATGGAACTACAGTATGATGGTTCAATTGACCCCACACGACATATAAAAGGTTTTGAGAATGAGGCTGTACTAAAGCAATATACAGATGCAATGGCATGTTGAGCCTTTTTATCTACACTTCGAGGTTTAGCACAGGACTGGTTCCACCAATTTCCATCAGGGAAAATCATGAGCTTTCAATATCTGAAGTCAGCCTTTTTGAAGAATTTCGCCAGTGTAAAAGTGAACACAAGGACGGCACAATCTTTGTCCGTGATGGTACAGCGACCTTCAGAAAATCCAAAAGAATATGTTAATTATTTTAATAAGGCCACAATACATGTGCCTACTTCCACGGATGAGATGAAAGCCGGAGCACTCCATCAAGGAATAAGGAATCAAGGTTTACGCAAGTCTTTGGCCAAAAAACAAGCACGAACATATGATGAGGTTTTGGAAAGATGTGATAAGTATATATAGGTGGAAGAAACAGAGGAAAAATTTAGATTACGTTTTGCAGAGGAGGTCGTAGGTTTGGAAAATTTTACCTCTAAGAGATCCAAACCCCATAGAGAACCAAGGCTAGATGTTCGAGGGCTCTTAAATATGGAGGCAGGTGATAAAGCGGTTGTCCGGATTGAAAGAAGAGATTGGAGAGACGATAATTTTAAACATTTGGCATACCCGGTTGCAAAAGTGTTCACGGTCATGGAGCGACAGATACTTGATGCTACCAGGTGGCAAGAGAGCTATTCACACCCTCCCACTAACCCTAAATCTAAGTTCTTTTGCAGGTTTCATAATAATTATAGACATGCAATAGAGCATTGTAGCACTTACGCGATGAGATTGAAAGGCTCATTAAAGCTGGACATTGAAGGAAGTTATTTACAGAGACAATGAATCACGAGAAGTGGTACATTCACTACCCCCACCACCTACAGGGGGCCCACAACCGAATCAGGCTAGAAATCAAGTGAAACAAAGTGGCCTAAAATAGAATGAACAAGGGCGGATAGGATGAAATGAAGGAAGGATTAATATGATCTCAGGAGGACCAACGGATGGGGATACAAATAATGCAAGGGAAAGACATGTGAAAGCATCTCGACCTGGTCCATGTGAGGTCGCTGCCATTAATAGGCGACCTTCCACATCAAGACTGATAATCTCATTTAATCCTGAGGAAAGGCGCGGCCCAGAGATGGAACATAATGATGCATTGGTGATTGATGCTGAGATAGCAGGCTATGAGGTCTGCAGGGTGTTTCTGGATAGTGGGACTTCTATCAATATCATATATTTGGATTGTTTGAGGCAGAACCTAAAAACAAAGGTGCAACTAGTGAATACCATGATTTATGCTTTTAATGGTGCGCAGGTTATTACGAAGGGTGATCTGACACTCCCGACAGTATTGGGAAAGGGGGACTTGAAAGTCGAGAGAGATTTAAAATTTTTAATCATCAAATGATATTGGGGCGACCTGCCCTTAACACATTCTAAGTAGTTACTTCTACATACCATATTAGTATTAAATTTCTAGTGGGAGATAAAGTAGGGGAAGTAATTTCAGAACAGCAGGTTACCAGATCATGTTACCAGATGACGGTTAGAAAAGGTATGAGCGAGAATAAGCTAGAAAGATAAGGAGATGTACAAGAGGGAATATTAGTATCAAAAAGATGAGGGAAGAAGAAATATATGTTCGCCCACATGAAGTCCTAATGGAGATCTCACTAGAAGAAGGTCGCCCGGACTATACAACAAGAATAGGGACCCAGATGGGAGAAGTTGATAAGGGCGAGCTGATTGAATTACTAAGAGAATTTCTAGACATATTTGATTTTGGAGATGGCGAATTGCTAGGAGTATCCCCTGAGGTTGCCTAACATCATTTGAATTTTGACCCAGAGGAGAGGTCTGTTAGGAAATAGATGAGACACTTTGGGAAAGAACTAGACAAGATAATTGAGAAAGAGGTGCAGAAATTATTAAAGGGAGGGCATATTCGAGAGATACAGTTTCCAGAATACTTATATAATATTGTGATGGTGCCCAAACCCGGGAAAAGGTGGAGGATGTGTGTGGACTTTCGCGACTTGAACAAGGCGTGCCCGAAGGATCATTACCCATTGCCGCGAATCGATCAGTTGGTAGGCTCTACTTCAGGCTGCAAGCTGCTAAGCATGATGGATGTATCATAGGGATACCATCAAATCCCTATGGAAAATGAAGATCAACCCAAGGTAAGTTTTGTAACCTCCACAGGCAGTTACTGCTTTGTATATATGTCGTTTGGGTTAAAGAATGCAGGAGCGGCCTATGAGAGATTGGTGGATAAAATGTTCAAAGACCAGTTGGGGTCAACCATGGAGGTTTATGTAGATGATATGATGGTGAAGATTAAGAAAGTTGAATCACATGTGGAAGACTTGAGGAAAGCCTTTGTTATACTGAGACTATATGGGATGAAGCTCAACCCAAAGAAGTGTTCATTTGGTGTGCGATCTGGGAAGTTTTGGGAATATATGGTTACGAAACGATGTATCGAGGTGAATACGGAAAAAGTGCGGGCTGTTTTGGAAATGCCACATCCATGCACAGTGCGCGACTTACTAGTGTTAACTGGTCGAATTGCAGGGTTAAATAGCTTTATTTCCTGGTCGGCAGAAAAGGGGAGTGCCCTTCTTTAAGAAGCTAAGGAAAGGATCCAAGTTTGAACGGACACAAGAGGCTGCAGAAGCTTTTAAAAAGCTGAAAGAATACCTGGCCGAAATACCATTATTAACTAAGCCAATGCCGGTAGAGGATTTAATCTTATACATCAGTTGGAGAGGCCGCAGTAAGTTCGGTGCTTATAAGGGAAGATGCAGGTGTGCAGAAGCCCATATATTATATTAGCAGAAGTTGAAGGTAGCCGAGCTGAATTACTCAGAACTGGAGAAAGGTGGATTTGCATTGATATACACGGCACGGAAGCTACGGCCTTATTTGTTGGGTCATACGGTTAAAGTACGCACCAATTTAGCTCCCAAACAAGTATTAAGTAATCCGAACATATCAGGAAGGATGGTGAAATGGGCAGTAGAGCTTAGCGAATATGGTGTGGTATACGATCCACGAATGGCGATCAAAGCACAAGTGTTAGCGGATTTTTTGAAGAAGATGGTGCAACCTACTGAACCAGGAGAGGAGCAAAAAACATAGATACTGCATACAGATGGGTCAACCATGACATCAGGAGCTGGACTTGGAATTGTCCTGACAAGTCTGGAGGGAGAGAACCTGGATTTCACAATGAGGTTAGGTTTTAAGGCTTCTAATAACGAAGCAGAATATGAAGCATTATTACAAGGCACAAAGATGGCAAGAGACCTAGGCGCAAGACGACGTAAAGCTTATACAGATTCACAACTGGTAGCTCACCAGTATGATGGGTCCTTTGAAGCTCGGGAGGAACGTATGCAGGAGTACTTGAACAAAGTAAAGGAAGGAGTGATACAATTTAAAAAGTTCGAACTTGAACACTTACCACAAGCTGATCAACTCGCCAAAATGGCGGGAGCTTTGGGAACTTAGAATATCCGAAAAGTCATATTGATGGAGCTAAGTCACAGTAGCATAGAGAAGGGCAAAGAAGTCATGGAGATTGATGAAAAAGAAGATTGGCGGGCACCGATTCGGGAGATTCTCGAAAAAGTGTTCACAAGAGTCATGCAATTATCGACTAAGGAAGCAAAGATAGCGACTCACTTTTGTTTGATGAATAGAGACTTATATAAGAGGTCGCGTTTTGGACCTTACTTGAGGTGTTTGGCGATGGAGGAAGGGATGGAGGTGTTGAGAGAAATACATGAGGGTTATTGTGGCACTGGTGGGAATAAATCTACGAGATGGTTTCTTTTGGCCAAACATGAGGAGTATGGCAGAACAGCTTGTCATGACTTGTAAAAATTGTCAAATGCATGCAAGGGTGATTCACGTGCCTGCTGAGGATATGATGGTGAGGATCTCGCCCTGCCCCTTTGCGCAATGGGGTATTGATATAGTAAGGACTTTCCCGCCAGTGCTCGGTGGCATGAAACACTTAGTGGTCACAGAGGATTTCTTTACAAAATGGGTGGAGGCCGAAGCTGTGACGGGCATAGGCGAACAGAACATAGTTGATTTTATCTTTAACAATATTTTTTGCAGATATGGAGTCCCGCGAGTGTTAGTCTCAGACAATGGAACCTAATTTAATAGGCAGATGATTCAAGACTAGTGCAAGCAGATGGGGATGAAGCAGCGATTTGCTTCTGTGGCACATCCCCAAGCCAATGGCCCGGTCAAAGTCAATAATCGTATTATTATGTAGGGGATTAAACTACGATTGGAAAAGGCAGGGGGACAATGGCATGAAGAGCTCGCATTTATTTTATTGGCTTACCGAACAACCCCCCGAACTACAACAGGTGATTCACCTTTTAGCCTTATTTATGGCATGGAGGCTGTCATCCCAACAGAAATAGTAGGAAGATCGCAACGATTATCAACATTTGATGTAGAGCATAATGAAACACTAGCTACAGCAGCTGTTGACACAATTGATGAAACACGGGATATAGCTGTGTTAGAAGAATCTTCGTGGTGTTGAAATAAATCAACGGGTTCATTGCTTGGTATTATCGGAAATCGATTCAATTGAAGGATTCAATGTGTTTAAAGCTTTGAAAAAGTAAAGAAAAATGAAAATAAAGCAATTAACCTATCTAATCTAAACTAGAAATTGAAATTGCATGTCGGTAGGATGCCTCGGTCGTATGCCTCAATGGAAATGCAAGCAAAAAGGAAAATCAAGCAAGAACAAACCATGTTTCACCAAGTTCAAGCATGCAAGCACAAGGTATAATTATGCATAAAAACTAAAATAATGCAAATTAACACTGGATAAAGCAATAAAAGTTAACGAGAAAGTTTAAAACTTTATGTAAAATAACAAGCAACAAAGTCTAGATTTAGGATTAAGTATGAAACAATGCATGAAAATAAAAATCAAAATAAACCGTAGGAAAAACTCAAAATCAAGACGATCCAAGACCCGATCTATGATCTAGATGTGTCGCTCACCCAGATTATATGGACGATTCAAAAGATCAAGCAAGAAATCAAGTAGATAAGAGAAAAATCATAATATGAAGAACATGCATGAAATTGAAGAACAAGCATGAAAATAAAGAACAAAGCATGAAATTTAAAGGAAACTTACTTGAATCAAGAAAGGAAACAAAGCTTGAATGTAATTACAATCAAAAGTAACAATCCAAGGGAGTACTTGGATTCTTCTTATGCTTACAAACCCAAGGAGGTGCTTGAAATTAAATCTTACCTAAGAAGAGAAATTACAACAAAGCTTGAAATTAAATATAAAAAACTAAGAAAGATAAAATCATCCAAGAGCTTGAAAGTAATTTAATCCCAAACCTTAAGCTAGGTTGGGTGGAGGTGAATGAATTTACAAAATGAGGGTTGTTTTCTCTTTATACAAGTCTTAATTGGGTTTAAATGGGCCAAATTAGCCTAAAAGGCTTGAATTCCTGGGTTTGACCAAGGTTTGACCCAAGTTTGCACCTTGGCGCAAGGCTTGGCGAGTGTTTTGGCAAGCGTAGCGCTAGGAGGAGGCCTTGGCACCTGTTGTGGTGAGCAGTTTGGCAAGCGCAATGCTGGGAGGAGGCCCTGGCGCCTATTGTGGCGAGTTGTGTCAAGTTGTGGATAGTATTCCAGAATGTTGGGTGGTTTGAAGCCTCCCCTGGCCTATAAAAATAGGAATTTTTGCACATGAAAACCCAAGAATTTCACAAATTTTAAATCAATTAAAACCACTTAACCCATTTTCACATAAAATCAAAAGAAGAACACAAAAACCCAAAAATAAGAAAAACAACCTAGAAAACTTAGCTAAACTGCTCAAGAACCACTAAAAGTAATATAAAATCCTAATTAAGAACACGAGAAAAACACCACAATTACATGCAAAACAACCACCCCACACTTATCGGTTTGTTCATCCACAAACAACGAAAAGAATCGAGAATGTACATGCAATGAACATTATTCAAAAAGAAAAACCCTTGTGCATAGGCTTATTAATATGATGAAAGTATCAATATAAACTCGTTATCGTCAAACATTTCTCGTATTACTCTTCCTCAAATGAAAACCAAATCGATGACTTCCTCTCAAATGGACTTTTGAGGGTGTTCGCTCAATTCGCTCAAATGTTTATTTATATGGGACGTGTATAAGCTCGAATTGGACAATGTATGCTCTCGACAAGATTTCACAAATCGGAAACTCAAAATTGCCCATTGTACTTAAGCGAACAAGAATTGAACGAGGTCTTTGTTTAGGGTTGTAGTGTTGGCTATTTGGTAAGGTACGGGATATTTGGATATAACACACGATCAAACGTGATCAATAACACACGAAATCCTAATTTCCAGAACCCGAAGCATATGATCGCTTCACCCTTCCCAATTTTCCAAACTTTTCATTTGAAACCCTTTCTCAATGTTTATTTCACAACACTTAGAAGCCTTTTGAATTTGCTTCTTTTTACTAAACTTAGCCCTTTTAAATTAGGCTTTTAGCTCGAACGCACGCTTTATCACTTTTCGTGATTTGTGTTGGAGTATTATTCTTTTTCTTTCTCTTTTTTTTTTTGTATAAACAACTCAAAACCCAAAACCCACAATCAATTTTCCTCAAATTCTAGTCAACTAACAACACTCTCTTTCACATCACTACTCATGAAGATACAAGAGCTAAAATCAAGCTCGGTTAACAAGAAACGGGATAAAGGCTCAAGGAGGCTCATTAGGGATTTTTAAGTAGTGTATATATTTGGATATAGCCGGAATAAGGGTGATATATGTGCCTCGAAGTCATTTTAAAATTTAATCATGTACGAGCAAAGTCAAACCTCCTCAATGCAATTCAATAAAAAAGTGCAAGCAAGCCGATAAATCACACAAGGCTACTCACTAGTTTGCACTGAATTCGGGAGCGAAATCAAAAGAGATTTTAGAGCTTTGAAATCGTTTCACGAGTAAATGTTGATTATTTATATATATATAGGCGGGTTTTGGACGATACACAAAAATTTAACTCCTTGCACAAGAGGCCATAAACATGTAAAAACCCAACAAGTAAACTATTCAAACTTCCAAGCATGTGGAGATTGCTTAAACGTGTAATAGACACACAAAAGACACAAAAAATCGACTCAACCATATAAAAGTGCAAATAGTAAGTGTCACTTCGCCAAGAATGAGTCACTTCTCCAAAGCTCGAGTTAAGAATGACAAATCATGCTTGACAAAAACCGGGACCCTAACCACCTACCCACCCCACACTTAAACCATGCATTACTCGCATTTTAATGAAAACCAAGTAAAAGGAGGGGGAATATAAACTTCCTTAACCGAGCAAGTTTTGGTCGAGTTTGGTGGGGTCCACCTAGGCATCTAAGCAATCGAAGCAAAAATCGAGCATGGCTAGTATCACCCGGCTTCATGAACGCTACTCACTTATCCAATCGCCCAAGGTTGAAATCCAAAAACAACACACTATATAAGAAAGTCACACGAAATTAAAAACTCAAGAAAATATGTACACGAATCTCAACAAAATATTTATTTAATCAATTTTTCAAATATTTTTGGATTTTCATTTTAAGAAGAAAGAAAGAAAATAAAAGAATTAAACGTTAAGAACTTGGGTTGCCTCCCAAGAAGCGCTTGTTTTATGTCATTAGCTCGACGTACTCCCTTTTTGATCAAGGTGGAAAGATAACAGCTTGGTCCTTGGGCCTGGGGTCTTGAGTCTTGGGCAATTGGTCCTAATTGGTTGGCCCGATTGTGGTGGTCCGTATGGGTGTCCTTGTTCAACCCAGGCTACTTTTTTAGTTGCGTACTTTTTGAATGTACACGCTCCTGAGAAGTCAATTAGGCTCCCGACCGTTACGTAAATAGCAAGCACACTTATGACCACCTGACCTTTCAGGTACGTTTCCAAACGTACAAAAACATCATGCAATTGCATGGACACGTTACTACCTGTCCAGGTTCATGCTGCCAGCTTGAACGTCTTAATGCTCCCTTTATGGACATCATTAAGCTGCTGTAACTTCCTCGCTGGAACCCCTATAAGGGTGAGAGGCTCCTGCTTCATTCACACGCTGAAAAACACGAAAAGAACCTGAAACACTCTGCATACATATCATTCTGCATTATTACTTTTCGTAGCTCTGTCCAAGTTTCTCCAGTTCGTCGGAACTCTATTATCTTACGATGTTGTTATACTAGAGCGTAGTCGTTTCATCTTTGGGGACGAATTGCCAAAACCGAAGAGCACTACCGGTGTAATTTCGTCTTGCGGAGAGTGTTCTTAACTCAACTCGACTTTTATGATTCTTTTTGTTTTTCTAGTTTTAGTGATATTTATACAGTCCCTGTTTGTGCTCGTATTATTCCCAATAATCGCAAGACGAAATTTATTTGTGATTTTTCTGTTTTAATATCCCTACTTGAAAGATGTCTACCTCCAGCACTCCGACAAGCTCAATACTTGGTTCGATAAGCTCGATTGGTCCTGCCATTACCTCAACGATGACCACTGCTCCTGCAGTTACAAACACCTCAACGATTGGCGCATCTACACAAATATGAACATGAGTCATGCTGACTTTCTCCTCAATCAAGGAACCCTCGACACCGTCCTAGAGACACTGTCGAGGCGCATCTCAGCAACCAACCCGACCTCAGCCACAACTGGAGCGTTCCCTTATGGGATTAGGACTTCGGTCCAAACTGTGTCAGCTTCGGCTGTGATCCATCCTTCAGGGATGACGGGAACTTTATTTCTGAGCATGTTCTTAGGCACAGCTTCGGCTTCTAGATCATTCCCTTATGGGATGGGGAATTCGGTCTAAAATGTGTCAGCTTTGGCTGTTAGCCATCTTTTTGGGATGACGGGAACATCGGTTCCAAGCATTTTCGCAACGGCTCCACCGACGTACTCATCTGTTTCAGCTACCCATTCAACGGGTACGATGGGGACATTTATTCCGACTATGACCGCTCCGGTGCTCTCCTCATGGATTATGCCCACTGCGAAGAAGCCACCAAAATTCAATGGTGAAGGCTTCAAGAGGTGGCAACAAAAGATGTTGTTCTACCTTACGATGCTTGGGTTCGCTAACTTCATGAAGGAAGACGAACCACCCACTCCGGATGAATCCGAGACCAGTTTCACTGTTCGTACCGCCTACGATAATTGGCACAACGACGACTATCTGTGTAAAGGCTTTCTTATAAGTAGCCTGGAAGATAGTCTGAGTAATGTGTACTCGGACGTAAAGACCTCCAAGAAGATCTGGGAGGCACTTGAGAAGAAGTACAGCTCCGACGAGGCTGGAACTAAGAAATTTGTAGTCACGAACTTCATGGACTACAAAATGGTTGATTCTTGCCCGATTATGGAACAAGTTCAATAATTCCAAATGCTAGTGAATGACGTCCACGCCGAAGGGATGGTTCTTCCTGATGCTTTCACGGCTGCTGCCATGATTGATAAGTTTCCTCCGAACTGGAAAGACTTCAAGACATATCTCAATCACAAACGAAAGGCGATATCTCTTGAAGATGTTATCCGGAAGGTACAAATTGAGTCTGAAGTTTGAGTTCAGTACTAGAAATCGAAAATCTCATTCGAACCTCGGGTGAACTTAATTGAACGAGGATATAAATCAAAGAAGAGGCCGCATCCTGGAAACGCAAAGCAGAAAGCTCCTTCTTCTCAGAAGTCCAATGGCAACTGCTACAATTGTGGCAAACCTGGACACCTATCCAAGAACTATCGCAAGCCAAAGAAAAAGAAGGCCAGGCCAAGTGCCCACATAGCCGAGAGAGAGCTGACAAGTGATGATCTTATTGCGGTCATCACTGAGGAAGTTAATATGGTCGAGAACCATGGTCAATGGTTCATCGATACTGCTGAAACCGCCCATGTGTGTGCAGACCAGAGCTTGTTCTCCAAATACCATCCATGTGAGGGAAGGAAGTTGAACATGGGATACCAAGCTTCTACACAAGTTTCAGGTGTTGGTTCGGTTATCCTAAAAATGACCTTTGGCAAGGAGATCACTCTAAATGAGGTGTTGCTCGTTCCGGACATCCGAAAGAATTTAGTCTCTAGTTCAATACTAGTTAGTCATGGTTTTAAAACTTGTATTTGAGGCTAATAAGTTTGCATTGTCTAATTGTGGAACACCTCTGGGTAAGGGTTACCTTATAGATGGACTGTTCAAACTTAGTATAATGACTATACGCCCAAAACCTGTCATTAATAAAATTGCTTCTGATTCCTCTTACTTGACTGAGTGCTCCAATTTGGCATTTTATATTAGGCCACGTTAATCTAAATGCAATAAAACGATTGTCAAGTCTTAATTTGCTTAAAGTAAATGAATTTGTTAACAAAAGTAAGTGTGAAATTTGTGTAGAAGCAAATATGAAAAAGTTACTGTTTAAATCAGTAGAAAGGAGCACGACACCTCTAGAATTAGTTCACAAGGATGTATGTGATTTGAAGTTTGTGCAAACAAGAGGTGGTAAAAAGTATTTTATTACTTTTATTGACGTTGCACAAGGTATTGTTACCTATACATTTTAAGAGGTAAAGATGAGGCTATTGACGCTTTCAAGAACTTCAAAAGCGAAGCCGAAAATCAACTTAACTGCAAAATCAAATCTACCCAAAGTGATATAGGAGGGGAATACGTAGCTCCGTTTGAGGAGTTGTGCAACAAAAGTGGCATAATTCACCAAACTACAGCTCCGTATGCACCTCAATCGAAGGGCATTGCCGAATGCAAGAATCGTAATTTGAAAGAGATGATGAATGCATTGTTGATTAGTTCTGGGTTACCTCAGAAAATGTGGGGGGAAGCTGTTTTAACGGCTAACTATATCCTAAATAAAATTCCAATTAAAGGTAGGGACAAAACTCCCTATGAGTTGTGGAAAGGAAGGAAACCTTCTTACAAATACCTCAAAGTGTGGGGGTGTTTAGAGAAGGTAGAAGTGTCTTTAGCAAACCAGGTGACAATTGGACTCAAAAAGATTGATTGTATTTTTATTGGTTATGAACTAAATAGTAGCACATATCGATTTATAATTCATAGGTCAGATGTTTCGGACATGAATGTCGGAACCACTATTGAGTCAAAGAATGCAATATTCTTTGAAGATATCTTTCCTTGTAAGGATAAAGTTGCATCTAGTTCAAACATTGGTAATGTTGAAGGAACTACAAGTCACGAACTTGTGGGGGTTGAACCTAAGTCTCGTAAATGACCCAGTTCAGAACTTGAAGCTCTAACTCCTAGACGGAGCACTCGAGCTAAAGTTGTTAAGGATTTAGGTCCTGATTATGTGGTTTTGATCTTGGATGAAGAACCAACTTCTTTAAAAGAAGCTTTCTCCCTGACTGATAGTTCATTCTGGAAGGAAGCTATTCAGAGCGAGATCGATTCGATCATGCAGAACCATACGTGGATTCTGACCGATTTACCAGAAGGGTGTAAACCTTTAGGGAGTAAATGGATTCTGAAACAAAAGTTTGGAGCTGATGGATCAATCGATAAGTATAAAGCTCTTTTGGTCATGAAAGGATTTCTCCAGAAGGAGGGATATGATTTCTTTGATATATACTCTCATGTGATGAGAATTACTTCAATCCGGGTGCTTCTAGCAATTACTGCTTTGCAAAATCTTGAGATTCACCAAATGGGTATAAAAATAGCTTTTCTAAATGGCGATTTAGAAGAGAAAATCTATATGGAACAACCTGAGGGTTTTGTAAAACCTGGACAAGAAAGAAAGGTGTGCAAACTGGTTAAGTCTTTATACGGCTGATCGAAGATTTCTTAGCGCTCTAAGAATCGTCTCCGCAATAGTACGGAGTCGATTGTAGATGCGGCAAGTTGTCCCGAGTCGTGTCTCTCGAGGATGGATGTGATCGGCTTTCGGTTTCTCAGTTGTTCTTATTGTCGGTTTTGATTAAACTAATTTAACCTAGGAAAGCGATAGTCATAGTTCGGTTTTTATAACTAAGAATGAAATTGAAACTTAAGTTTTAAAAACATGAAAAGCTCTTAAAGGAAATTAAAGCTTATATTAAAAACGATCAATCTAAACTAATTAACTATTAAAACCTAATAATTTGAAATTAGTAAAATGGAGGGAAAATTAAAGTCAACTTATTTGAATAAGTCAACAAAGTACTTAACATTAATTAAGGGTTTAAAAGGAAGATCTTAATAAACTTTTACAAACTTAGAAATTGATTACAACTTGATAACTTAAAAATATAAGTTCATAAGCTAGAAAGCTATAAAATGAAATTGAAAGTTTGATAATCAAAAGAACCACTAGACTATGATCCAAAACATAACAAACATAACACAATATTAAGAAGGAATAATATGAAAATAAAACTAGATTATAGAAGGATATTACCAAATGTGTGTGATTACAAAAGCTTGAAGGAGGAAAGCTTGAAAGCTGAATGATTCTTCACAAAGGAAACTTAAAACAAAGCTTGAACATTAAACAACTAAGATCTAAGCTTAACTAACCTATAACTAATTACTAGAATTTATAGGAATTAAAATGAGCCAAATATGGAAAAGGAAAGTTTTCTGGTTTTGGAGAGCTTCCTTGGGGAAGAAAGCTGCAGGAGCAAGTTGTCATCTTTGAAATGACGTCTGATTACTTATTTCTTCAAAATTTCTGCTTTTCAGTCGATCGACTGAAAAAGCAGTCGATCGAATGGCAGTCGATCGACTTCATCGTCAAAAATGGCCAAAAAGCCCTGGAATCCAGTCGATTTTGGAGTTCTAGTCGATCGACTAAAAGGGCAGTCGATCGACTGAACTCCAGTCTGTCGACTGGATTGCTACACCCGGCTCGGTTCCTCATTCTTTTCACGTCCGCCGGTTTATCGAGCCTCGTCCGTTGCGCTCCCTTGCTTTATCCGTTCATTCCCGAGTCGAGTATCAACAATCCCAAATGAGCGCGGGCCCCGCTTGGACGTCCTACGGCCAAGAAAACGAAAAAAGTGAAAAACTACGAAAATTAATAATAAAATGTATAAAAACTAACAAAATCTAGAAATACGAAAAACGGCCAACTCGACTCTTAAAGCAACAAAAAGCAAGCGAAAAACACGCAACGTGAAACAAAAACGGTAATGAAAATATGTACAAAAAGATGCAAATCAACGGCTTGAAACAAGCACCTTTACAATAGCACTTGGAATTTGACGATGTGATGATGTCAAATGGCTTCAAGATAAACGAGTGCGACAAGTGTGTCTACATTAAGAATACTTATGAAAGATTTGTTATAGTATGTCTTTACGTAGATGATATGTTAATCATGGGAAGCAACCTGCAAGTGATTAATGAGACGAAACTCATATTAAAAAGGAATATTGACACGAAGGATATGGGAGTTGCTAACACAATTCTTGGTATAAGAACTATAAGAACTCCATATGGAATTGTCTTGTCACAATCTCATTACATTGAGAAAGTGATCAAGAAATTCAATGCTTACGATAGTCTTCCAGCAAAGACACCAATGGAACTCGATGTTCACTTAAGTAAGAACAGAGGTGACCCTGTTGCTCAGTAGGACTATGCTAGGATCATTGGATGTCTGATGTACATTTATAACTGTACAAGGCCTGATCTAGCTTGCTCGGTAAACAAACTGAGTCGATATACAAGCAATCCAAGTGGAGAACACTAGAAAGCGCTTGTGAGAGTTTTTTGTGAGAGTTTTGAGATACTTAAAGTATACTCTGAATTTTGGACTACATTATGGTAGATACCCCAGGGTAGTTGAAGTTTACTGTGATGCAAACTAGATATCCAACTCAAAGGACTCACTGTCAACCAGTGGGTATGTGTTTGTAATAGGGGGAGGAGCTGTTTCTTGGAAATCCACTAAACATACATGTATAGCCCGATCTACCATGGAATCTGAGTTTATCTCTTTGGAAAAAGCAGGTGAAGAAGCAAAATGGCTTCGTAACTTTTTGGAAGATATTCATGTTGGGAGAAACCCGTGCCGCCGGTTATGCTTCAATGTGATAGTCAAGCTGCTATTGGAAGGGCAAGAAGTGGTTTGTATAATGGTAAGTCTCGACATATTTGTTGGAAACATAACACCGTAAGACATTTGTTATCGAGTGGGATTATCTCAGTTGACTACATAAGGTCGATAGATAATCTAGCGGATCCGTTCACTAAAAACATAGCTCGAGATCAGATGTATAAGTTGCTTGAAGGAATGGGAGAAAATCCATATCGTAAAGATGATTGTAGTGGAAACTCAACCATGATGGGTGGAGATCCCACAAACTTGGTTCAATGGGAAAACTAAACTATAAAAGTTTGGGTAAGTAAAACTCTACGATACTATTCCTTAACGGAAAAAGTAGAGTTTTTTCTTTAATCTATCACGTGGTGAAGATAAATCTCTAAGTTTTAATGATTCTTGTGCAGGTCTTTGACTTGAGTATGACAAAATACTCTCTTAAGAATCACCTATGTAAGCGAGAAGTGAGGGCCGCTTCTACTGAATGCTTATGATTCCAAAGAAGTTCTCCAGGGCCAGAAACGGACACAAATATGAGAACGGAAGAATTCTGAGACCTTAGTGGGTTGGTACTATTGTCTAGTATACACAAAGGGGAATAGTTCAAGAATTATGTTCACTAATCCGTCGGTATGCTCGGTAGTATTAACTAAGGAGGGTTCAAGACCACAGCCACCTATCCCTATTCTCTGTTATCTCTTAAGGACTGAGCTATGTATTTGCATACATATTTTCTTTTGGAGTTTCTCACTCATGTGGGGAATTGTTGTTAAATTGGATTTAATAAATTTAATGGTGCGGTAAAAATTCGTTTTAACGAATTGCATAGGCTCGATCTATGTTTCGTATAGATAATCGTAGTATTTTGAATTTTTCAAATCCAATTATTGGTGAGTGAGAAATAATACTTTGAAGTTGAACGGTTGCTTAAGTGCATTATTCTTTATCCCACATTAAATGTTAATCAATGTGGAAGGGAGTTTTAAAATGATTGTATTTCATTAGTGGACATCAAGTGGGCCAACGGGTATTGTGGGCTTTCTATGAACAAAGCTCACGCGGGCTCTTGGACTTGGGTTCGCCCGTCCGCCTTTTACGAAGTCGAAGGCGGAGCCGAGCCCGAGCCCGGTCCCGGACCCGGACTTGGACCTTGGACCTTGGTCCTGGAATTTGGGTCTTGGGTAATTGGTTCTAATTGGTTAGTCTGATTGAGATGGTCCGTATAGGTGTCCTGGTTCAACCCAGGCTACTGACCGTTACGGAAACGACAAGCACACTCCTGACCACCTGACCGTTCAGGTACGTTTCCAAATGTACGAAAACGTCATGCAATTGCATGTACACATTACTACCTGTCCAGGTTCATGCTGCCAATTTGAACGTCTTAATGCTGCCTTTATGGACGTCATTAAGTTGTTGTAACTTTCTCGCTAGAACCTCTATATAAGGGTGAGAGGCTCCTGCTTCATTCACACGCTGAAAAACACGAAAAGAACCTAAAACACTCTGCATACATATCAGTCCACATTATTACTTTTCGTAGCTCTGTCCAAGTTCGTCCAGTTCGCCGAAACTCCAGTATCTTACAGTGCTGTTATACTGGGGACGTAGTCGTTTCATCTTTGGGGACGAATTGCCAAAAGCGAAGAGTACTACCAGGGCAATTTCGTCTTGCGGAGAGAGTTCTTAACTCGACTCGACTTTTATAATTCTTTTTGTTTTTCTAGTTTTAGTGATATTTATACAGTCTCTGTTTGTGCTCGTGTTATTCCCAACAGTTTGAGAATGTGAAGATGAGATTGAAAATTGATGGAGAAAATCGTCGGAGACAAGAAATTGGAGAAAAATCTGAAGATATGGAGAAGTTTGAGCGTCCTTTTTTTTTTCTTTTCCTTTCTGATGCACTGTGGGGAGAGCAACACACTGCGCGTGGAATTTGAGTTGAAGTTTCTAAAAATCTGCACACATAATAATTTTTTGAGACCGAGTGCATTATACAAGGTGCATCTGAATCCATGAAATTCATATTACTACACAGTGTAACAATGGATTAATGAGGAATTTTATGAATTAAGCTTACACATCTATCATAAGTTCCATCAGCCTCAACCCTCAAGAGATAAAAGGAACAATAGTAAAGTTTGAAAACTTGAGCAAAAGCCAGACGGACAGCATCCAACATAAATAAATAAAAGCTGTAAAGCCAACTCTATTGCAGCTGTCACAAACCTCCCCACTAAAAACACGCGCTCTTCCGGTCGGTGATAATTGCTTTCGTGACTTTTCTTTTTATTGTTTTTCTTCTCAAAATAATGGACAGTGTAATTTATTCACCAATTACTTGGTCTAGGCATAGCTTCTCGATTAATGGATTGAAATTTTTAGTATCATTTTTTCCGTTGTTATACATTCAAAATTTTAAAATATATTCAATAATTTTAACATTTAATTTTATATTTATCATTTTCTTTTATAATCATTATATTTTAATAATTAAATATTACTAAATCTAATATAATATTATAATTTGACATATATAATACTGATTCACATTTCAAATATGATTTAACATACATAGTAAAGACTTTTAATTGTACAACAAATAAGAACTATTATTATTTACATAATTTTGAATATTTAACATTCTAAATACCTTGATTTAAAATTTCAAGTAATTCTAAAATAAATAAGGATTCAAAATAAAAATTCTTACTACTCTCATAATTTTGAATACTCAACATTCTCAATTATTTTATTTTATTTTACAATAAATTCTAATCCAAACAATCCATTTAATTTTTATATTAATTCAAACAATCCATTTAATTTTTATATTAAACTTATGGAAGATAATCTATATTTGAATTTAATTTAATTAACACAAATAAACCATCTTTGAACAAGTTCTCGATGAATCTTCGACTTTAATTAGTTTATACGGATATTTTCTATAGTTTTATTGTAACATTTCAACTGACTTTTAAATTTATAAAACGAAAATATTTTAAAACTTTTATTATAGTATTCTACGAATCAAAAGCTCAATTGTATAATTCTTCTTTTTTCGAGGGTGACTATAGAGAACGATGCACGCTCATATAGGTTTCGACTCTAACTAATGGCTATAAAATGAAATCTTATATGAGGCATAATGTTCGACAATAATGGTGTTCTAAAATCATTGAATCCTAGATAAACAAACTAAGGTCAAATACCATAATCTTTCTTCTAATTTTTCGAGACTATTATAGAGATTGATATACATACCCAAATAAACATAATAAGCTCAATAATATAATTTTTGTAACTTTTCAAGACAATCATTGAGATTGATATACATACCCATATAAGATTTAACTCTCAAGTCAATTACTATGTAAGTGGAAGCTTAAATAGACGGATTGAGTCAAGCGGATTTGAATGAGAATAAAGATATTTAAAAAGTTTATATAATCTTAAATCTTATAAGATGTTTGAAAGTTTATAAGATGTTGAACTTTATTTTGAAAATAGAATATTATTCCATGCATCTCATTCTATATGTCGCAGTTGATAATTTTATGGAGATTAAGAAAGATGGTATATATTATAGTTATAGGTATCCAATGATCCTAATATCATTTTGTTTAAAATAATTAAAAATATGAAATAATAAATGTATGGGTAAAAACAGTAAAGTAATATTTACTTTTAATTGGTAAAGCAAAAAGTTACAATAATTGTTTATTGAAAATATAAATACGATAAATAGAACAAGACAAAAATATTTCCAAATTGTGACAAATAAAACAAAACGAAGGGATTTGTTGGATAAAATAGTACGAAATTGTTATAAGAGGGCAATAATAACATTCTTTTAATTAAATGGTGAAAGTTAAAATAAAAGAAATTTTAAATAAGATCTTCTCTATAAAACAATTTTAAAAGTTAAAGAGAGTTTTCCCTTATTGTTTCAAAAACAACTTATAATCTAATAACATTTTATTTTGAGAATTTATAAATTGTTTTCAATAAAATTTACCAAATAGTTATAAGAAGAAAATAAGACCCCAAATATCTATACATATATATTATATATGCCTGCCATTTTTTGATTTATATAAGTATAGTTTTGATCGCGCATCGTTTTCTTCTCGGCCCACGCATTCACTTCTTTTCTACCTCATTAGCCTATATTAATTATTTTGGATAATTGTCAATAACAAGTAAGGTACTGCTTGGTTGAGTTTATTGAAAGTGCTTATAACTTATTCCATCACAATAAGCTCTTTTAGGCTGCTTGGTAAGAATAAAGAATAAGCTCCTAATAGCTTATTCAATCAAAGAGTTAGTATATGAATTTTGTCCATATATTCAATATAGTCGGCACACTTAATTTAATATTAATATCATTATAAATAAATTGATACCGTGAAAACAATTAATAAGGATACCATAAAATTAGTGCAAATCCAATTCACTTAATATAACAAGCACAAACTCTAAATTAAGCGTGATTGATTGATTGATTAATTAATTAATTAATTAAAGAAAAGAAACTAACCTTATTCAGAAGGCCAACACTCTTGTTAGGCTAACGAATTATCCGTTAGGCCAAAATTTTAAATATCAATACATTATAGTGTAAAAATCAATACATTATAATAAAAAACCAATACATCACAGTACAAAATATTGCGGTATAAAAATCAATACATCATAGCACGAGTAAGAGATTTGTGAAAAACTAATACCTTATAGTACAAAAACAAATATATCACAGTACAAAAACTAATACATTATAGTATCGGGTCAGATGGCCTAACGGGTCGTGACCCGTTAATCCGGCCTAACACAAGTGTTTGCCTATTCAGAAAATCGACATGATTGGAAGCAACTTTGTACTCATTCTCCACAATTTCTTTAAACGCCGGCTTCATGGCGAGGGACTGATCAACCCAAAGAAAAAGTTATTTTAAAAATAAAATCAATTAGTATAATTTTATTTTACAAATTATAACTATCCTTATATGTTGTACTAATTTATGGTCAAAGTTGTGTTGATTATTGTTTAGCAAAAAAATTAAATTTTAAAAAATCTAATACATTAGTGTAATTTTATTTTATTTTATTAAATTATATTTTAAATTATAGTATTTTCATTCTTAGCATATTAAAAAATAATAATTATATTTATTTAAAGAATGTATTTTTTAAATATTTCTTTGGATTTTACTTTATATTTCTCTTCACAAACTATTAAATTCCTTTTTGTTCTAAGAATGAAATTCACTTTTCTTTCTTTTTTTTTTCCCTTTCATATTTTACATTCTTATTTGAGATTTTTGTACTTAGTTGGCAGCCATAAAATTTATAATTTAATTTTTTTTATTTAAATTTTATTCTTTGGCGTTTTAATGTTTGGTTCCTTTTACTATATTTTGAATTTAAATTTTTTTGTCCAATATTATTTTTTATTTTTAATTTATAATATAATTCTCAAGTAAATGAATAAAACTCAAATCTTAGGATGAAACATTATTAATAAATATTTATATAGGTAAAAGAATATTATATTATATAAAGAATTATTTCAGAACACCTAATCTAATAATTTCGAAATGTTTATAATACGAATGACTATTATTAATAAATGTTTATTACCTAAAGAATTATTATATTATATAAAGAATAATTTCTTAAATATACATAATTTAATGTATTTAATCTACCTATAGTATTTTCTTATCTTTTATTTTCACTAGATAGAACATACAATTGTTATATCACGGATCAGGTCACTAACCGTATGAATACATTAAGTTAAAATTTTAAATATATTACATATAAAATAAACATACATCAATATACAAATATATTAAATAATATTAAGTTGCCCTACTAAGTATTTACACAATTGACTAATATGTTTGAACTAGAGGTATTATTGAAAGTTGATGCATTTTATATTTGCATATCGAGACAAATTGACACCCTAACCGTTAACCGTTAACCATACTCCTAAAATTAACTTTAAAATAAAAAAAAAATTAGGAAACCTACGAAAAATTGCCTAAAACCAAGAAATCTTTAAAATAATACAAAAGCAAACAAAATAAAATTCAAAAGTAGAAAAACTAAGAACTAAAAAAGAACCCTAAAATTAAAAGAAAACACTTAACTTTTTGGAGTTGCATGTATTAGTTGATTCAATGTTACAATACAATCTTATTTTTATATAATACAAATAATTAAAACCCAACATCTAAATTTTTTATTATGAGAGTGAATCAGTAATATATCATTGCTAATCGAAGTGATTATTAATAAAAATATACAATTCTTTTATATATCGCACTTCTTTTTAAAATCTTACAAATTAATTAAAAATTACTCAATATAAAATTGCTTAGTTTTACTCAATATAAAGTAATTTAAGAACATGAAAAAAGAATCCATCACCAAATCAATTTCTTTTACCTAAATAAATAAAATCCACCGACTGTTCGATATTAATCGGGGTAGTCATATTCATCTTAGCCCCTCGAAAAGCAGAAACCCCACCTAAACAGTCTGTCTACAGACCAAGTTTCTCTATCTACCCTTCCAATCTCTGCACCTGGTTTGGCTTTTCACACACCTGTACACATAATCACAACGCGAATCAAAATGCACGCAAAGACGGACTCAGACGCGACCAGCTTGGCCCCATCGTCGCCGGACCACAACCGGCGGCCGGTGTACTACGTGCAGAGCCCATCGCGCGACTCGCACGATGGTGAGAAGACTAACACGACGTCGTTCCACTCGACGCCGGTGATAGGGAGCCCGATGGGCTCGCCGCCGCACTCCAACTCGTCCGTGGGGCGTCACTCCAGGGAGTCCTCCACCAGCCGCTTCTCGGGCTCGCTGAAGCCCGGATCGAGGAAGATTTCCCCAAACGACGCTGGATCGGGCGGGAGGGGCCACCGGAAGGGTGGGGCGGAGAATTGGAAAGAGTTCGATGTGATCGAAGAGGAAGGGCTACTTGAAGATGACGAGTCGCGAAAAGGGTTGCCTCGCAGATGCTACTTTCTGGCTTTTGTTGTGTGTTTCTTTGTGCTTTTCTCGCTGTTTGCTTTGATTTTGTATGGCGCCAGTAAACCTCAGAAGCCCAAGATCACTATGAGGGTGCGTTTCTGATAGTTCATTTCTCTCTCTATCCCCACCATTCTGAAGTTAGAGTTAATCTAGATTTCTATTTTGATTTGGATTATGCATTTAGTGCTTCAGTTCACAAAATCTGTTGATTGGTCGAATTGTGTTTGCAATTTAAATTTAATAGCACTAATTTATTAAAATATTTTTGCGGGATGATTTTTATCCAGTTATTGAATTTTAAATCTTACATGCTTGAGTCATTTTATCTGAAATGATGAAATTGCCAGCAATAGTACGAATTCTGTAGCGTTGTTTGTTAATTTGTTGATCAATTGATCTAACGTGGCAGAGCATTAAATTTGAGAGGTTTGTGGTTCAAGCTGGTTCGGATGGTACTGGAGTTTCTACTGATATGATCTCTGTAAACGCCAGTGTTAAGTTTACTTTCCGCAATACGGCATCATTTTTTGGTGTACATGTTTCGTCTACCCCTGTAGCTCTCTCGTACTTGCAGCTCAACATTGGCTCCGGCGATGTAAGTCCCTTGATCATATATATTGCCTAAATATCTATATTCTATCATATTCAGCAATGTCCTAATCTGCAGAAACTATTGTGAAATTTTTATTTAAGTTATGATGAGTGATGACATAGATTTGGCATGCTTTATCTATTAGTTTATTTACAAAATTTAGATTTGGGGTTTAGCCTAACTACAGATTAAAAATAACATATTTTTTTTTTCAAAATTACAAAGACAACAAACACCCCATCGAGGTTTGTATTGACCTAACACATACCCCATAATACCCCCATGTTGAACCCCCATATCGAAGGTGCAGTTTGTAAAAGAGAAACACAGGTCCAAAGGGTACTTGTAATTTTGAAGGATAACCGGTTTCTTGTAAATAGGCTAAATCTTGGGGTCGGTAGTTATTGTGATCAACCCTTTACTTTTCGGCTCTTGGTTAACCTTGTGAATTGGATGTTACAGATGGAAAACTTCTATGAAAAAAGAAATGGTCTTAAAGAGGAATCTGTAACAATAATTGGCGACGGGATTCCATTGTATGGAAGTGGAGCTACTCTGAGCACCCCAACAGGGATTACAAATTTGCCGGTGCCACTAAAACTGGACTTTACGGTTCGATCAAGAGCGTATGTGTTGGGTAAATTGGTGAAGCCGAAATTCTACAAGAGGATTGAGTGCTCTATTAAATTTGATGCCAAGAAACTCAATGTTCCAATATCCCTGAAGAATTCATGCACATATGACTGATGAGAGATCGACAGAGCACCGCCAATGAAGGTTTAATCTATTTTTGGTTATTGGTATTGATGATGATAAATTATAAGAGGTGGGTTTGTGAAATGTGGCGACAAGGAAAACACAGGCTGGATTATTAGTGGCTTTTCATGAATTCTGAACCATTGTTTAGTTCCTCCAGCCAGAACATTGTATGTGATGAAACAGGTCAATTATATTTTTTATATGTTTTTTTATGTATTGTTATTATGGTATATAAATGTTATAATCATCTGGCCTTGCTCATTGTAAAGGGGATTGCATCATTATGAATTTGACAGTGGAAATTAATTTTCCTGTACGCTCGCAGCCTTTAATCAGATTTTCTTTTTGTTTGTTTTTAATGACGGGAATGCAATAGCTTGAAACTAACGGCAGCCAAGTAAACCGCATTAATAGGTGTTGATGGTCGACTCGACCAAGAAGATCATGTAGCCAATTTTGGGTTCACATGTTCGGCTAATTTGGTATTTAATTAAATCGTTAGACTAAATTAATTCGACCCGGGATCCTAGCATCGACATAGCCGAGCCGACCAGGCTATAGCCGAGCCAAATTTGTCCCTTATCTATGACAGAATGTATGGCAAGGCACCTTACACAACTTGACATCCTCGATTGCCGCACCGTCTCGATTGTTGTATCACCTTAATTGTTGTGATGCTTACACCTCGTTTGCCTCCCCCACCACCTGGGTTGCCGTGACGCCTCGGATGTCGTGTCGCTCACACAATTTGACTAGCCAATCTAATTATCGCCATCAAGCTCACTACATGTCACTAGCATGCCAGGCTCAATCGGGCGGGACGCGCCGACCTGTCAGAAGTCAATTAGGATATATCCACTGACTTAAAAACATGCCATCGGTGCTTACCCGGTGTAAGCAATTCGGACTCTGATCAGATTATGGCTGACCAGACTATGTGTCACCGACACATGCATAGCGGACTCAAGCAAGTCGTCGCCGATCAGAGTCCGACCGACCAAGATGATGTCGGCCGACCAAACCGTATGGTGCTCTCAGGTGAGTTGCCTTTGATCAGATTCTTGTCGATTAGGGGATTGTGGTCGATCAGACGATGGTGGCCAATTAGATCATGTGTCTTCGATGCATGGTGCACTCAGTTGCCTTTGATCAGATTCTTGTCGATTAGGGGATTGTGGTCGATCAGACGATGGTGGCCAATTAGATCATGTGTCTTCGATGCATGGTGCACTCAGGCGAGTCGCCGCCGATCAGATTCTTGCCGACTAGCTCGCGCCGCCGACCTCGCCAATCACCATTCCTTCAACCCATCAACTCGGTCGTGTTCGGCCCGACACAGGATATATCTTTAACGTTGGCCTGCTTGGGGATTGCCTGGAACTTCAACCAAGTCGACCTGGATTGGTTTACCAGAGAATTGTTCCGGATTGGCTCGATTCAGTAAAGAGATGTGACCAGCAATAAGGCGGGGGAAAATGCGTAATTAGGGTTAGGGTTTTGGGTTAACTTATTACCAAAGAAATTTAACAACCAATTATGTCGCAACACGCGTTCAATTAGATTTAATGGAAAACCTATAAATAGTCTCTCAAATATTGAGAGAAGGGATGCCAGTTTTTCTAGAGATAGAAGAACATAGAGAGTTTTTAAATAGAGAAAGTTTGTAATCAAGAATCCATATACTCGTAAAAGGATCTTGTTAAAGCCGAGCCGACCAGAATTTGAGGAATAAAAGTTATTCACTTTTTTCTACTCGTTTCTTACATATTTTCTTGTTGATCTCCTTGTTTTTAATATTAAATTTGCTTAGACTACTTTAGCTTAATTAAAATGGCGCTAGAGAAATGTCACTTGTGATCTACAATTTCGATCGCTCAGTCAACTCTTCCAGTTTTATATTCTATTTTCTGCTTGATTTTTTAATATTTTTTTATGAGGAGCTAGTCATCAACTCCTCAATGTGTGGGTGAAGTTTTTTGGTTAAAAAGAGGGGAAAGAAGTTTTTCAAACCTATTTACCACTATGAGTCCTTCGGAAATTTCGAGAAGGAACCCCGTGAAAAATCACCATGAAAAAGTCGTCCAGTCGGGTTTGAACGAGCTCAACTCGAATCAAGTGCGGTCGTTTATGCAACACCCCGCCTTCGCAAAAGAGTTCAAAGAGATGATGAAAAAGGCCACGAGATCAATCTTGATGCAAGAAGCTGTGGTCAACACCCACAAGAATGCTGACCTTCTGGAAGGATATTCTGAATTGAACCCTGCGAGGGATGATGCTAGAAAGAGTGGTGAGAAATTGGATGAGGGGGCCGAGCTGAATTCCAAGAGCAGGCTCTGTCGATCTCTCATTGCACGACGCCTCACATTTTCTTCACCTTAGAAAATTTTTGCTTGGCTTGGAAAGCCAACTAGCAAAGCTACAAAAGACCTCCCAACGAGATCGGTCAACACCAAAAGCAATGTTAATTTAAGTGTACCCTCACAACGAAAACACGGGGAATCCACTGAGTTGCAGTACTTGAAGCAGTGGAAAGCTGAATTTGAGGCTATGAATGGCTCCCCGGCCTAAAGTACGTATCCAATAGTACGACCAATCATATCAGCTCGACATGTGACGAAAAGTCCCCCTTGTCCATCCATCTCCTTTCAGAACCACTAACAAGCAAATTAGAAATTCCTCCCATTGCCCTCTAAAAAGGAAATAGCGACCCCGACTCACATTTGAGCCTTTATCAATATTACGTGGACATGTTCGGCGCATCAGACACATATCGATGCCGCATGTTCTCCATGCGCTTGTTGAAGCTCCATTGAGATGGAGTCGTTCGCTACCACATCATTCGATCAGCTCCTAGCCGTAGTTGAGATCCTCAATCCGAGGACATTTAATGGTATCCAAGGCCACAGTCTCACCAAAAAGAGCAATTGTCACCATTATGTAGCAAACGAACAAATTCATGAAGAGTTACCACTACAAAAAAAATCAGCGAATGCTACTACCCGTCAGCATTTTTGGCATCGACATATGTATGCTAACGAGATAACCCTACCGTCAGCATTTACCGACGTTTGCCGATTGTTATTACCCGGCCATTGTTCGGTACCCGACAGCATTCACTGACTGGTATATTTGACAAGTTTGGCCCGTCAGCATTCACATAATGTTTATTATAAAAATATTATTTTATTCGGGCAGGCCTAGCCTAGCCCGCCCGCCGGTCTGACCGACCCATAATCTGCCACCTAGCTCAGACTAGCCCACCTCGCATCAATTAAAATCCCACATATGGCATGAGTAAGATTCAAACCCGTGACCTCTTGGAAATAAAGAAGTCGTGTTACCGCCTTGCCAAGGCAATTACATGTGAGAGTATATATATTTTCAATATACATGAGATACGTAAATTATGTTATAAATTATATTTATAATTAGTAATATTATAAATATATAATATTATTTTAAAGTGTATTACAATTAAATAATTGAAAGTTATTATATATATATAAAGTTAAAATAATAATATATTAAGAGAATAATAAATAGAACATTAGAATAGTTCTAAATTAATTGGTATTGTTATTCATATATTATATTATAAATATATAATATTATTATATATAAATAGAAGAAAATTACAAAAATTCTTATTTTAAATTAAAAAATATTTATTATAAATATTATATTGTATATGTATTATATATACCTTAAAATAATTATATGTATATATATGTATAATTATATTTATAAATAATTAAATATAATTATATATTATTTTTAAAAGTGTATTTAAAAAAACATGTATTATAAATATATATACTATTTATTGAAACTTATTATATATTTTATTTTTATATCTATTATATATCCCTTAAAATAATTATATATATATATATATATATATATATATATATATATTTATTTATTTATTTATAAATGATTTATATAATTATATATTATAATTAAAAGTATATTGTGAAAAGATATTTATTAAAAACATCTATTATATTTATAAATGGTTAATATAATTATATATATAATTAAAAATTCTATGGTATAAAAATTCATTATTATATATATATTACTAACGGGTACATGCCTATACATATAATATTGCTGACGGATAGAGGCCGTCAGCTACCCGTCAGCAAACCCGTCGCCAAATAATGGCAACTCGACAATGCCAATGGGTCGTTGACGGGATTTTCGCCAATGGCCTCCGACCGTTAGCATATGTTGACGACTTTTTGACCATCATCATTAGTGTATATAGTTCATTTCATGAAGTGATCTGAAATGCACTACGTCTTACAAACATTTAAAAATTGTCCGCAAGAGAACATGGTCGACTGTAATGCGGTGAGGTGACTCAAGTCGTATCTCAAAATAAATACTAGTCGGAAGTGATTTTTTTGTGTTTGAATCGTGAAAGAGAAAATAAAAAAAAGGCTATCTAAACACATGATCAAACTCGGGTTTTAAGTTTTTAGCAAGTAAGACGATAATTTAAATCATGAGAAATGAAATTGAAGACTTTGAAAAATTAATAAAACAGGGATCTAGGGTTCTAAATTCGTCTCCAGGATAAATTGACAATTTATTGAAAACTTAACCTACAAATTGAGGTTGTCAATCCCAATTGTTAATTAAAAATCCAATAATCCCCAATTGATGGTTTTAAACTCATCTAATCCCTAGACCCACGAATTCTAATCAAAAAACATTAATAAACTCAACAATATAAACCAAGAACAAGCATAAACATCAACGACTTACTAATAATACATAATCCACCAACAATAATAGTAAAAAAGAGAAGATGAATGTAATAAAGCTTAGATATTGAAAATCAAGAACATAAAGTTAGAGAATACATGAATTTCATAAACTTTAACAAAATAGGATAATAAAAGCAATGTATGGAAAAATCATTCAAACTACTCTTAAATAGTCTAAAATGCTTCAATAAATTCTACTAAGAACCTAGACAACAATATCAACAAGAAGCATAAAATTGACAAACTTGGCTAAATCCATTTGTTTGATCTAATTTTTCCCAAAAGGAAAATCGGCAAAACATGAGAAAATGAGTAAAAAGGAGTGAAGAAAGTGGAGAGGAGATGATGAGGATGAGATGTGGAGAGATGGGAAGAAAACAAATGATGTGAGGATGAGTGGTATGTTTATAGGGTGAAAAGAGGTCAATATAGTCATTCTGGGGTCAGAAAAGGGCTACTTAGAAGGTCAAAACAGATGCTCTTGTCGTTGGACCTTCGATCGACGATCTGTCAATGGTGCAGAATAAGTGTATTTGGAAGGTATTTTGAGACTCTAAATCTCAGAATCAATGCCTGATGTTCAAATATTAAATGTTTTCCTGCCTATTGTCTTCCATCTGAATTTCAAAGTATTTTATTTGGAGTTTCTTGCAGAGAGTTATGGCCTCTAAACCAAGAACTGCCACCTTTGAGAATTCATTACAACGTTTAAACTTCAAGCTACTTTTTACCACTCTAAAGTTTTTAATTGGTCAAGGTTGTAAACACACTGTAGATAACTCTCTTAGGTTTCTAATGCTATAAAATACAAGCAAATGGCACGAGATTTCAAGGAGTTATACTCATATTACAAAAACTGCTACGTCAAACAAGTGAATGCACCAACAATGTAAACGACCACATTTCTCATCATTTTCACTTGATTCTTGCACCATAGACTTGTCAGAACTTTTTATTGAATTCAACAGGCTAGCTTATCTTCTGACCTCGATCGGTGCCCACTTTGACCAAGAAAAGAAAAATAACATAAAAATCCACAAATAAAGAGAAAACACGAAAAACACTAAAAATACGAAACAAACTATGAAATGCAAAATAAGCCAAATAGACCAAATCATGATGAATATGTTAGAAATAATCTTAGCGAAAGCCATCATTATAATCGAGGAACCATCATATTGAATCATTAAGAATCATAAGTTAGTTTACATAAGCGTACTTGAATCCAAAAGCGACTGAATTTGGGTTTTGAACTTTCAGAGCAACACGTATCCAATCCTTTCAGAGAACCCTTTAACTTCCTCTATACACTCTATTATGACGATTAGATGCATAATAGAACAGATAATGATTCGTATGACCTAGGGACTATAACCCTTATATACTTGATTCATATTTGGTATATTTATTTTAGCCCATAATTAAAATAGATAACCCATTAAGTATCTACACATCAAAGGCCCACATCATTTTTTTAATCCATAAAATTATATTGATCAAAAAGGGTGAACATACAAAATTATGCGAGCATCAAAAACACAATGTGAAACTATCCCAACATGAAATGAGTCGAGGCGATTTAGGAAAGTGAAAAACTCTCCCAAATGGAGACCCTCCTAACCTTCTCATATCATAGGGAAAATAAACTCAAAACTAAAATTACAATAAATGTACTAACTTCAACCTATAGGAAAAAATGAATAAATATGAAGGAAACTTGGGTGAACTTTAGACACCAATTTCATTTTGTCTCGTTTTTCAAATGACAAGTTTGAATGTGGAATCGTGTTTTATGTTGTGAAAAAATCAAAATGATATATTTATTTGTCACAAATGGGTTTTAGAAGATAAAGATATTAAGGCTCAAAGCGTTAATGTTGAAATGGGTTTTCTCTTTTTCAAAGTGGCTTATCCCACGTTGAAAGAATAAGAGGAAATGGGCTAGCTTATGGAGTATCACCTTCTTGGTAAGGGATACTCTAGTAAGCAAGAAGTCTCTCTCCACGTGCTTACAGGGACTGGGGGGGTTGGTGGTGGTGCAAATTACGGTCCTATTCGTGGTTTGGGTCATGGACTCGTGTGCGAGCACGACCTTCATACACGGATGTCGGACCGAAATTGAGCTCATTAGTAAAGCCCAAGTTTTGCAGTTTTCTGGAATAAATTTTTATTATTTATTTCCAAAAACTATTTTAACACTTAAAATGCTGTAGCTTTTAAATTCTGAATTTGAAACAACATAATTAATTTCTGCTTTCAATTCACTTGTAACTTCCATCAGTCACATGCAGAATGAACCTTGACATAAGTTGAGTGACTCCTCTTCAGCCTATAAATACAAGTTCATCACCAGAAGTTCAAAACACCAAAAAATGAGCAAACTTATTCATTCCAGCTACAATTTTTCTTGTTCATTTCCAGGCTTTTGTTTACAGTTCGCCGTAATTAAAATCCAGTTACCTTCGTTGTATCCTGGGAAACAAACTCTTGATACGGAGCGAATTTGTTTTAAGGAAATTGTGAAATTCATAATCATCGTTTTCTATATTTTGCTTACGAGTTTCTATTTTCCAGAAAGTATACTCAGTAACAATCTTAAAACAAATCATCCTTCTCGTTTAATATGACTTCTGATAAAGAACTTGATGCTACTCCCACCAAGTCCAAACCCCTCTAGACCGAACCCTTCTCAACCAGCCCATGTGTCGGCAACCCATGCAACCCATGCTCTGCCAGTCAACATCCCAATGAACCATGCAGACAAGCCTAAAAAATTTAATGGATTCAATTTTAAATGTTGGCATCAAAAGATGTTGTTTTACCTGACCACTCTGAACCTTGTGAGGTTCTTAAGTGAAACTCCTCCACATTTGGAGGAAAATCCTAATATTCAAGCAGTGAGTGCGCTCGATGCTTGGGTCCATTCTGATTTCTTATGTTGAAATTATGTGTTGAGTGGAATGAAAGATAATGTATACTCTTCTTTTCAAACGGCTAAGGAAATGTGGGAGTCTTTAGACAAGAAATATAAGACTGAAGATGCTGGAGCAAAGAAGTTTCTTGTTAATCATTTTCTGGATTACAAGATGGTTGACAATAAGACTGTTGTTTATCAAGTGCAAGAATTTCAAATTATGCTGGTTGATATAAATTCCGAGGGAATGTTTGTCAATAAAAATTACCAAGTGGCTTCTTTCATTGCGAAGCTACCACCAAGTTGAAATTATTTTTTAAAAACTAGTTGATGCATAAGAAGAAACCAATGACGGTTGAAGAACTTGGTGTTAAATTTCATATCGAAGAAGATAATAAGGGATTTGGAAATAAAAACCTAATATTCATGTGGCCAAAGAAAATGTTTTTTAGCATGCTGAAAGCTCAATAAGAATCTTTAAGGAAAAATCTGATAATGCTTGAAAGACAACACTTAAACCTAAGAATACGGATTTTAAGAAAAAAAAATGATGGTGATTGTATCAATTGTGGAAAGTTTGGTGTTTTAGAAGTTTTTGTGGGTTTGTAGTATAGAATAGGGGTTCATGTGGATTAGTATTATCGGAATTTGATTGTTCGTAGGGATCTCTGTGTCTTTAGCTTTGGGAAATTGAAGGAAAGCAAAAATAAATGGAAATAAACCAAAATAAATGATTAACTATGATGATGTATGAATGTAAATGCAAGTATTTCTTATGCCTCGTGCGTATGCCATATTGAAATTGCAAGCAATAATGAAAATAAGCAATAAAGAGCAAAGAAACAACAAGGTACAACCAAATAAACCTAAGGTACAACTATGCATGCATGATCATAAAATTTGAAATAATGCAAATTCACAAAAATCGAAAGCACCAATAGAAAGAGCAATGGAAGTTGACGTGAAATTTAAGTTAAAAACTTTATGAGAAATAACTAGAAACGAAGAGTAAATTTTGGATTCAACATAAAACTATGAATGAAGAAAAACCCCCAAAATAAAGCATATGAAATATTCAAAATAAAAACGATCAAGGACCCGATCTATGATCAAGGTGTGTCACTCACCTAGATTCCATAAACCAAATCACAAATCCAACAATAAATCTAAGAGGTAAGGCAAAATGCATAAATTGAAGAACAAGCATGTAAACGAAGAACAAGGAAGAAAGTAACGAAAAACTTACTTGAATTAAGAAAGAGAATCCAAAATTTTGAATGAAATTACAATAAAAATAAAATCCGAGTGATGACTAGAATTCTTCTTGAGCTTACAAACCCAAGGAAAAGCTTGAAATTAAATATAAGATCTGGAGAGAAAAAATAAATCCCATAAAATAGAGAGAGAATTCCAAACGCATGCAAGAGCTGGGAGGAGAGTGTCTTTCTTTGCTAATGAGAGATCTATGTATTTATACTAGGTTTTGTTAAGGGTAAATGGGTCAAATAAGACTTAAAAGCTTGGAATTTTCATGTTTGACCAGGTTTCACCCGAAATGGCCTTGCTAGCCACTTGGCTCGACCCTAGGCGCGATTTGGCTCGAGGTGGCTCGATTTGGATCGGCATTGGCCGAGCTTGGTTCGGCGCTGGGCGGGCTTGGCTCGGCAGGTGCAAGCACTAGGTGGGCGTGTGCGGGCGTTGTCGGCAGGTGCTTGCGGGCGTGGCCTGGCAGCTCTCGGCAGGGATGGGCAGGAGCTCTTTTTTGTTCAGTCGATTGAATTTGAAAATTCAAGTCAAATTAGACATATTTTTCCCAAATTTGATAAGTTACTAAAAATATTCTTTTTTTTTTATATATTTTTAGAAATTAGTAATATTTTATGATATTTTCTTTGGAATTTGAAAATTCAAGTCAAATTAGACATATTTTTCCCAAATTTGATAAGTTACTAAAAATATTCTTCTTTTTTTTTATATTTTTAGAAATTAGTAATATTTTATGAGATTTTCCTAGATTTTTCACTCAACTTATCTGCTCCTCTAGTTTTTAGTTTAGATTTTTTTTGAATGATAAATGTCTTTCACATAGTAGGCAGTCGATCGACTCCCTTGGCTCGGCAGTCTCGGCAGTTGCGCGCGTGGGACTCGGCAGCTGCGCGCGGGACTTGTCGGCAGGCATTGGCTTGCGACAAAACGTGCATCAAGGTCCAATCCCACATTCTTATCACTTTCTTGTTAAAACTTAGCAATAATCACACCCATACACAAACTAATTGAACCTATTTAACCATATTAAGTATAAAATCAAAATGAAACACGGAAAACAACAAAACGAGAAAACAACCTAATAACCTAACGAAACTCGACTCAAAAACACTATAAACATCATTAAACTCTAATTAAAAACACGAGAAAAATACCACAATTACATGCAAAACAACACCCCACACTTATCGGGTTGTTCATCCCCGAAAAACAAAAAGTATCGAGAATGTACATGCAATGAACATTACGCAAAAAGAAAAATCCTTGTGCTTATCCTTATTAGTGTGATGAAAGTATCAACATAAACTCATTTTCTCCAAGCATTTCTCGTATTACTCTTTCTCAAATGAAAACCAAATCGATGACTTCCTCTCAAATAGAATTTTAGAGTGTTCGCTCAATTCACTCAAGTGCTTGTTATATGGGATGTGTATACGCTCAAATCGAACAATGCATTCACCTAGTCAAGATTTCACAAATTAAAAACTCAAAATCACCCATTGTACATGACCAAATAAGAATCGAAAGAGGTCTTTATTTAAGGTTTTAATGTTAGCTCTTTGGTAAGAGATGGAATATTTAGATATAGTGGCTAACACACGATCAAATGTGATCAATAACACACGAAACCCTAACTTCTAGAACTCGAAGATTATAATTGCTCCACCCTTCCCAAATTACCAAATTTCCTTCGAAACCCTTTCGTACACTCACACTCTTTTTCGAGTTTATTTCACAACACTTAGAAGCTTTTTGAATTCGCTTCTTTGTACTAAACTAAGCCTTTTAATCATTAGGCTTTTCGCTCGAACGCACGCTTTTTCAATTTTCGTGATTTGTGTTGGAGTTTATTTGTTGTTCTCCTCTTTTTTTATTTCTTTCTTCTACTTCTTGTTTTTTATATGAATATAAGAGACTCAAAACCGAAAACCCGCAATTGATTTCCCTCACATTTCTAGTCAACTAACAACATACACTCTCTCCTCACAATTTATGAAGATATAAGAGTTAGAATTGAGCTCGACTAACAAGAAACGGGGCATAGGCTCAAGGGGGCTCATTTGGATATTTAAGTAGCTTATATATTTGGATATGGCCGAAATAAAGGTAATATATGTGCCTCGAGTTCATTTCCAAATTCAATCATGTACGAGTAAAATCAAGCCATCTCAATGCAGTTTCCATAAAAATGCAAGCAAAACTGATGATTACACAAGGCTACTCACTAGTTTACACCGGGTTTTGGAGACAAAATCAAAAGAGCTTTTAGAGGTTTGCAATCTTTTCATGAGTAAATTTTGATTATATATATATATATATATATATATATAGGCGGGTTTTGGACGAAGCACAAAAATTCAACTCCTTACACAAGAGGGCATGAACATGTAAAAACTCGACAAGTAAACTATTCAAACTTCGAAGCATGTGATGATTACTCAATAATGTCATAAACACACACAAGACACAAAAATGACTCAACCATATAAATGATCAATTAGTAAGCGTCACTTCGCCAAGAATGCGTCACTTTCCCAAATCTCGAGTTAAGAAAGACAAATTATGCTTTGTGAAACCCGGACCTTATACACCTACCCACACCACACTTAAACCATGCAATGCGCTTATTGCATTTTAATGAAAACAAGTAAAATGGAGGGTGGGATAGAAGCTTCCTTAAGCGAGCGAGTTTTGGGTCTATCTCAGTGGGGTCCACTTAAGCATCCAAGCAATCTAAGCAAAAACCGAGCATGGCTTGTTTCTCTCAGATCCATAAATGCTACCAACTTATCTAATCGACCACGGTTGAATTCGGGAAACAAAAAATAAAAGAAAATCACTCAAAGTAAAAAACACAAGAAAATATGCACATAAATCAAAGCAAAACAAAACCAAGGGCTAAAAAGAACCGAAAGGCAACACAATTTTTTAATTTTTTTGAATGTTCTTAGATTTGTATATAATAAGAAACAAAGAGAATAAAAGGAAATAAATGAAAAGAACGTGGGTTGCCTCCTAAGAAGAGCTTCTTTTACGTCATTAGCTTGACGAGATCCCTTCTTAATCATGGTGGAAAGTGAAGACTGCGACGATAAGGCTTGAACGATGGCCATTAATTTGGGATCGTGCTTGAGTCTTAGGGTTAGTTAAGGTCAAAGCCCCACTTGGATTGACTTCCTCAATTGCATCGGGCCTCTTATCTTCAAGACTCCAACCAATAACACCCTTACAAGCTCTAAGCGCTTCAATCAACCCTTCCTCTTTGTCATGTATTTGTTGCGTCCTTTTCTCATGGATGCGAGCATTTTAATATCGAACATTCTGAAACTCGTCTAACTCCTCCACTCACAAAATTCTCTCTAATCCGACCTCTTTTAAATCCATATTCGTGGATTCCATTGCCCAAAAAGCTTCATGCTCGAACTCAACCGGTTTTCTCACCTCTTCTTCCAAGTAGTCATACTTGAGGTGAGATGGGAGAGGCTTAAACTCCAACTTGTGCCTCCTCTCGACCTCATTAGAAATTAATTCGAGCAAATCAAGGATCTCCACAAGATGACCTTCAAGCTTTTCAATGGGTTTCATTTCCAATCCATCATCCATATTCTCCACCTCCCCCTCAACGACACATTTACAATCCTTCTCACACAATCCCTTGGCACATCGAAACACAATTGAACCGTCGTTATGAACAAAGGCAACACAAGCTCCCGGGTCGAGCTCCTCCTCTTTGCTCTCATCCTCCATATAAACTTGTGCATCCAACTCTTGAATCACGTCAACATGTAAACGATCCTCATAAAATATGATTGATGGAATGGATGACAAGTTAGCCATAGAAAATGTGACCGATTCACCCGCTACGGACAAATTAAGATTCTTCTTCCCAACATCTATAAAACATTGAGTTGTAGCCATAAATGGGTGGCCTAGCAAGATAGTGTGTTCGGAACCATCGTCCTTCACCATGCCAACATCCAATACCATGAAATTGACTGGAACCACGGTCCCTCCATCTTGTACAAGAACATCCTTGATCATCCCCTTTGGGTGTCTAATTGACCGATCGGCCAATTGTAAGCAAATGCGTGTTTCTTGTAAAGAAGGAAGCTCCAATTGTTCATATATCGAAAACGGCATCAAGTTAACACCCACTCTGAAATCAAGCATGCCATTAATGATTTTTCCATTCCCAAGTGTGATATCAATACAAAACGAGCCGGGATTTGCCTTTTTAAGAGACGAGAGAAGGGTCACAAACCACACTTGCTTCCTTAGATAGAAAAACTCTCTCATTCGTAGCTATCACAAGCTTCTTGGAGGAGATCTCCTTAAAGGATTTGGAATAAGCGAGCATATCCCGGATGGAATCTAGCAAGGGAAGAGTGATGTACGTTGGACAATAGATCATAGAGCCTTTGAGATTGTCCATCTTTCTTAGCATTTTGTAGCCGGGACGGATAGGGCATAGGATCCGTAGAAGTTGGTGGTTTATAGGCGTTCGAAGACTTGTGGAGGCCATCGGAAAGTTTCTTTGCCAAAGTGGGACCCACGGGGGTACAATTGGGAGGATTAAGAATATTTGGAATAGAAACCTCCTCCTCCTCCTTGGACGGCGGGGCAACCTTATTATCAACCACCCTACCACTTCTAAGGGTCGTGACCTCATGAGCTTGTGAAGATTGGCTTTGCAATTTTCCTTTCTCATTCGCTTGCTTTAGCATATTCACATCGCTTGCTAATTGCCCCATTCCGGTGTTTAACCTGTTGGTCATAGCCTATAGAGTACTGAACATAGCATCGAACGAAGACAACAAAATGGAAAATGATTGCATTTGTTGCATGATGACCATGAGATTCGGATTGGAAGGTGGAGTAGGAGCATTCACCAGAATAGGCAGATGAGACGGACCAACGTGAGGATTAACACCAACATTCATATTGGCATAGCTAAAATTTTAGATGCATGCTGTTGTTTGGATGATAAGGAGGATTTTGATTTACGGACGAGTAAAAGATGGCTTAGCAACACTGGGTCCCGTTTGATACCCTTGAACCCCACATACTTCCCCCGATTGAGGCATCGGCATATAGAACGGGGGATTTGACGGACAATACGTGGTATCATGACCAATAATTCCACACGACGCACACAGGGGAAATGGGATTGGGCTAGACAACTTAGCAATTTGAGCCTCCATAGCCGCCACTTTCTTTTCCAAATCAAGCTCTCTAGGAGAAGAAGCTTCACTCACTTCGTTAGCATTGGAATACAACGCTCTAGAAGATTTTTGTTGAGAATTCTTGGCCAAAGTAGTGAAAATATTTTGAACCACTTGAGGAGGTCGATCCTTCATATTTCCCCCCGCCGATGTATCCACCATATATTGGAAATGCGGGTCCAACGCCTCATAGAAAGTTTGGATTAAAAGCTCCTTCACCATACAATGGTGTGGGCAACTCGTGCGAAGATCTCTGAAATGAGCCCACGCCGAGTGAAACGGTTCATTTTTCATTTGCTTGAACGAGATTATCTTGATCCTCAACTCGACCGTCTTTTCATTGGAATAATAATGATCTAAAAATATAGCCGAGAGTTCGTTCCATGTATGAATAGAATTGGAAGGGATACTCATAAACCACGACAACACTTTATCTTAGAGAGCATACGAAAAATAATGGAGTTAAAGATGCTCTAAACTCATCATATTTGGACGGTGAAAACTCGAGACTTACCATAAGAATTGCCGAAGGAATCAGAGAGGATTCTCTTTAGAAAACCCATGAAATATCGGATGCCAAGCCAAATCAAGCTATCGGATATCAATATCCATAACCTTAGGGTGAAGGGATACGAACGATGAAATGATCGCCCCCACGAAGGCTTTGCTAACTTCTCTCATAGCGAAAATGGGAGGGGCATTTTAGGCATTATGGTTCATACCCCCAAACAAAGTAAACGGATCGGAAGTGCCCCCGTGATCATTAGTGTTGGCACCTCCATATCCCGGAATACCACCATGACTGTTGAAATTCATATTCGGAGCATGATTGGAATTATAAGCGGGAGGAACTCCATATGGACCGGGATTTGGATTTTGCATGTTCATAAATTGAGTGGGAGCACCATAATCCCCATACGGGCTATTTGGGTTCATAAAGCCGCTATACCCAACATGGTTTGCACTATGCCCTCCCATGTTGGGTTGACCGTTGACATTTACACCATTGGCAACATGGTTTGGACCATGCCCTCCCATGTTCCCGAAACCAGTTCCAATCATCCCATTCCCAACATGGATCGCGCCATGCCCTCCCATGTTAGGAATGTAACCCCCATTTCCAAAAGCATTGGAAATGAAAGCATTATATGGGTGAGGGAGCGGTGCGGTACCTTGGTGTAGGCTCATGGTGTGCCCATGAGTGGTAAAACCACTCCTTTGATTTCCGAAAGCTTGGTCGTGAGGGATTGATGGTTTGGAATTTGAAGGCCCGGGCTTGTCGATCGGGGAGGATGGCTCGGCATGAACAATGGGCTCGAGATTAATAAAGCCTTTAGATGCATGGTCCCATGGAGACTCCTCGTTAGGATTGAGAAACGGGCCAGTGTTTGGAAGATTATGTGCCATGTATTGAGTAGTAGCAAAGGGATGTCTTAAACTCCTTAATCGCTCGGGATTCAAAATATAAGGGTCCAAACCATTCCCAAGTGTTTGGCGACCTTGCATACACTCAATAAAAATGTTAAATACAAAATAAAGCTAGAAACATAAAGAAACTACAAGCAAATCGAAAACCTTAACCAAGCCGAGTCGCAACGACGCCATTTTTTTAAAGAAGTTTTTGTGGGTTTGTAGTATAGAATAGGGATTCATGTGGCTTGGTATTATCGGTATTCGATTGTTCGTAGGGATCTATGTGTCTCTAGATTTAAGAAATTGAAGGAAAGCAAAATTAAATGGAAATAAATGAAAATAAATGATTAACTATGATGATCTATGAATGTAAATGCAAGTATTTCGTATGCCTCGTGCGTATGCCATATGAGATTGCAAGCAATAATGAAAAGGAAAAAAATAATATTTGCAACCTGTACTATAAGAATTTTCACGCTTTGCAATGAAATATTTTTTTGCTGTCAATTGTAACCTGTACTACAACTTTGCAACCTAGAGCCTGAAAAATAAAGCGTGAAGAAAAAATCTTTAGGTTGCAAAATTGTAGTACAGGTTGTAATTGACAACGCAAAAAAATATTTGGTTGCAAAGCGTGAATACGCCTATAGTACATGTTGCAAAAAATATTTTTCCCTAATGAAAATAAGCAATAAAGAGCAAAGAAACAACAAGGTACAACCAAATAAACCTAAGGTACAACTATGCATGCATGATCATGAAATTTAGAATAATGAAAATTAACAAAAATCGAAAGCACCAATAGAAAGAGCAATGAAAGTTGACGTGAAAGTTAAAAAATTTACGAGAAATAATTAGAAACGAAGCGTAGATCTAGGATGCAACATAAAACTATGCATGAAAATAAAAACCAAAATAAAGCATATGAAATACTCAAAATAAAAATGATCAAGGATCCGATCTATGATAAAGATGTGTCACTCACCTAGATTCCATAAACCAAATCACAAACACAATTATAAATCTAAGAGGTAAGGCAAAATTCCTAAATTGAAGAACAAGGAAGAATGTAATGAAAAACTTACTTGAATTAATAAAGAGAATCCAAAAGCTTGAATCAGATTACAATAAAAATAAAATCCAAGTGATGACTTGAATTCTTTTTGAGTTTACAAACCCAAGGAAAAACTTTAAATTAAATCTAAGATCTAGAGAGAGAAAATAAATTCTACAAACTAGAGAGAGAAAATAAATTCCAAACCCATGCAAGTGTTGGGAGGAGAGTGTATTCCTTTGCTAAGGAGAGATCTATCTATTTATACTAGGTTTTATTAAGGGTAAATGGGTCAAATAAACCTTATTAGCTTGAATTTTTAATGTTTGACCTGAAATGGCCTTCTTAGCTACTTGGCTCGACCCTAGGTGCAATTTGGCTCGAGGTGGCTTGATTTGGCTTGGCATTTGTTCGAGCGGTGCTGGGCAGTCCTGTCTTGGCAGGTGCGAGCGCTAAGTGGGCGTGTGCGGGCGCTGTCAGCAGGTTCTTGCGGGCGTGGCCGCCCGTGGCCTGGTAGCTCTCGGCAGCTCTCGATAGGGATGGGCAGTAGTTCTCTGTTGTTCAGTCGATTGAATGGTAGGTAGTTGATCGTGTGCCTTAGCTCGGCAGTCTCGGAAGTTGCACGTGCAGGACTCGATAGCTGCTTGCGGGACTCGTCGGCAGGCCGCGGTAGCGCTCGACAGCTGCGTGCGGGCGCTAGCGGGCAGACCTTGTCTTGCATCAAAACGTGCGTCAAGGTCTAATCTAACCTTATTTTCGCTTTCTTGTTAAAATCTAGCAAAAATCACACCCATCCACAAATTAATTGAACACATTTAACCATATTAAGTATAAAATCAAAAAGACAAACGGAAAATAACAAAACGAGAAAATAACCTAATAACCTAATGAAACTACTATAAAAATCATTAAACTCTAATTAAAAACACGAGAAAAACACCACAATTATATGAAAAACATCTGGTCATAGGTCTTCTAATTGCAGAAGCCTAAGAAGACTCCGCAAGCTTACATGGTGGAAAATATATCCAAAGATGTTGATAATATGCACTTTGCTGCTGTAATGTCTGAAGTGTACCTAGTGGGTTCTAATCCACGTGAATGGTGGATCTACATGGGTGCTACCCTTCATGTTTGTTCAATCAATGACCTCTTTGATGTTCTTGATGAAAATGTTGATGGAGAGAAACTCTTCATGGGAAATTCAACAACATCTGAGATCAAAGGCCTGGGAAAAGTGGTGCTGAAGTTGACGGGAAGGAACTGACTTTGAACAATGTACTCTATGTACCAGATATTCGAAAGAATCTTGTATCTAGCTCTCTACTGAGCAAATTTGAGTTTTGTATAATTTCTGAGTCTGATGTGGTCACTTACTGGAGCATTTTTGTAGTAAGGGGTTATGAATGTAACGGGCTTTTCAAGCTCAATGTAATGACTATTAAGTCGAACATCAATAAAACGAATAACTCTTACATTTATATGCTTGAGTCTTCCATAATGTGGCATGGAAGACTAGGACATGTCAATTACAATACCCTGCGAAGGCTAAAAAAATTTAAATACATACCAATGCTTCATATTGTCGCAAAACATAAGTGTGAAACTTGTGTAAAAGCAAAGTTAACTCGCTTACCATTTCAGAGTATGGAACGGAATAACAAACCACTTGAGTTAATTCACACTGATGTTTTTGACTTAAAGGCCACATCAAATTGTGGTGGAAATAAATACTTCATTACTTTTGTAGATGATTGAACTAAATTTTGTTATGTGTATCTTATGAAAAGTAAAGATGAAGCAATAGAGAATTTTGTTTTCTATAAAAATGAAGTTTTGAATCAACTAAATAAAAAGATTAAGGTGATTAGAAGTGATAGAGGGGGTGAATATGAATCACCTATTTTTAATTTTTGTGGTGAACATGGAATAAGACATGAAACAACAACACCTTATTCACCACAACAAAAAAGTGTTGCTGAACGAAAAAACCGTGTACAAAAATAAAGGATGAATGTAATTGTTTTGCCCATTAAATATTATCTTTAAGATCGCCAGGCTCTCCTTTGTTGCTGGCCTGACCTGTCCACAAAATAAGTTAGAAAGGACCACCAGGGGGATTCCGGTGGAATCCACTCCGATGCAAAAGCCAGTTAAGCATTTTTCTGCCTCTCTTGACCGGGATATTTATAACCCCTGTTAGTTAAGGGCCTTTTAGAGATCCCGGATATAGGAACGTGAATCTCGTACCGTTATTCAAACAACCCGAACAAACTATCCTTTTTTGACGAACCGAGCTCCCCGAACTTAGTCACAAACTTTTACGCATTCTTGCCCTGATCACGATAAAACCTTGTACATGAGTTGAGATCAGGCCAGGAAAGTCTTCCTGAACTATTTATATAGGTTTAACTCCATCTGTACTTTCTTGATCCTTTACTCTTTGTTAACGACGCGAAGTAAAATCTCAGCTCGCCCCAACTTTCCTTGCCTAAGCTGTTTCATGGTTTAGAATCTCTTTAGGCCAGGTAGGATTAGGTCGTACCAATAATTCCCCCACCCCCTAAATGGTTGGGGTGAGCTGTAACGCCTCGGTTCTAACCCAACCGATTGGTATTTCCATCATGTCTCTTCGTACACTGTGCACTCACATGCATTAAATGTGCATATCCCGCCAAATCCTCTTTTTTCAAAAAACCCTTTTCAAAACATATCTTTCCCCATATTCGCGGCTTATAAGCTACATTCTCTTCGTCAAGAGCTTTTTTTCTCTGTCTTCTTCTGCGATCAGAGTTTTATTTCTCACTTCAAGCCAGGTACCTTCTTCTTCTTCTTCTTCTTCTTCTTCTTCTTCTTCTTCTTCTTCTTCTTCTTCTTCTTCTTCTTCTTCTTCTTCTTCTTCTTCTTCTTCTTCT
>BMAC01000694.1:143577-189027 GCA_014905375.1 Phtheirospermum japonicum | reverse complement strand
CTTCTTCTTCTTCTTCTTCTTCTCCTTCTTCTCCTTCTTCTCCTTCTTCTTCTCCTTCTTCTCCTTCATCTCCTTCTTCTTCTTCTTCTTCTGAGGAGCAGCGCACCTCACTCCAGGGCAGTGTTTTCGACAACATCGTCTCCACTATCGTGATATGTCCATAGAAACACTGAGAACGAAAAAATAGACCTCTGGTGAATATTCCCTGGTGAACCATGACGCTGGAGAAAGGGCGTCCCAACCGCCGTCCAAACACCTGACTATTTTCGTAGACCAATCTCAAGTCGGGTTAAGCCTTCCTGTACACCCTTTTGTCTTAGATGTGCCTCAGATGTACTGGATTCCAGTACATTAATTCGTACCCAACGCCTTTAGGTTTATTGTAGGGCTTCACCTAGCGGTACGATTTTATGGGCTTATTCACACAACCCAACTATTTTATTCTCTTTTTCAGGCCAAAAGTTCAACTTATGGATTTATCTACCCGTCGGCCCATGCCGGCATTCTGTTTTTGACCGGTAATCCTTCCCCCAATAAGGCTTGGAGGAAGAAATTCTTCTTCATTCACTGTTCAGGTGACTGGGGTTTCTCCCTAGTGTCCATCTGTTCCCTTCCATCTCAAGCCCACTTGATCAGAGGAGAGCGATCTCTTGCCCTAAAAAAGATCATCCTCACCCTTAACAAAAACCTTTTCCATCTATCTAAACTTCTCAGCCTTACAGTCCTGACCTTCTTCAATTCCACCGTGGAGACCGGTCCTCTTACCCCTGAGATTGATATATTGAATGAGCTATCCAGTTCTACCCTTTTCACTTCTATATTTCTTATCTACCGAGTATTTATTATTACTTTTATATTTTAATTTTTAATATCTCATTAACTCTCTTGCAGTCACCATGATGAAAGAAATAATTGCTGCGTGCAAGAAAAAGTCTGCTCCACCTATGGAAAAGAGCCTTCCCGAGGGTCCGAGCAAGCCAGAAGAGCTGGCTAGAAGGGGCCGATCAGACCTGACGTTGATCTCATGGTCCTCTTTGACTCAGGGGATGATCAAGCGCACATCTTCCGCAAACGTGCCCAATCTTTAAAAGGAGTTTCCCCCTCAGAGTCCAAGGTGGTGAACCCCAACTTGAACTTGTTCAAAAACACTTCAGTCTTGGACTGTTTGAGTGGGGTGGGGGTTGAGAATCAATTCATTCAAGGGCAGTGCCTGATTTGCATCTTTTTGTACATATTTTCATTACCGTTTTTGTTTCACGTTGCGTGTTTTTCGCTTGCTTTTTGTTGCTTTAGGAGTCGAGTTGGCCGTTTTTCGTATTTCTAGATTTTCTTAGTTTTCGTACGTTTTATTATTAATTTTCGTAGTTTTTCACTTTTCCATTTTTCTTGGCCGTAGGACGTCCAAGCGGGGCCCACGCTCGTTTGGGATCGTTGATACTCAACTCGGGAATGGACGGACAAAGCAAGGAAGCGCAAAGAACGAGGTTCGATAAACCGGCGGACGCGAAAAGAATGAGAAATCGAGCCGGGCGCTGGAATCCAGTCGGCCGACTGGATGTTCAGTCGATCGACTGAACCGGAAAAATCGACTGGATTCCAGGGGATTTTGGCATTTTGGACAACGCTGTCGATCGACTGCCTACTTGGCCGATCGACTGGGTCCTCCGAAGATCGACTGAATTCCAGGGCTTTTGGCCATTTTTGACGATGTAGTCGATCGACTGCCGACATGGCCGATCGACTGAAAAGCAGAAATCTTGAAGAAATAAGTAATCAGACGTCATTTCAAGGAGACCAACTTGCAGCAGGAGGACTCTTCTCTCCCAGGAAGCTCCTCCAACCATAACCAAATCTTTTCCTTTTTCATTTTAATCAAGCAAAATTCTAGAAATTAGTTACTAGTCTAGTTTAGTATTAGATCTTCATTAGTTAAGATTGTTCAAGCTTGGTTCTAGATTTCCATTGTCAAGCTTTGAAGCTTTTCTCTTCAAGCTTTTGTTGGATCATCCATTTGGTAAACTCTTTCTATTAATATAGTTTTATGTTAATGTTATTTCTTTTAATCTTATGTTGATGTTTGATCGTAATTTAGTTGTTGTTTTGATCATCAAACCTCTATTTTTCATCTTATAACTTTTGAACTTTTGAACTTATGCTTTTAAGTTGTTAAGTTGTTAGATCAATCTTTAAGTTTTTAAAAGTTTCATATAATCTTCCTTGTTAAACCTTTAATTATTGTTAAATTAATAATGTTGACTTTTTCAAATAAGCATGACTTTAATTTTCCCTCCATTTTCCTAATTTAAAAATTATAAGTTTTATTGGTTAATTAGTTTAGATTGATAGTTTTTAATATAAGCTTTAATTTCCTTTAAATGTTTTAATGTTTTTAAATCTTGTATTTCAATTTAAATCTTAGTTGTAAAATTCAAAAACCGAACAATGACTACCGCTTTCTTAGGTCAAATTAGTTTAATCAAAACCGATGATAAGAACAACTGAGAAATCGAAAGCCGATAACATCCATCCTCGAGAGACACGACTCGGGACAACTTACCGCATCTACAATCGACTCCGTACTAGAGCGCTAAGAAATTCTCGATCAGTGCCCTTCTTCTGACCGCCGTAATCTGGAGAAGTGGTCAAACCCTGAGCTAATCGAGTCTCTCTGCCAAGATTAAGTGAGGGAAACGACCCTCTTTTTCTCTTCATCCTTCTTCGCTTTCTCCCCTCCCCCCTTTTTTACTTCCCAGTACTTTAATTATACCAGGCCGCCGCTAAGATGGCCATTCTAGTGGCTCGGGTTCGGGGTGCCCTGATGAGCGTTGACCTTACTAAGGAACATGCTTTACTCAAGGGGAGAGAGAAAAGGATGGTAAGCCTCTGCAAAGAAAAGGATGCTGAGATGAAGTAACTCCTGGCAGAATGAAAGAGCTCCAAGCTGAGCTGAAGAAGGCTCAGGAGGGAGAAGGGAGGGACCTATATGAAGTACTCTTAAAAGTAGAAGAGGCACAAAAGCGGGTTGATGAGGCGCGGACTGAAGGGTTATCTGAGGGTCGGGTTCAGGGGTGAACTTAGTTCCTTAACTTGGAAGAGGAACTAAGTATTATCCAAACAACCCGGGAGGCAACTACGTGATCCTTCTTCCACTCTAAGGAGATATGGGAACTTCTCATCCCAATAGCTAAGGCCTGGTATCATTTTAGCCTGGACGCTTAAGAGAAATGGTCTAAAGAGAACCCCTCTGCCCTGTTTAACCGCGACATACCTCTAGAGGATTCTTCTGAGTCTACAAGCCTCACTTTCATTACAGAGGACGATCATCTTCATCAGCTCAGGGCCTCAGAGTTTTCAGAGCACATTCTCTAGGTCTTCCACGCTCCTGACCGGAGTCCCTCCTCTCACCCGGAGAAGGTCTGACCCTTGCTCTGCCAGCAGATGCCTCCTACCCGACCTTTGCTGATCTGGGTGAGCTACAAAGTGGGTCCTAGTTCGAGAGTACCTTTGGGGAGAAAAACTTCAGGGAAGTCTCTGGGGCAACTAGGCAGGAAGGGGGGTGAGCCGAGCACTCAAGATTATGGGGTATAGACCTGTCCCTCTTTGTTTTTCTGCTTTTTACTGAACAAGTTTTTTGCTTTGGCTATTTTGTCTTTTTGCTAAGTTAGGGTTTCCTTGAATCAAGGAAACCCTTGTGCCATGTATTTTCATTTTTCTATATAAACTACTTTCCCGTTTTTGCTTATGCATTATCATTAGGGCTTCCGCATCTTTAGTTGAGGAGATAGATACCCAAAAGAAGATAAACCGCTCGTTTTTCATTGAAAATTTCCTTCTTTCAGAAGAAAATGCTAACCTTCGCAAAAAATCTCCCAACTGCGCAAAATTTTGGAGAGGAAAAGACAGAAAAAATGCCATTACAAATGCAAATGGCTCGAGCTTCATCAATTGATTTGGCAACTACTTGAGGAGCGTGCCAACCTGCTTAGATCAGTGCACCGCCTATTTCCCTCTGTAAGTGAGACCGAATCTGAAGCAGAACGTGTGGATAAGTATCGCCTCTGCCTTCATGAGACTGAGCAAGAGCTGTGGTGCATTCGTCGAGTTCTAGCTGCTGTTAGGAGGGTCTCCTCGTCCCATCCTTAAACTCTCTTTGTTGAGTTACGTTTCAAGATATACCCATACTTGGCCTGCTGCCTAGTTATCTTGTTTTATGTGAACCCCATGGGGCTGTACTTTTATTTGTTATTTACATAATAGTGGAATTTTCTTGGATTTTGACACGAATTTTGATACTCGTATAGTTGTTTATTTGCTTGTCTTTGTACTTTTATCAACTCGCTAGACCTATTCGAGCCAGGTTTGTTTGGAGGTATTCATCCTTACTTGATAAACTTGGCCATTCAAGGATATTTGTACTTGAATAATTCGCTTAGTCGGGTCTACCCTTCATCGAGCAGATCGTATCATTTCAGGATTTCACCTATAAGGTCAACCCTTTCTGGAGTATTGTACCCCTCTGATTGTTTTATTGAACCATCTTTGGGGCTTTGCCTCTGGACGATCTGTCAGGTCAGGATTACTAGAGTATCTACCCCTAGGTCAATCTGACCATTCTTGGGGCTTTTGCCCTAGACTGACCTATCGGGTCATGTTTTCTGAAATATCTACCACTAGGTCAATCGGACCATTCTTGGGGCTTTCTCCCTTGACTGACCTATAGGGTCAGGTTTTCCTGGGGTATGGACCCCTTGGTCAATCGGACCGTTCTCGGGGCTTTTGCCTTTAACTGAACTATCGGGTTAGGTTTGTCTGGGGTGTCCACCCCTTTGGTCAATCAGACAAGTTTTTGGGCATTCGTCCTTGACTGACCTATCGGGTCAGGTTTTCTGGGGTATCTACCCCTAGGTCAATCAGACCGTTCTTAGGGCTTTCGCCCTTGACTGACCTATCGGGTCGAGTTTTCCTAGTGTATGTACCCCTTGGTCAATATGACTGTTCTCAGGTCTTTCGCCCTTGACTGACCTATCGGGTCAGGTTTGTTTGGGGTATCCACCCCTTTGGTCAATCAGACCAGTTTTGGGGCATTCGCCCTTGACTGACCTATCGGGTCAGATTTGTCTGGGGTATCTGCCCCTTTGGTCAATCGAACCAATTTCGGGGCATTCACCCTTGACTGACCTATTAGGCGAGGCTTTCCTAGAGTACAAATCAAATTAACCACCATTTCTTTGTAAATAATCCTTATGTATTGACTTTACGCAGGAAAATAGGCTGAGGTAGAACCGATCTCAAGAGATCAGAGGACAAATTCAGATGATCACATGTGGAGAATGGGATGAGCACTCAAGATGCACCTAGAACAGTTATGTACATGCTACAAAAGGTCTGTCAATAAAGACGCAAGAAGTGGGGCAACTATTCCCGAGCCCGAACATCTGTTTTTGCTCAAAGGATGAGAATGACATATTGGCAACCCAAATGGACGCTTGGTGATAACAACTACTATAGTTAACTATAACGTGCGGAGAATCTTTGTGGACAGGGGAAGCTCGGTAGACATTTTATTTTGAGACTGCTTTAAGAAGTTAAACTTAGACTTGGAATTGGAAGAGGTCACTACCTCATTAATGGGTTTCGCTGGGGGAGCACTATGCCCATTGGGAGAAGTAAATATCCTATTCACATTGGGGGATGAACCATTTAGAAAGACCAAATTGGTACATTTCTTCGCGGTAGAGGCACCATCCTTATATAATGATATGCTTGGTCAAGGTCTTTAAGCCAATTCCAGAAAGTGATCTATGTCTACCATATGAAGATGAGACTCCCTGCTTAAGAGGGAGTGGGTGAGGTTCGAGGAGACCAATATGCATCTCGTAGAGCATATGTGGACAGTATTTGAAGAGATGAAGAGGTAAGGAGATCCAAAAACCATAGGACAGAGATGATTGTGCCTGAGCTAGATCAGCGTGAAGAGAACTTGATGACGGTCGTGATTATACCAGGGGATGATAGCCGAGTTGTATGGGTGGGAACGGACTTGAGCCCCGAGGTACTGGTGGAGCTGTGGCCCTCTTAAGAAATAGCACGGATGTCTTTGCCTTGTCTCGCCAGGACTTTCTAGGGATAGACCCAGCAATAGCCGAGCATCACCTCAACATCAGCCCCACGGTGAAGTTAGTAAAATAAAAGAAACGAAACTTCGGTCCCGAGAAGGAAGCTATCATTGAGGCATAGGTAGAAAAGCTATTGCGAGCTAAGCACATTCAGGAAATACAATTTCTAGAATGGATTTCTAATGCGGTGGTGGTACAAAAAACACAGGATAATTGGAGGATGTGCATTAATTTCAGAGACCTCAATCGCGCCTGTCCCAACGACCACTATCCGTTGCCAAGGATAGATTAGCTTTTAGATTCTACCCCAGGCTGTGCATTGCTCTGGATGATGGATGCCTCACAAGAATATCACTAGATCAGGCTGGTTGAGGAGGATTGGAGGCGTGTTAGCTTTATAACTCTGAAGGGAACGTATTGTTACGTAGTAATGCCTTTTGGGCTTAAAAACGTGGGAGTAACGTACCAGTGGCTGGTTGACAAGATGTTCAAAGCTCAACTTGAGAGAAACATGGAGGTATATGTGGATGGCATGCTAGTAAAGATCACTAGAGCAACCTCACATGTGAACGACCTGAAGGAGACCTTTGACACATTGAGAAGGTACAAAATGAAGCTCGATCCCAAGAAGTGCATTTTTTAGGTACGAGCTAGAAAATTTCTCGGGTACATGGTCACAGAAAAGGGAATAGAAGCTAAACCATAGAAGATCAAATCCATCATGGATATGGTTCCTCCGTGGAATGTAAGGGAGATGTAGTGCCTGGCAGCGGCCTTGAGCTGGTTCTTGTCTCGATCGGCAGAAAAGAGCTTGCCATTTTTCTGAGCCTTGTGGCAGAAGGCTTGATTCCAATGGGATGAGGAATTTTAGGGGGCATTCCAAAAGCTAAAAGTGCATTTGGTCAGCGTGTCGCTACTAACCAAATAAATTGTGGGTGAACTTTTGATCTTATACATATCTGTGGGGAAGCAAGCGGTGAGCACTGTCTTGATCAGAGAGGAGGGAAAGTTGCAGAATCCAGTATAATATTGGAGTGAGGTGTTGCATGATGCAAAGCTCAGGTATGTGGAAGTAGAGCGAGCCATGTTAGCTCTGGTTTGGACAGCTCGCAAGCTTCGCCCCTATTTTCTTTCACATAAGATAGTGGTTAGAACTAACCTGTCTTTGAAGGTAATAATGGGTAATCTAGAGGTCTCGGGGCGTTTAGTAAAGTAGATAATTGAGCTCAGCGAGTTTGACATCAATTTTGAAGGACGAACAACGATTAAAGCCCAAGTATTGGATGATTTCATGCAGAAAATGACCAACTCTCCTGAAGAAGAAACGAAATGGGAGATATATACCAATGGCTCGGTAGGGAGTTTGGGTTGTGGCACAGGAATATTTATGATGGATCCTATAGGCGTGACTACGGATTATGCGGTACGAATGAACTATTGTCAGTCCAACAATGGAGCAGAGTACGAGGCTCTTCTAAGGGGGATACAGATGGCAAAATAGCTCGGGGTAGAGCACATATGTGCCCGGGTAGACTCCTAGTTGGTCTATAAATAGATAAGGTGTGAGTTTGATGTGAGAGACGAGCACATGCGGAAGTACTTAGCTCAGTTTCATGAGTTCGCAAATACCATGAAAGCCTTGAACGTACTTCAGATTCCAAGGGAGAAAAATAGCCGAGCTCATTACTTGGCTAAGATTGCAATATTAGTAACACATTGTAAGGAAAGAGTAATTACCATACTAAGGGCACATCGTGAGTTTGGGGAAGAAGTGAACGCACTGGAGCAGGAAAAGAGGTTGGCGCTCCCCGATCGAGATATACCTAGACAGAGGAGAACTACCTAGTGACAAGAGAGAAGCAACGAAGGTGCGATTTAGGTCGTCCAAATTTGTATGATCAAAGGAGAATTATTTAGAAGAGGTTTAGGACAACCTCTTATACGATGCCTAAGTCCAAAGGAGGGTATCCATGTTCTCAAAGAAATCCATGAAGGATGCTGCGACAACCACATGGGTGCTAGGACCTTAGCTAGCAAGATAATGAGAGCAGGCTACTTCTGGATGCAGGCAAGACAAGATGACGAAAACTTTGTGAGGGCATGTGACAAGTGTCAAAATCACTCTTCCCTTATACACCGACCTGTAGAGGAACTCATGACAATGAGCTCCCCATGTCCATTTGCAAAGTGGGGGATAGATCTTGTTGGACATTTCCCTACCACTATAGGGCTGAGAAGATTTTTAATAGTGGCTATAGACTTTTTCATTAAATGGGTAGAGGCGGAAGCCATAGCAAAAATCACAGAGAAGGTAGTAATGCATTTCTTTTGGAAAAACGTGTTGTGTCGGTTTTGGTGTCACAAGGATCCTGGTGTCAGATAATGGCACGCAGTTTTTGGGAGCTCAGATTTAAGCCTGGTTTATAAAATATAAAGATAGAACAGCATTTCACATATGTTTATCACCCCAAGGGAATGGTAAGGTTGAGGTAACTAACCGCATTTTGGTGCAAGGGATTAATGCGCACCTCGAATGGTCGGGAGGCAAGTGGGTAGAAGATCTTAGTTCGACCCTGTGGGCATACCGAACTAATCCTAAAGAAAGCACAGAAGAGACACCGTTTAGCTTAGTGTATGGCATGGACACCGTAATCCTTGCGGAGATCAGTGTGAAAACCCATAAGGTGTAGAACTTCAGCGAGAGGAAAAACGAGCTGTTGATACAATATGCCTTGGAATTTGTGGAGGAAAAGAGAGAACGAGCTGCTGTATGAATTGCGCATATGCGGGGGCGAGTTCGGGCGACTTATAATAAGTTACTGGTCAAGAGACACTTTCAAGTAGGAGACTTGGTCCTCCGCAGAGATGATTTGGGAAAAGCTAAAGGGAAGTTGCCGCTGGTGGAGCTTATGAGTTGGAACAACTTCATGGGGTTCGATTGCCACGAGCATGGAACGTAATGAACTTACGAAAATACTATATGTAAGGAAAAAGCATAAAGATTATTTATAAAAATGGTGATTTAAGCTCATCTATGTTTTATCGCAACCTGACCTGATTGTCAGTAATTTTTTTTAGTCCTGATGGGCTAAAGGGTGGATGCCCTGACCTGATTGTCAGTAAAAAATTTGTAGCCCCGATTGGCTAAAGGGTGAATGCCCTAGATAACCTGACCTGATTGTCAGTAAAAAATTTGTAGCCCCGATTGGCTAAAGGGCGGATGCCCTAGATAACCTGACCTGATTGTCAGTAAAAAGAGTTTAGCCTTGACTGGCTAAAGGGCGGATGCCCTAGATAACCTAACCAGACTGTCAGTAAAAAATTCTTTAGCCCTGACTGACAAAAGGGCGGATGCCCTAGATAACCTGACCTGATTTTCACTTAAAAATTTTTAGCCCTGACTAGCTAAAAGGCGGATGCCCTAAATAACCGGACCTGATTGCCAGTAAAAAAAAATTTAGCCCTGATTGTCTAAAGGGCAAATACCCTAGATAACCTGACCTGATTGTCAATAAAAAAAATCTTAGCCCTGATTGGCAAGTTAAACCGGGTCGATTCTCTCGAGGAGTGGAAATACGGAGTCAACAATATTTATTATTAATATAACATAATTTCTAATACTAAACACAAGATCAAAGAGGGTTTTTGTTTCAAAATTTTCGAAGAACATAATTTAAGAAATATGGAGTCAACGATGTTTAATCGATTCACAAACTCAACTACAACTATTATTACTTGATTTAAAGACTGTTCCACCAAATTTCATTCAAACAATTCATCGAACAATAGATATGCATTCACAAAATATTATCCGAACGTAATTCTGATTAAAACAAACTACACCAATTATGTAAATCTGAATGATACGAATACACTAAATTATCATAAAACAACCCATCAAAAATCGTTCACAAAACCTTAACCATAAAAGATTCAAAAGAAATATCCAAACATGATATCGAAAGATTACTATCTAACATGAACCATGAAACTAATTAACGAGATAAAAGTTTAGAGTTTACTAAATCGTGAGAAAAATCAATCACGATACTATGATGAATCCTTGCCAAATCCAGCTATTTCGGGAAATGAGACGAACCTTGCTAAATCCGGGTAGCTTGTCACGAACCTCTGTTTCCAACGGTTATCACGAACCAATCGAACTTCATAATGAATGCTCCGTAAGGGCTATAAGTCAAGAGTTGAGAAAGTTGTCAATTATCTCTTACAATGTATATGATCCAATCTAGGGATAAAAGGATGGGTCTTCTCTGAGAATTTTTGAGTTTTAAAGGCTCAAAAGCCATTTCGTAATTGAAGAATCTCGAAAATCTACATTTGTAACGTATAAGTCCGATCAGATGGTTCATGAGTCCAATCAGAAGAAAGTTTATGTCCTCTTGTCCGATCGAACATAAAGCTTATCCGATCGGTGTGTGCTTTGAAGGTCAATCTGTTCGGTTAGTGGACTCATCCGATCGGACAGGTGTTCTTTTGGCTGTTTTGAGTGCTAAATCCTTTGTCTTCATCTCCCGATTTTGTCAAGTGACTCAGCTGTAAGAGTAAAATAAGAAAAATAGTTCAAAATGACCAATTATTGAATGAAAAGTCAAAAAGTTAAGCAAAAGTCCAAAGAATGCAAAATCAGGCAAAATAGCTTATTCTTAACTCAAAAAGACTCAAACATGACTCAAAATATGTACAAAAGTGTAACAAAAATATACGAATCAATCACCCCGTGCTTTATTGGTTTTTTCGTCCTCAAACAAACGAAAGAATTAAAATCAAGAAAGAATGAAAGTAGTTAGATCAAACAGTCATGTTGTGCATATAACTTAGTTGGGTCTTTCTAGCTGCAGACACCCTGTCGTACCTGTCTGTCGATAGCCACATCTTATATACCATTAGATTTTTTTATTATTCAATCTCATCCATCCATTTTAAGTACAAAGGGTTTTTTCAGTTGTACTGTGTTGTACTTTATTATTTTTATGATAAAAAAATATTATCTTTATGGAAAATTCCCAAATAATACACTTTTGAAATCCTTATAGTCCATATAATCCTACCAAATATTATATTCCCATTAGGTTATTTTAACCCCATTAAATAATAATATCCCTTATAATTTCTCATATATACCCATGATCAAAATCTGGTTGGGGCGTCGATCACGCTACGAGTCTTCTCAATTTCTTCTCACTCTAATCAACTTGGGTGTGATTTTTCTTATGCGCCCGAAAATAAAGGCCCGGAATTGAGATGAATCTTCTTTATTTTGGTGGAATCTGTGTTGGAAAATTGATTTGGGCTGTCCGAATTTTTGGTTAGTATGTAATCTGATTTCCTTAATCTGTGGGAGTGATTTGGAACGCAGGCGTGAGGAGGGGTTAATGCTAATTTAGGGTACAATCGTCCAAATCTTTGTATTAGTGAGTAAATGGTAAAGAATACTATTAGATGGATTATTTGGGTCAGTATTTTTTGTTATTGTCCTAGTTGGGAATTCTCCCTATAATAAAAGCACTAGTTCGCAGATTCGCATATAATGACATGCTTCTCATTTGAAAACACACACACACACACACACCACACACACACACACACACACACACACACACACACACACACACACACACACATATATATATATATATTATATATATATATATATATATGGGTGGGTTCACATGTGAATCAATCCTTGTATGGGAAACTGGTATATTATATAGTATGTATGGTATTTATGAATCATATGCATGCTAATTAAGTTAATAGAATAATAGCAATGTAGAATTATAAATAATATTTTGCATTATTTAAATTAGCATCACATATAAATGTAATATAGAGGTTCTTAGGTTCCCACCCAGGGAATTAGTTCTTATATGATCTTAATCATATATATATATATATATATATATAGGGCAAACACTCTTGTTAGGCCGGACTAACAGATCATCCGTTAGGCCAAAATTTCATATCAATACATTATATTGAAAAACCAATACATTATAATAAAAAAACCAATACATTCATAGTACAAAAGTATTACAGTACAAAAACCAATAAATCATAGCCACGGGTCAGAGATTTATGAAAAACTAATACTTTACAGTACAAAAAACCAATACATTACAGTATAAACACTAATACATTATAGTATAGTTAGATGGCCTAACGTGTCATGACCGTTAATCTGTCATAATACAAGTGTTTGCCATATATATATATATATATATATATATATATATAGGGGGTTGGATTCAAATGAGAACCCGTCATTATATGTGAACATACAGAACTCATCTTGACCATTAGATTGGATAATCTTGATGGTTGAGATCATGACATGTCAGCATGGTAATAATGTAAAAAAATACATTAATTAATTAAAAATGGTATTTTGGACATATATCAACGTTTACAAAGAGCACTACATTGTTCTTTAGAAAGCACAATAGATTAAGAAAAAAAGCACTACGATTGTATACAAAAAGTATCGCAGATTTCGTTTATAAACTGCAAATTCAAAAATTTGAAATGAAACTCAAATTTTCAACAAATCATAACTTTTTCAAATTTTATTCGTTTTGAATGAAATATATATCAAATTAATCACATTCTCAAGATTTACAATTTAAGTTACATATTGCATGTTTTAAAACGTAATATATATATATATATAAAATTAAAAAAACTGGAATGATTTTAGCACTACAGTACTGTGTAAAAAGCACAATGAACCTGGACATATAATTGCACTTTGCAATATTAAATTTAAAACCAGGATTAGTCCCTAGGTTCACATATAATGACGGAGTTCTCATTTGAACCCAATTATATATATATACATATGTGTGTAATATTCTTGGAGTTTGAGAACTTTGAACTAATATATACTGAGTTGAGCTTTTGTAAAGAATTCAAGTTCATCTTATTATAGATTATATGTATATTGTTTTTTTTAAATCCAATTTTGTTTCAATTCGATTGAGGTCCACTTTTCTTTTCATTTCTTACCCATTTCTATGGAGCTTCTAGGAAAGGATAAGCTCTTGTGATAATTTATATTTTTGTTGATGTATTTTTAGGGTTGAGGGCTATTGATCGATTTTTAAGAGTCGTAAGTTCAAACAATATGCATGCTCAAAGAATCAAAACTCTTATAATGAGGGATATTGTAATGGTAAACATGAACCCATGACCAAAGTATATTTTTGGTCCATAAGTAATATGGTAATTCGTATTTTAAATTCCTTGGTGGTGTGTGTTTATTTGTTCTCTTAAAGCTACTTTGTTGTATCTATTTGTAACTGGTTCTTTATTGTTAAAAATAGTAAATCTCTAGTTAAATTTAAAACTATTATAATGTGTTCCCCTAATAAAATAAACTCATTCATTCCAATCTATTTATTTTTTAATTAAATCAATACTTGGAATGCAAATGTAGTCTTTTGATTATTCAAGTTACGAATACTGTGAGATTACTTGCAAGAGTTTTATTTGTTTATTGAACTAAGGTAGGCGATAATCAAAATAAGAAATCTGGATGCATTAAGAACCACAACTTGATTAACTATATCATCGACTATTTTAATTATTTCAATTTGTATGTGTATGGTAGATGTGACAACAACAGGTTATGCTCCACAAGAGAAAGCATAAACCAGTAAAAGATCAAGAAGAGAAAATGTGAAAACGAAACTGCACAAACCCGAAACTGCTATAAATAAATTAGGAAATACAATTAAAAATTAATCTAAAGTAGTGTAAACTGTCAAAAGAAGATGTTAGACCATTGCATAATTTCCATTTCCATTTCCATTTCTCTTAATTTTTTTTTGCACCCTTAATTCAACAAGGATGTTAGACCATTGTATAATTTCATTATATGGTTTTTTTTTTTTCCAAATTCAAGAAACTAAATATAAATACGAATATGAAAGAGACGTTTTTTGTGTCTTTATCTTTGAAATTTGTTTTTTGATTGTAATGTAACCACAAGTAATATGTGTGATGATTTTATATTTTCAAATGCAAGTTACATTTTAGGCCAAAACTGACACATTTGGAGCCAAAAGTGATGGAATTAACGGAAAAAGTTACACTGATTTCTTATAAGTTAAGAGCTGAAAATGTGATATGTAAAGTGATACATTTTAGTGAAGAAGTGACAATTTTGGAACCAAATGTGACACTACTATTGTCAATTTTTTTTACCAAAAAGTCACTTTTACATATTATATTATAATCAAGCAATTTAAATTAAAAATAAAACTCTCAATTTTCATTAAAAGGCTTCGTTGGACAGAGAAATTGTAATTTTTGCACTAAAAATATCACTCACATATTTTATTATAGTAGAGTATTTAACTTAAAAATATAATAATGTAATTTTTCACAGCTAAGAGTGTCACTTTTCCCCCGAAAAAAACAAATAAGAATAATCTCACTCTTACATGTTATAATATATTAAAAAGTATAAACTAAATATTCATTGTCACTTTTCAACTTTAAAATTTCACTTTTCCACTAAAAGGTTTTCACTAAAAGGTGTAACTTTTGCATTAATAAGTGTCAATAAAAAATTGTATACATTTTTCATCCTTCTACTAAAAAATGCATCTTTGTATTTTAATAATGAAGAATTTAATTGGAAAGATAATAATGTCATTGTTTACTATAAAAGCAACACTTTTTAGCCGAGAATTAATTTGCACAACACCATGAAAGAGAACATGGTTACAATTGAATCTTATTTGCCTAACTAAAAGATAATTAAATTTTATGCTACCATATCTGTCACAATCTATATATAAATAAAGAAAATAATTAAAACTCGCTCCAATTCATGATATTTCTGATCTCATCATACAAAGTCGAAAATAGAGGTTGCTCCCATACTCCTTAAAACATTGCACGCAACCCCACGATAAAACAAACCAAACCCTAATCATATATATTTCCTCCAACAATCAAACATGCCCTCGTACATTGCCTTCTCCAGCCTCGATTACATCATCATCCGCCTCATCATCATACCGATTGGATATGTGAAAAGATGACCACACATCAGTCCAGCAAGGATGTGCACATGCTGCCAAGGTCTGGAGTACATTCAACGGTTTCAGCCGAGCCATGCAATGCAGAAGATGACAAAGAGCTGGACAACTGCTAGGGTTTATATGTTCTCCCTATATTGCCCCCCTGTAATTAATCTACACGTGTAACCTACCAGCTGTAGAGTTCTAGATCATTCCTAGAGTAGGCTTATATAATGTTGGGATATTATCCTTAAATGTATCAAGCAAAACCTAGAGGAAATCGGCTGAACAAAATAAGAACCCTAATATAGCTCTTTGCAGCTTTTATCACAATTCCAGTTTAATGTTTAGTTGCTTTTTCCTTTATGGTATCAGAGCAGCAGGGTAACCAGCTGCCTCTGTGCTGTCGTTTTCATTGTTTTATTGAAGAAAAATCGCATCCTTGACCTTTAAATATGTCTACCTCCTCTGCAGCTACCTCAAATTCCACACAAGATCAAAGCCAAATAATACAGCCCCAATGTCAACTGATCACTTCTAAACTCAATGAAAACAACTATTTAGTTTAGAAACAACAGATCTTAGCTGTTGTTCGAGGCTATGGCTTAGAAGGCTATCTAAATGGAAAACAAGCTGCCCCAATACACTTCACACCAGGTACATCTGATCTAGCCCTTGATCCAGCATACTCTTCCTGGCAAAAACAAGATCAGCTCCTTGCATCATGGCTGTTATCATCCTTATCTGAGAACCTACTCATATCCACTGTTGGGCTAACAACATCCAAGGAGATCTGGGATAGCCTGGAGATAAGCTTTGCTCATGAATCTACAGCTAAGATCCTAGATAACAAGTACCAACTCAGCAACATCAAGAAAGGTAACTTGAACATGAGGGACTATCTAAACAAGATCAAACAACTGAGTGACCTCCTCAGAGCCGCAGGACAACAGATCAGTGAGCAAGAACAGATCATGACAATCCTAGGAGGCTTAGGAAGTGAATACAACCCTATGATGGTTGGAATCAGCTGTAGAGTCACCCCATGTGGCCTCACAGAAGTCCAGGCCTGCCTCACCAGCTTTGAAAGTAGACTTGAAGGGATTAGCCAATCCCACTTCAACAATGAAGGCTCTTTACCCTCCATCAACCACACTCATCAAGGCCAAGGACATTACTCCATAAGGAGAGGAAATTTTTCACCAAGTTCCTACAGAGGCAGAGGAGGAAGGCGGTTTAACAACATAGGAGCAAGAGGGTCATTCAGAAGTGGATCGAGCTCAAGAGGTAGAGGTGGCAGATACAACAACAAGCCAAGATGCCAACTGTGCAAACTTTCCAACCATACTGCTAATATTTTTTACCACAGGTTTGATGAGAACTACACACCTCCAGACTGGAACAACCAAAATACAAACAAGAGTAACTTTCAGAGTCCTGCAGCTCACTTGGCCAACATAGGAAATGAAAAAGCCTCAGACTCTTGGTGGTATCCTGATTCAGGAGCAACCAATCATGTTACATATGATCTGAGCAACTTGAACATAGCATCTGAGTATGAAGGAACAAACAAAGTCTAGCTTGCTAATGGTTCAGGTATTCAAATATCTCATTATGGTAATTCATCTATTAAGTCACCATTAAACTCTCATATATTTTTGCTTAAGGACCTACTTCATGTTCCAAAAATCAGCAAAAACCTCTTGAGTGTTTCACAGTTTGCAAAAGATAATAAAGTCTTTTTTGAATTTCATCTTGAGTTCTATCTTGTGAAGGATCTATCAACCAAGGAGGTTCTTCTCAAAGGGAATATTGAAAGAGGCCTCTACTACTTCAATCTGCCCAGAAACAATCAGCTATCACATCACACCACTGTCAATCAAAACTTTCGTCATCAACCTGCAGTTTTCAGTTACAATAGAGCCAAGAATAAAGATAGCCTAGAAATGTGGCATTCTAGATTAGGACATCCCTCTTCTGAGATTGTTAAGAAGGCTCTAGAAGCTTGTAATATTCCTTTCTCCTTCAATGATAATGAAACTTTGTGTTGTTCCTGTTTACAAGCAAAGTCTCATAAACTCCCTTTTTATAATTCCAATTCTGATAATTATGGTGTTCTTGATCTCATTCATTCTGACACATGGGGCCCCTCTCCTGTTAAGTCCACAAATGGATATGTTTATTATTTGTTTCATTGATCATAAAACAAGATACACTTGGATATACTTGTTGAAAGCCAAATCTGACACCTACAATTCCTTCATCCATTTCAAGAACTTGGTTGAGAACCAGTATAACAGAAGGATCAAAATATTGCAGAGTGATGGTGGAACTGAGTCCAAACCTCTCATAGAATGCCTTGAAACTAGTAGAATTATTCATAAAATTTCTTGCCCTTACACCCCTGAGCAAAATGGCTTGGCATAGAGAAAACACGGGCATATTGTAGAGGTTGCTTTAAGCTTGCTATCCAAGTCTAAATTACCTCAAGCCCATTGGGATGATGCTTTCATCACAGCCACCTATCTCATCAATAGGACTCCATCCAAACTCCTCCACTTCAAAACACCATTTGAAGCACTAAATGGCCAAAAACCAGATTATTCTCACTTAAAGGTCTTTGGATGTTTGTGTTATCCCTTCCTTAGACCTTATAACAAACATAAGTTTCAGTTTAGAAGTGAGCCTGCCACTTTTATTGGCTACAGTCCTCAATTCAAAGGCTATAAAGTTCTCTTAGCTAACAGGAAAGTGTTGATCACTAAACATGTGATTTTTGATGAAAGCAAGTTTCCTTTTGACAAAAGTGCATTACCTAACAAAGATTTAGCCACTAAAGGAGAAACTAATACCATGGGGCCCATACTTGCTCCACCCTTAGTTAAAGGCCAACATCTGATGAAACCAAACTCCAAGCACATTGAATCAGAATAGCTAAATAATAACCCTATACAACTCTCACCACATAGCAAAGATCCAGCTCAGATGGAATTCCACATAGTAGCCCTAACCCTACCACCCCCAGTCCTCAAAACTTGTCCATCCATACTCTACCTATAAATATTGGTGACTTAATTGTTGAATTGCCTATTGAGAATATGGATACTTGTGCTGTTACTAACCCTATGCAGAGAAGAACAGAAAACAATCACCCAATGAGGACAAGGGCAAAGGCAGGTATTCACAAGCCTAAAGTCTACAACACACAGAAGAAGAACCTTGAGGAACCACAGTCACCTGATGAAGCAATGAAGAGCCCAGAATGGAAAGAAGCAATGAAAAGGGAGTATGAAGCTCTCATTAAGAATAAAACCTGGACCTTGGCACCTTTGCCTCCAGACAAGGGGTTGATAGCTTGCAAATGGATATACAAACTGAAGAGGAACTTAGATGGAACTTTGGAAAGACATAAAGCCAGATTGGTAGCCAAAGTATTTACCCAAATTCCAGGATTGGATTACACAGACACTTTCAGCCCTGTGATTAAGCCATCCACCCTGAGAGTTGTACTTTCCATTGCTTTTAGCCAAGGATGGACAATGAGGCAATTGGGTTTTGATAATGATTTTCTGAATGGTGAATTGGACACAGAGTTATACATGGAGCAACCTGAAGGATTTGAAGTAAAAGGTAAAGAAAAACTGTGTTGTAAACTACAGAAGTCCTTGTATGGTCTGAAACAAGCCTCAAGAGCTTTGTCCCTCAAACTAGGAGATGTTTTAGCTTCCTTTGGTTTCAAACCTTCAAAGTCAGATAATTCTCTATTCATCAGGCATAGAAACAATTGTTGTACCCTTGTGGCCACCTATGAAGATGACATCATTATCACAGGTGATAATGGTGCTGAAGTAGAAAAATTGATTGATTAGTTAAACAAGACCTTTTCTTTAAAGGATTTGGGAACTGTGAATTACTTCTTGGGAATTGAAATCAAACAGATAGGTGAGCTGCTGCACTTGAATCAGAGAAAATACATTGATGATGTTTTAGAAAAGGCAAGTATGATAGGAGCCAAACCTCAACCTTCACCAATGATAAGCAGTCCTAGTTTGTCCAAAAATCATGGGAATCCAATTAAAGATCATTTCCAATACAGAAAGGTGGTAGGAGCACTACAATATGCGACCCTCACTAGACCTGATATAAGTTTTAGTGTGAATAAAGTGAGTCAGTACATGCATAATCCCTTGGACAGACATTGGAGAGCAGTGAAAAGAATCTTAAGGTATCTAGCAGGTACTCTTGACTATGGATTGATATTCAGAAGGTCAGACAAAATGCAAATCACAGGCTATGCAGATTCTGATTGGGCCTCTGATTTGGATGATAGAAGGTCCACCTCTGGTTTTAGCATCTTTTTTGTAAACAACTTGATAACATGGAGATCTAAAAACAACCAACTATTTCAAGAAGCAGCACAGAGGCAGAGTATAAGAGTTTAGCTGCAGCTGTTTGTGATGTGATATGGTTGCAGACTTTATTGAATGAGCTGAGAGTTTCAGAACCAAAAATTCTAGTTATTTGGATTGATAACCAAGGAGCCATTGCCTTGTCTGCTAATCCTGTGAATCACCCAAGAAGCAAACACTTTGAGTTGGATATCCACTTTGTTAGAGAGAAAGTAACTAATAAAATCATTGCTTTTAGATATGTTCCTTCCATTGATCAAACTGTTGATGTCTTGACCAAACCATTGTCTGGACAATTATTCACTCGCCTCAGAGATAAATTGACAGTTTTCTCCAAAGGCTTGCTCGAATTGAGAGGGCATGAAAAGATGACCACACATCAGTCCAACAAGGATGTGCACATGCTGCTAAGGTCTGGAGTACATGCACTGGTTTCAGCCGAGCCATGCAATGTAGAAGATGATAAAGAGCTGGACAGCTGCTAGGGTTTATATGTACTCCCTATATTGCCCCCCTGTAATTAATCTAACCTACCAGCTTTAGAGTTCTAGATCTTTCCTAGAGTAGGCTTATATAATGCTGGGATGTTATCCTTAAATGCATCAAGCAAAACCTAGAAGAAATCGGCTGAACAAAATAAGAACCCTAATATAGCTCTTTGCAGCTTTTATCACAATTCCAGTTTAATGTTTAGTTGCCTTTTCCTTTAATATGAAAGCAAATTTGACGCCGTTATCACCACTGGTCTACGGCCAAGGGCTTCCAGAGTGCCACATGATTGGCTTCTGATTCTTTGACCGCATTTCTTTGATCTTTTCAAAATCGCCAAAGTAAAGGATACAATGGATGACCATGAGGTGATGAGAGTTTCGATTGGACCAAGAATTAAAGTGTTATATGACTTTAAAATTGAAGAGTTTCGATTAGACCAAGAATGTCATCTAAGCACATGTGTTCGATATCGAATTCTCTTGCAAATAACTCATTTCTCATCAATCACTCTGCTACATTTCATGCCCCAAAGTTCTCCAAATCGTAACTTTATTACTGAAAAATTGTGAAATTTCAAATTAGTACTTCATATGTGATTGTAGTAGAATGAAAAATGTTGGTCGCCTTGCTAATTCACTCTGCTACATTTTCACTTTCATTTGTTGGTCGCCTTGCTATTCTTTTCTTGATCACAAATGAAGCTGCTGCATATCATGTCGATGAAAACTCCATGCAAATCTGTAAAAACATAAAATAAATTCGTAAAAAATTGAAAAATTGCTATAAAAATATAAAGAAATAAATTCTCTTCTTACTCTATATTTACTGATATTTCTTTTTGATAACCAGTCAGTAACCAAATTTCCAAGCCGGCTTGCAAAAGTTTATCGATGAATTCTAGAACATGGGATTATTAATAGCAGACATTAATAAAATGCAATAACAAGAATGATTGTGCTCGAAAAATCTAACTAACATTAACATACACCTTTCTGTAACTTATCTTTTATTGCTACAACACCTAATAAAATCAATTCTTTTCGATAATTGTGTAAAGAAAGTGACGCTTCTCTGTCAACCAATTACAATACATCGAAGAAGAAATAAGATATGACAAAGTTCATAATACAACAGTGATTGACTATAATAAATGACAACTTTATAAGAAAAAGTAATGAGGTTCATAAAAAATATGATACTTTCTACCAATAAATTATTACACACCATAGAAGAAATTACGCATGGTAAGTGATACAACATCAAAAATTGAATTAATTATATATGATATGAAACTAAAAAAAGGGGTAGAAGGTTCTAGGTCCTGTTAGATTGATAATATGGTAATAATATATTTTTATGGTTATTATGAAATTATGGGAAGTAAGAATCCTAGTATGATAATATTAACTAATTATGGAGATTGTGTACAATTAGGATATTTAATCTAATATTGGGAAGGAATCCTACTAGCTGGTGGAAAAGTCTCAATAATTTTATAAATAGGGGGTTTAGGCCTTTATTTCAGAAGATTGATAAATTCAACCTCAACTTCACCCGCCTCCAAATCATGGAGCTTACATTATTCTCTCTTTTTATACAATTATATGTGGAATAATTCTCTCAAATCTAATTATCATGGATCATGGAGCTTACGGATTTCATGGATTTTATGGCGAGCTCTCCTCTAGGGGATCTCCTTTAGAATAAGCGAGCTCTTATACTGGAGACGAGAACCCTAGATTGGGAACACCTCTCTTTTATCTTGTCTCTTATCTCTTATCTTTTGTCTTTTGATTTATAAAGAGGACACGGGCCTCACATTTTTCTCTACATTAATTTTATCATACGTTTTAAGCACTCGTGCACTATTGAGCTCTTGCACATCTCTCTCGAATAATATCTTACTTAAGCATCGGAGGGCCTACGCCGGGGCTACCTGGCTTGGGTTCTGTTTTGCAGGTTGATTAGGTCGCCATGAGCTTTCTAGAAGGCTATCAGGTCGCCTAACATGTATTTGAGGTCAGTACTTTCTATTCTTGAAGCACCAATATTTTTGGCCACATCAAGTGGCGCCGTCTATGGGAATACGAGGGACATCGAGTTCTTAAGTGAAAGACGTGAGGTTTCATACATCAATAATGATGGATGGTAAAGGGGGGCTTACAAACGTCCAAAGTGAAAGATAAGTTTCGAGTTTCATTTCTTTTCTAATCGGACATATGAAAATATGAATTAGTATACGGTATGATCTATTTTATTTATATGGGGTAATTTGGTATATCCGACGTATATGGTGATATGGTGTTTATGGTTATGGGAAAGGGCAATATTTGATTTAATTTGCAACAAATATCTTTGATTAACATATTCTTCATGGTTTGGTTATGTGCTTGTTAATATGTTTGATTAACTTATTCCTTCCTTGGTTGGTTTTATGCTTATGTGAATATGTTTGATTAACATATTCTTTTATTTGATTGATTATGAGTCTATATGGATATATTTTAATGTGGTTTAATTGGATTAATATGGTATATGATTTTGTATTGATGTCAGGGGGACAAATTAAACTTTTCATAATAATAGTTTTGGAAATTGGCCCACTTCTAGCTCGCCTCACAAAGTGGAGCATTTATATGTGTTTTGATGTACAGTTTCATGGAGGATTGATAAGCGAGAAATTGTAAGATAATTAATGGTTTAATTCTAATATTTTTATGTGCTTAATATTCTCATATATGTTTATTTCTCGCATAGTTATTATTACGAGTGGAGGAGCACCAATTGTATATTTCTTCTCTATTTTGCAGTATTTGGTGCTATAATAAGTGAATGATATTCCACAAGGAAGCTGAGAGACGAGGATCAACGAATCGGTGAAAGAGAATAGGCAAATCAGGAGGCTCGCGTCGATGCCGAGGATGGTGCGCGTCGGTCGATGCTCAGTCAACGAGAAGCTGCAGTAGCGTCGATTCAAGGTCCGTCGGTCGACGCCATGTCGATGGAACTCTCTGTTGTGACGATTGAAGGTGCATCGGTCGATGCACATGCACGTCGAAGCGAGCGGGTGATGCGCATCGACACTGAGGACTGGCACGCGTCGGTCGACGCCGACGCGGCAGAGTTATTTTAGGAAGAAAACTTGCGCGAAAAGAAAGAAGAATCCTATACAAACCCGACCTAATTCCATCCCAAAGACACACATAACATATCCTAGGGTTCTAAGGAGTTCCATAGAGGTCCCAAGTCATTCCAATTCATCCATACGCAAGACAACTTGAAGATTGAAGATCAAGACGCAAGATTCAAGTTCTACACATCGTTTCTCCTATTTTCTCAAGGATTATGTTTGTTTATCTGAACCTTTTCATTTATTTTATTAATTCCATGAGTGAGTAAACTTATTGTCTAGTTCTAGGGATGTTGAAACCCTCGTGAAACTATGTTCTAATTAATTTATGCAATATTATCTTTTCTTCATATGCGATTGTTTGTGTTGTTCTATTCTTAATTTATGATTGCTTAATTCTTAATTTGGCTTGATCACCTAGATTAGGGATTGGTCATCTATTGCTAGGAATAAGATTGCTTCCCGTGTAATTTTCGTAATCTATATTTCATCGGTAGCAACTAATGATTATGCATCGTTAGGGATAACACAACATAAGTTAAATAAACCGAGCTTATGTTTTTATTACTTATATTAATCTATTTGCCTGGGTATTAATGCTGATGTTGGATTAAATCTAGAGAGCTTATTCTAGGTTGTTCAATAATTAGAATCAATTGAAGAGCTTATTTTGATTGAGTAAACGGTAAGGGCAAATTCGAGTAGCAAGAATTAGTTGGGCTTAAAAGGTTAATCTAATAATTATGAGCACAAGAAGGGTTGCGATGCTCGCATCCTACTTATCGATTATTTTTATGATCGTATACTAACGAATTGAGTGTAGACTTACCTTTTTAGTTCGTATTAATTTTGATTTTGAAGGGTTCATTTATGACCTGCCCGACATCTAACATTGGGATGATCGACTCAACTAAACACAATGAGGTCACTTATTCAAGGAGATGTGATCGTGGAGTTTTGCATCCTGAAACTAAAGAGGTCGCGCAGCTGAATATTCGAGGAGAGGTAAACTTTTCTATGGCATGAGTACGTATCAGGTACGCTTATTTAAATCTTGTAAAGAGAGGGTTTTATACACTACTACAAAAACAACTTTCTAAGGCTGTTAATTAAAGGCGGTTCAATAAAAACCGCCTTAAAAATACTTTTAACGGCAGTTGTGGCTAAGACCGCCGTTAAAAACCGCCGTTATCAACTGATTTTAACGACAGTTTTAACAGAACCGCCGTAAAAACTCGTACATTCTACGGCGGTTATTTGAGAACCTCCGTGAATTAACAGGTATTCACGGCGGTTTCTTAAGAACCGACATGAATTAGTTTATAGGTTAATTAGTTTGCTAGATTTAACGTCGGTTCCATTAGAACCGCCGTGAATGTGATGACATTTAACGACGGTTCTTTGAGAACTGACGTAAAAAATGGAGGCCAGCTGAATTTAACGGAGTTTTATAAACAACCACTGTAAAATCTCACACATTCTACGGTGGTTGTGTCTGAACCGTCGTAGAATGTAAATATCAAATAAAAATACAAAAATAAAAAGAGATCACAATAAAATGCAATGCCACATCACCGATCCTCATGCTCATTGATCTATTGATCTCCACCGTCCACTCAAAACTTATTTACTGATCTTCACCATCCATTCTAAACAAATGGATTGATCCCCTTCCTTCTTTTCCTATCCGTCATTTTTCCGCCCCAGAAAACCCCATCCTTCGAAACATCTCCCCTCCAGCTCTCAGCATTCGCCACCGCCAACAGAGACGACTCTGTTTTATCTGCCGCACTTTCACTTCCACTCGCGGCAAAAGCATTTCCAATTATATCAGAAATATTATTATCGCATTTTGATTTCTTCGCCAATCTTCGAGATTTCTTCTCCCTTTTCACCCTCTGTCACATGAACTGAATCTTAGCATCCACGGCGATTTTCAAGCATTCCAAACGGTCAAGGTCTTCGATACCCAACCGGAGCGGGTCTCGCAGGTTCGGGAAATTGAGTCACGCGTACCGGCCTCGGAGCTTGTACGCCGCCCTTTCTTAGGCATACCCGGCGGCCTCCGCCGTGTCATAAGTGCCCAGCCACAACCTGCCCCTGTTCTACGGCAGCTTTATCTCTGCCACCCATTTGCCCTACTGCCTCTGCCTCACACCTCTGTACATTTTGTTCTTGCTTGGGCCGAGATATTTGTAGCACGGGCCTTGAATCGGGCTATATAGTGGAATTCATGGAATTATTGGTCTTGCTTGGTTCAAAAATAGGGCTGATTATTAATGAAGAGTTTGATTCTCGGCTCTGTGAAAAAATTGAGACCAAGGTGTTCGATGAATTGCTTGTTAGAATGAGTTGTGATAAAGAGTTCCCAATATGAGAAGAAGCATTCTCATGTCACTATTATACTTCAAATATTTTATTGTCTGTGATTGTAGGCTATGGTTCAGTCTGTTTGGAATTTAAATTTGGAACAATGCCAAGCTTCTGGGTAGGAGTTTTACTTCTTTGGATTTTGTGGGATGGAAACAGAGGTATTTTCTTATTTCTTATTTATGTTTTTTGTTTTTCATTTTGGGCACCACAAATTTTTGTGAAGATGAAAGATGCTGCTAATTTATTTACTTGCATTATATTTTAATTAGATTGCAGTGGTATAGTACAGAAAATAGTCATGATTAATAACTGGAAAGAATATGATTAAGAAAATTGTGTACTTCATAACAGTATTAATTAACTATCACATTGCTTGGTTAGATTATATAAACAGGAGAACTTTGATATGTGCAGTCAATAAGGATGCTGAAAAAGCATTTAAAAAGACTGTGGAAGTAGACAGACTCATAGACATGCTAAAGGATGCAGATGATAAAGAAGTGAGTAGGTCCTCCCAATGTTGATCAACTTATGTAAGCCTATTCGATTTGATTTTTATTTTTATTTCCAAATCTCACGTTGTTGCTAAAGTCACGGATAGTGTAAATATTGAATTTATAACGTATATATCCTGGAAAACCACATCATTAATTGTTATGTAAATGGATTATAAATTTGTAATGAGGTTCCTACTCTCCTTACCTTTTTTTCTACATCAAAGTTTTCTATTTTCTTAGGGATATTTATAAAAACAACCCCTGAGATTTAGCTTAATTTAAAATACAACCCAGCTATTTTCATAATTACAAATACTTTTTTTTCTTTTTTTTGTAGTTAGTCTAAACCACAAGGCTAGTATTTGTAACAAACTATACCTACATTTGGGCATCTAATTTTCATCGTATAACATACGTGATTACTTGGGCGAATCATGGACGGCCACTAATGGTAATAAAATGAATCTATATCTGTCAATTTGGAGTTAATGATGTGTCACAGCACTGCAGGAGATCTTTATGAGTACGATCAGACATCAAAGCCTCCTTGGAAAAAGCATATACATCAAAAAGCCTGGTCTAGGGCTTGCGGTTTGCATGGACTTGTCGGATCTCATTCGATGTCTCTATTCTTCTTGACTAAGGTAATATAGAAAGATACTTTTTCTTTTTTTGCGAAAATCAGACATGAAAACTTATATATTAATAAAAATAAACTCGGTTATCTTTTAAAACCAAATTTTGTACCCTATTATGCTGATAATTTGTTATAAAAAACCAAACCTCATCAGGTTTTTTATTTTTTGGTAATCGAGCTAGAGCTTAGGGGTACTTTTATAATTATCCGATGAAAATGCGTATGCATGTAGGGTGGAGAGTTGATCGAAAGACGACTGAATCAAAGAAAGTGGAAATGGGGTGTTCATTGTAATCCTAAAGGTCATGTGTTGACTTCAATCACACGCATTTCTCAAGGTGAACCTAATGAGAACTCAAACCCGTTGTTCGTTACAACAATAGCTGGATTCATTTTTGAGTATCGTATTCAATAGAATCGAGGTAAAGAAATATATATTTCATCAATTTTGTGATTCTGAAGTGACATTTGTTTATGTTTGATCTTAATGACTGATACTTCAAGCATTTTAAGGCTCGGATATAGAAGGCCTAATCTTTTCAACGTCAAATAATTTTGTCACCTTCGACTAATTTATCAGTTCTTGTGTTATGTTATCTAAAATCACAATTAGTTACCATATTCCACAGTTTTCACATATTGTGCATTAAACTAGGAAATGAATAAAATTTAAAAATAAAAGGAACATAGTCAACTTGTATTTAGGTTAATTACAAAAACTAACCCTGAGATCTAGCCTAATTACAAAAGAGACTCAATTCATTTTTTGTAAATATTCTATAACAACCATAAGAATCTAAAGTCCATTTTTTGTTTCCCTTTCCAAAACATCATGCTTGATTTCTTTCTCATTGTATTAGATTTCTCCTATAGTAATGGCATTCTATTAAAAATTCATTTTTTTATCCACGCTTGTTATTATTATTATTATTATTTTAATTTTTAGACCAGCATGATCTTTTATATGTAATAGTTGTGTATTGAAGTGCAGAATAAGAGCTTGTACATAATTGTGTACTTAAGTGCAGATTTTGAGCTCCTAATGCCTATTATTCTAGGGTATTGGTTGGTATCGGCGATGGAGAGAAGTGGAGTAGATGATCGTTTAGGCGTATCGGCGATGAATATGAAGAAGATAAAGGGTAGCAAAAGATTAGAGAGCCAAGATTTTGCTTCAAGACCATGAGTGATGTGGATGTATTGGATGATGGTACATATATTGTTAACTTGTTTTGTTTTGTTGTTAACTTTGGGTTATTATGTTAGGGTAATTTGTTGGATTAGGTCTCATGGTGTATATTTTTATGTCCTTTGGGGAATTTATATAAGTATAATAGAAGGCATTCTTTGTACCCTATTGTTGTTAACTTTAGGTTATTTTGTTGTCTTGATAATTGTTTTTGCGGTGGATTTGAAAAGGTGCACCTGCTTTCATTTCTTTGTTTAAAATTGTTTTACTACTTTGTAGAAGGTATTTTTCAAGAACCGCCGTAAAACGTCCGTTCTGGAAACAGACTTTCTAGAATGTATTTTTTAAGAACCGACGTAGAATACACTGCCGTTGTTTTTTACGGCGGTTCTTAAAACTCCGTAAAAAGCATCACTTTCTACGGCGGTTCAGGAAAAACTGTCGTAAAAAGCCTCACTTTCTACAGCAGTTTTAGAAAAACAGCCGTAAAAATTTACGGTGGTGGATTTAAGGGTGGTTCCAAAACCTCCGTAAAAAACCTCAAAAAATTGCCTTTAAATCTCCTTTCTGCAGTAGTGATATTTCCTTCATCTACCTTGCATTATTTTTTATCTCAGACCTTTGGGCTCCGGGCTAATGGTTCTAAGCGCCGAGATTTTCGCTAGCCTCCGAAAGTAAGCCAGCTTATTGCGCGTCTCAGTCCACAGACTTCCACAAGCGTTTCACTCATCGGACCAACTTTTTTGATGGCCTCGGCCTTCTTCGCATACCTCATGCGCCATTACTCACGTCGAGGCTTCCATGCGTCATCCCTATTGACCCAGTCGCACAACTCTCGGATCTTGAGGTTGATCTCGTCAATTTCATAAGAAGGGATAGATAAATGATTTGTGCGAACTACACTAAAATGACACCGTCTCTTCTTAATGGCAAAGCGACGCTATTTTGCCAGCTACCATTTACTATAAGGATACAAACACGTACACCACATTTTCCATGCTGCAACCTCAGCTCTATCCTCGCGATCTCACCTCTATACTCGCGACCGCAGCTCTATCCTTGTGATCTAAACTCTATTCTCACGATCTCAGCTTTATTCTTGCAACCTCAATTTTGTTATCAACAGCAGCCTTAGCCTGCGACCTCGCCCTTATTGTTACAATATTAACTACGATCTTGGCGACCTTATGCGACCTCATTACATAGAACAATATATGGTTTAATGGTTATGGATATGGTATGTCTCAACCCTTGTTTAGGTCGGTGAAGGATTGAAACTATTATGCACTCTTTCAGAAACTCTAGGCTGACGCTTTCATTAGGTCAGCAATGGTTTATGGACATAGTTATGGGTTAATGCTTTCATTAGGTTGGTGATGGTTTATGGACATGGTCTCTTATGGTTATGGGCCGACACTTTCATCCGGTCGGCGATGGATGGTTTTACGCAAGGGACATGTTTTATTTACACGTTCTTTGCGAATTTTGATGTGTTTTTTTAATATGTTTGATTTACATATTCCTTATTTTGAGGAGCATGTTTGGTTTACATGTTCTTTGCGACTTTTGAATATGTATTTGGACTATGTGTGATTAACATATTTCTTACTTGATTGTCATGTGTTTAAGGGAATATGTTTGACCAACATATGACTTTGGCAGTTTTATTTGATAAACCTTGTGATTATTTGTTAATGAGACCTGGTTGTTTTGCCTTGTTCGCATTATTTGAACATGGGGGACTGAGTGGTTTTCTTGGCCCTATGTTTTTGTTATATGGTTTCACTTAGCAAAGTTTATCTATACACGGGGAATTAAATGGTTTCCTTGGCCCTATATTGTTGATATGTGGTCACACTTAGCTTGTGTATGGTCTAAATACTTTACTTTTTTTTAATTTATTTAAACTTGGGGGACTGAATGGTTTTCTTGGTCATGTGTGATTTTATATGGTTTTTGTTTACTATGGTTCTACATGGTCTGGTATATGGTAATTTCTTTCAACCACCTTATCCTAGGTCGGTGGTGAATTTTATGATATATTGAGGTGACTTTGGTATAGGTCAATAGAGGTTTTTGAGTTGGCCAACTAGGTCGACAAAATATGGTAGTATAATTTTATAAAGGTGAGACATTTTATGGTTACTAGCCTATTTCTCCCTTGTCAACACTCGTGTTTGCCTCGCCGATCACTCGTGTTCAAGGAGGATCCGAGTTATCTCGCCATATGCACAATTACGCAAGCGAAAGACTTAACACACGCACAAACAATATTATGGGGATGCTTCCCCAACCTTATATATTATGCCCCAAGTTCGTATACAAGGAAAGGCCTTGTCCGGCAAACTCGAATCACAAAACACCGATCTAAGCCTAATAAGATCATGCCTAACAAAATCTATCAGATGACAGTCCCATCCGCTAAGCATATCTCCGGGGAAAGTTGCACGCCACCGCCTAAGTGGCCGGAGCCACCATCGAGAATCCCTACCAAAATCTTTCATCTTTGGATCATGACCACACCCTCATGATTTTCCTCCACTGACGTGCGATCATCCAAGCATCATCTGTGTGTTTTTGGTAACCGCCACTTGAATATGATCACTCCTCTCAAAACCCCCATATGCATTGGAGTCTCGCACCCTCATTATTTTTCTTGTGAAGGCCTCTCGCCTATTTTTACAAGCACGGATGTAACCGCTTCCAACCGCACACTAGAGAAAACTGCTCACTCCGCTATTACCCATAATTGCTTGGTACCTGCACGCTCATCACATGGAATGGTGCCAAACAACTCAAGTCAGGTCGCTCGACATGAATCTCGCGTGTCTTAAGCTTGAAAACTACCTTCCTTCATAAACCCGCCTTTCTAACCAATTATGCCGAAAGGACCCGCATAACCCCCCATCGCTACTTAGCTAAACAGCTGGAATATAAACAAGTACCTAGCCCCTTGCACACCTCATTGATTTTAGCTCGTAACCGTTTGCCCAAGACATCGACCATTTCCAACATAGCCTTAAATACTCGCCTTTGATCCGCACGCAATACCATGCTTTCTTATGAACCGGGTCGACCCAACCTTGGTCAGGTTAGACACCTGGATTAACCCGTGACTCATTCTCATGACTGGGGTTGCCAATTGTTAGCATCCCTCATGAGCCATGGCTGACACCTCCGGGTCACCATAGGGCTGGAGCTTCACAAATCCTTCCCAATATAATAGGCCTTAAAAAATATGAAAAGACCCACCGAATGACACTGCTTGTCTGTACAAGCACTAGTGCCTCCTCAATTTTTCAATGTCTAAACTTTTTCAAAATATGACAAAGGCAAATACAAGGTAATCTCTCGACAAATACTCGAACACCAATGCTTAGAAACCTCTAAATGTGTGTCTCTTTACCTTGTCTCATACGATATCGCACCATGCCGACATTGTTTACCCCACACACTTACTGACCTGTTGAGTTATCATGCAAATGGTGTAACACTAGGTAATGTGTAAGTAGATGTTTTTATGATTGAGGTTTTGACCGACCTATTTTAGGTCGATGATTGATCCATAGCTACATAATTCAAATATATGTGTATTCTTATGGTTTTTATGTTTTCATGGGCAGACGCTTATTCAGGTCGACAATGGTCTTTATCTTTCTTATGGTTGTGGGTTGATGCTCATTTAGGTTGTCCATGTAAGTAAACATGCATATTTCTAGGGATTTATGAAGTGACGTCCACTTTAGAAGGGGCAATCCTTTTAATAAGGGGGCGAGCTATTTATACAAATGGCGACCTCTTATATGGGAGTGGAAAGATATAATAGATAAAATGGTATCATTGCAGCTCGGTATTGAGTGGTAACTCAGTATTGAGAGCTGGGCTTTATTGTTAACATGGTCTTGGGCCCTATTAGGCTGACATGGATTATGGTATGGGGTCCTAGCGTACTAAAGAAATGGTTCATGTTTATAAGGCGATGCTTAAGTTATATTTAGTGTTATGGTTTATGGTATGGAAATATTTTTTGGCCATACTGTTTTAGGTCAAATAAAATGGTTTATGGTTTTTTGACCGAAGTTTTCTTTATTTTTTATATACACTACCTGATTTCGTACCTCAATCAACTAGAATATGGTGGGCTAGCAGGTACGACATCAAAAATCGACTTAATTATATATGGTACGAAAGTAATGAAAGGGGTAGAAGGTTACAGGTCTCGACAGGTTGATAATATGGTAATAATATATTTTTATGGTTATTATGAAATTATGGGAAGTAAGAATCCTAGTATGAGAATATTTCCTAATTATGGATATTGTGTACAATTTGGAGATTTAATTCCCTTTTGGAAGGGAATCCTATTAGCTTGTGGAAAAGTCTCAATAATCTTATAAATAAGGGGTTTAGTCTCTTATTTGAAAAGCTTGATAACTTCAACCTCAACTTCACCCTCCTCTCTTCCATGGAGCTCATATTATTCTCTCTTTTGATATAATTCTATGTGTATTAGTTCTCTCATCTCTAATTATCATGGATCATATCGCTTTCGGATTTTATGGCGAGCTCTCCTCTAGGAAATCATCTAATTCCTAATCTTGCGGACACTCTCTATTCTACTCTTTTATTTCTTCTTAATTCATCTCCCTCTCTGCATCTCATACGCAAATGCCATTACTCTTTGCTCCTCTTAATTACAAAACAAACCAACAACCACTAATTTAAAAATACCCCAATTTACAATCAAACTCAATCCATTATAAAATCCCCATCTAAAATCTTTGTTCGAAAGCACCATGCGGAGGAAGGTGTAAGCAGAAATGGGTCCCGGCTAAGTGGAGGCACAAAAAAACCATGGCATTCGGGCTTATGGTTCGAATCAATTGGATTTTGGGTCAGGATAGCAATTATCGCAAGAATGACTTAAAAACCCCAATCGAATAATTGAAACTCTCAATTTTCAATAAAATGAAAATTTGGGATTAAATCTTTCTTCCCTCTCATCGGCGTCAGCACCGCTGAGACATACGCACTCTTTCGCATTACGCCGGGGAACCAGCGGTGATGACAAGCAGGTGGTGACGGGCGATGACTCCTACTGTTAAACATCGTAGGCTTGGTTGGGCAACATGGTGTTACAAAACAGAAATACGAAAAGGAAATTACTACTGAACTGTACTACAGTTCTTACAGAAGCTAAAACCAAAACTGGAAAATTGATAAAACAAAAGTTAACACCTTCTTGTATCGATTTAGATTGATCAACAAGTCGAGGCGAGAAAGATCTCTTTCCGCAAGACAAATACACCTCATGTAGTGCTGACGAAATTGGCGTAATGTCCCCAAAGATACAACGATTTAATGCCTTTGAAGTATTAGCACACCAAACTTCAAAGTTCCAATGAACTTGAAAAGTGTGAAACCGAGCACAAAATTTAAAACAACTTTAGTGCATAAAATATGAAGAATGAAGTTGATTCAGTTTATTCTGCCTAAAACTTCTAAGTCTATATTTATAGACTTCACCTTGAAAGGATTGAGAATTTGAAAAGGATAGGTCAGTTGCAATTGGTGGCTTTAATTATCCACTACAACCATTACCTCCACTACCTCCATTATCACAACTTTGAGACTCCTCAAATGCCGCTGATGAAGTTGAGAAGTCATGGGTTAAACCCATTTTCATTTGAGCATCTTAATGGGTCGAGCTCATTTTCCTTTGAGATTCCAAAAAATAAAATTGAATTGGTTCAAAACCAATCTAAAATAGCCCAAGAGAGGCCCGTGGCCTAGGACCCAAAGACCCAAAGAGTCCAAAGTCCAAAGTCCAAAGTCAATGTTCAAGATGCAAGGCCAAGTCCAAGGCCTAGGCTCAAGCCCACAGTTACAATCAACTAGTGCATAGGCTTAATCAAATGATGCTCAATACAACTTCCTTTTAACTTATAAGGTGTATAAATTTCCCTTACATTTTCAATGTTGGATATTATACACATCCCCTTTCCAAATGGCTAACTTACACAATTTATTTCTCACTCGCCGAAAATCAGTTTTGAGAAAATAAATATACTACAATTATCTACTCAATACGTAGAATAATATTATAATATTTAATTATACATGAATTAAATATTTAGCCATCCAAATTAGCCTCAACAAAACTAATTTTCCAACAATCCCCCACATGAGTGAAAATCAATGCATGTATGTATGCAGACTCTTGTGCTCAGTCATCACAAGACGTTATTGCTTTAGGATAGGTATTTTGTTACTTTGAACCGTCCATAGTAATTATCATCAACTATACTAGAGGACTTGATGCCTTGAACTATCCCTCCGTAGTGTATATCAAGACAATGATAATTACACAATAAAATCTTAACACCTTCCTGTTATAAAGTTGTGTCCGTTTTGGCCATGGACATCACTTTTGATTCATAAGTGTTTGCATTTTGAAGCGGCCCTCACTCTTATATAAGTGACCTCCCATAAAAAGTATCCTCATATACTTCACCTTCAAAGGTTTGGGATTCATTAAAAAGTCTTTATACTTTAACCTTACCACAATTCTCATGTAAAATCACTTAGATTGTTTTTCAAGGATGAGACTCGAACATTTAACTTGTTCCAAGTACTCAACTTAATTTCCATAGTTTAGTTTTGAACCATGTTCATGGGATCTCCATTCATCAAGATTGGGTTACCACTATATTCATTCATTAATTTTGTGGATTTTAAACCCATTCCCTCAGCAAATTTCTCAATTGATCTCGATTAAGACCTTTCGTGAGAGGGTCGGCAATATTATCTTTGACTTAACATAGTCAATAGATATTACTCCTTTAGAGAGCAATTGTCTAGCGGTGTTATGTCTTCGATGAATATGTCGAGACTTTCCATTATACATACATCTTTGTGCCCTTCCAATAGCTGCTTGGCTATCACAATGTATCAACACAGGTGGCACAAGCTTATTTAGACATGAAATATCTTCCAAGAAGTTATGAAGCCATTCAGCTTCTTCACCAACTTTATCTAAAGCTATAGACTCGGATTCCATGGTGGATCGAGCTATACAAGGTTGTTTTGTATACTTCCACGAAACTGTCGCACCTCCAATACCGAAGATATATCCACTAGTGGAGTTAGAATCTTTCGAATCTGAAGTCCATCTAGCATCACAATATCCCTCAAGTATGACTAGGTATCTTAAGTAGTATAACCCATAGTCCATTGTGTATTTCATATGCATCAATATCCTTTTCAATGCATTCCAATGCTCATGGCTAAAATTGCTTGTATACCTACTCAGTTTGTTCATGGGATAGGTTAACTGAGATCGTGTTCAACTCGTTAAGTACATTAGACTTTCTATGACCCGAGCATACTCTAACTGAGCAACTGGTTCAGCCTTGTTAGCTACTAGATTTATCTTTAAATCAAGGGGCGTCCTACTAGATGGAACCTCATAGGCATTGAATTTATTGAGCAATTTCTCAAGGTAATGATATTGTGACAAAATAATTCCTTCTTGGGTTTTGTTGATTTTAATCTCGAGGATTACATAATTAACTCCCATATCTTTCATGTCAAAATATCAATTTAACATTCACTTAGTATTCATGATTATATCATGATTACTGCCAATGATTAACATGTCATCCACATATAGACAAACAATAACATATGCATTTGATGTTCCGTTGACTTAAACACATTTGTCACATTCATTAATATTAAATCCATTTGACAACATAATTTTGTCAAACTTCATATGCCATTGATTTGGAGCTTGCTTAAGTCCATACAAAGACCAAATTAATTTTCACACCTTTTTATCTTCACCGGGTGCTACAAAATCCTTTAAGTTGATCCATATATAATTCTTCTTCTAATACCCCATTCATGAATGCAATTTTCACATCCATTTGATGAATCTCTAGATTATGCAAAGCAACAATTGCAAGAAATACTCTAATATATGTTATACTCATTACCGGTGCGTATGTGTCAAATATATCATAACTTTCTCTTTGTTTAAACCCTTTGGCAACCAAACTAGCTTTAAACTTATCAACGGTTCCATCTGCTTTTAGTTTCCTTTTCAGGATCCACTTACAGCCTAGGGGCTTACAACCAGGTGGTAGATCAACTAACTCCCAAGTGTGATTTTTTTTTTTCCAGTATGGATTCAATTTCGCTATATATAGCTTGTTCCCAGACCGGTTCTTTTGGGCTGGATACAGGTTCCTTAATGGAATTTGACTCATCATCCAACAAGTACGTGACAAAATCAGGTCTAAAAGACTTTGCAGTCTTTACCCTTTTTCCACGTCTTGGTTCATCACTATTTGGTTTTGAACCACTTGAAGTTTCATACACTCTTTTATTAAAACTAGATTTTGTCTTATTTTTACACGAAAAGATATTCTCAAGAAATATCGCATTTCTTGACTCAATCGTAGTACCTTAAGAAATCTCAAGATTTTTTGTTTTGTGTCCTAAGAATCGATATGCTAAACTATTGTATGCATATCCGAAAAAAATGCAGTTGATCGTCTTTGGTCTGATTCTCATTTTCTTTGGTTCAGGTACAACGACCTTTGCCAAACACCCCCATACTTTTAGGTGTTTATAAGATGGCTTACGGCTTTTCCAAAGACCATAAGGTGTCTCGTTTTTACCTTAAAGTGATATTTTATTTAAAATGATGTTGGTTGTCAAAACAGCTTCCCCCCACATGTTTTCAGGTAAACCCGAGTTAATCAACACAACATTCATCATATCTTTAAGAGTTCTATTTTTGCGTTTGGCGACGCCATTAGACTGTGGTAAATACGGTGTCGTCATTTCATGTATTATACCCCACTCGGCACATAACTATTCAAACGGAGCTACATATTCACCGCCTCTATTACTATGAATTATTTCAATCCTTTTGCCAAGTTGATTCTCTACTTCAATTTTATATCTCTTGAAAGTTTCAAGAGATTCATCTTTGCTTCTTAACAAGTATAAGTGGCAAAACTTTGTGCAGTCATCAATGAATGTTATAAAAAACTTCTTTCAACCTCTAGTTTGCACAAATTTGAGATCACATATATAAGTGTGGATAAAGATAAGAGGTTCATTGCTTCAATACAAATTTCACATCTACTTTTGGATTCAATTTTTGAGTTTGGTAACAAATATAAATTCATAAGTCTTTTTATTACATTTAGATTAACATGATAAACCTAATATGCCATAAATCAGAACACTGAAGCAAGTAATTGGAATTAGAAGCATTTTCATTCATACTTGAAGAGTTTGCAGGACGAGTAGCCATTTTATTCGGTTTGAACAATTCTTTTTCTAGATAACCCCTACATAAGAAATGTCCAAACTTGCTTAACCCAAATTTCTTAGCTTCAAAGACTAACTTAAGTCCATGCTCAACCATCAGTGATCCAGCTACTAAATTTTTATGGATGTATGGGACATGCAGCACTTCTTTCAGCAGTAGCTCTTTTTCCAGAATTTAACTTAAGAACAACATTTCCAGTTACAGCCACTTCCGACGAGGATGAATTCCTCATATAGATCTTACGACCCGTTAAAATAGTGTATATGGAAAATACATCTATGTCAGAACAAACATGTTGAGTGATGATTCGAACTTTTGTGTACCTACTTATAAAGATTTGTCAAAAATTTAAAAGTTCGCCCGCAAGAGAATGGGATCGCGTGTAGGTTGGTAAGTTGAACTGAATCGTCTCTTAGGGAAAAATAGGCTTGGAAGTTTGTTTTGTGTTTGTTGTTCACGAATAAGAAAAGTAACATACGGTTGAGGTTTTGTTTGAGAATTTTAAGAACTAAAAATTAATTAAACTAAGAGCAAAAAATTAAATCTAAAGATTAATTTGATTATAACCTAGTAAATTAAATCTAGAGATTATTTAAACTAAGAATTAATTATATAAAAACCTAAGATTAATTTAACTAAGAGAAAATGGATCTAGAATTTATTTATAAATTAATTGATTTTTAAAACAATTAAAAAAACTTGGGTTCTAGCCAATAATTATCAACATAATCACAATCCCAATTGCAACACAATCAAAATATCGATTCGTCATGGAAGCAATACTTATTTATTAAACTAATTAAAAGCATGCAACTAAATTGAAAGCGAAAGAAATAATTACTTACTAATTAAACCAAGAAGATGCGCAGCGTTTTGGTGTAGAAATCCACGAACTAATATTAATCTAAACTAACTAGGAGCAAATCTAAACTAATCCTAAAAACTAGAGGTTTAAAACTTAAATTATGAAGAGAAACTAAGAAAACAACTCGGCACTCGTCTGGGTTGTCAGCCCCTAAGAGGCCTTAGAAACCCTTGGAAAAGTAAAAAGTAGAAAAATTGAGATAAACTATGCTAAAGTATGCTTGAAATCTGAATTATGAAGGTATTTATAGTTGTGGGATGATTTTGGGCCGAAATCAGGCTTTTTTGTCGGTTCTGGGCCCTTTTTACTGAAGCATTAACGGTAAGGTAGTGGTAATAACTGTTATAGAAAGCTACCGTTAGTTCTTCAATTCAGCGTCTGTCCTTCAAGGATACTATAACGGTTCCAGAATAATAAAAGTTATAGAAAACCAGCAGCTTCAAATTCTTGCTACCTCTTCGCCGGAAAGCTTGATCTTTGCCTCTCGATCATTATACTTCATCTCTAACGTGCTGAACTTTTCTGGTTACTTAGCTATAAAGCGAAAAAATACAAATAATACGAATTTAAGCTCAAACTACCCAACTTATACCAAAAATAATAAGAAAAATAAACTAAAAATCAAGACATATACGTGTTAATCAACTACCCCACGCTTTATTTTTTTGTTCGTCCTCGAACAACTGATCGTTTCAAAGTATAACAAGAATGAAAACAAGCTCAAGCAATGATTCGTGCTATGCTACATACATAATTTTGAAAATACAGATACAAGTCACGCAGTGTCAAACACTCCACCCTTATTACATTGTCGCTCCAAAATAAAATTCATTCATCCACTCTAAAAGGAAATATATATGTGGGTGTTTACTCAAAAGCATTAAAGCACTGCTGCATGGGACGTGTATACGCTTAAGTCATACAATTACATGCACAATAAATAAGAACTGAAAATCAATCTCTTTTCAATCTCAAATTAAGTGTGTTATCAAACAAAGAATCAAAAAAGGTCTTTTCGGGTTGTAACATAAGGCTCTTTGGACGGGTATGGAATATATAAGTCGTGTGGCTAATTCACTCAACCTAATCTAATCACGAAGCAAAGTGCTTCACCTCGTACAAAAATAAAAAGCCTCACTAAACACTGATAACGTATCCTTTAACTTAGGCAATTTCTCAACTCATAACTATAAACCGACTTTTGCTCGAACTAATTAAACAATATAAAAGCTTATAATATGCTTCTACACAACTCATGCCTTTTAAACATTAGGTTTCAAGAAAATAAACAATAAAACACAACATTCATTAGAGCGTAGTCAATTACATAACTCGATTCACCAAGATTCCCCATCCTTGTTTATTATTTTTTATATTTCCCCCTCTATTATTTTTTTATGGGGTCTTTTCTTTTTCTTTTTCTCTTTTCTTTTATTGAAGGATGGTGATCCTTTATTACAACATTTCATAAATCCCTGATAAAATTTCTAAAACACAAATAACCAATAAAAATAACGAACTCCAACCCCACGCTTTTAATGGGTTAGTAGGAGTCAACTCAATAAAATCACTCAAGCTATAGGCATGGATAATTTGGCTATGATTGGCTCATTCGGGATTTATAGTGGCTAAAATTTATGGATATGGCCGGAATAGGGTTTTCTGTGCCTTAACCTCATATTCAAAGTCAACTACACACAGCGATTTCAAAGAGATATCAAGACTGAAACTTATTCAAGCACATGCAAAGATGATAAACACTCAGGTTACTCACAGGCTTTTTCCATGAAAAAGTTTTGAATTTACGCTTATTTTAAGGTTTTGCGAAATCAATTGCGCCCAAATACCATTTTACAATATATAGAAATAATTTTTTGAAAAACTTATGCACTAATACCCGCTCAAAGACAAAAACCTCAAATCAAACTTAGTCAACTTCGACAGGCAATCCAGACAAACACAATTCAGCGCAAAAATAGTAATCAATCACGTGAAAATTTCAAAAATTGCACATTTTTTTAAGAATATAATATAAATTATTCTCAACCATCCCCCCCTCTAAAAACTCAGCAATCTCCTAATTGCCATAAATATAAAAAAAAAATCAAAAGAGAAAAGGAGTAAGAAAATGTCCCTGAAAATTAATGGTCAAGTTTCTCCAAATAGTTAGGTGCCATCATCCTTCGCCTCGAATCGCGTGAYTGGAAATGACTTGATCAACGTCCAAAACTTTCARCTTGATTGTCCTCAAAACTTTCTKCACATCAACACCGCATAAACTTACCCAAGCATAGACACAACTAATAAAATCAAAATAAAAGCGAAAGAATAATAGAAAAGAAATCAAACACTTGAGTTGCCTCCCAGAAAGTGCTTGTTTAACGTCAAAAGCTCGACGCCTTCTACGAACAATGCTATCCTGGATCCAAATATAAGTGACGATCGTGCCACACCTTAGAGTTCTCTAAGAGTAAATGTAGGCAATTTAAATCACCAAGGCGAGCACGGAAAGCAAGTCTTAGAACAAAAACATCAATTCGCTTCGGAGGTCGAGAAAGTGAGTAGTCGATTACCACGAACAAATCAATAGTAAAGTGCAGCATAAGGTGATCCTCGACTTTTGGAAAAATTAAAAAATCCGTTGAACAAACGGAAAATCCCTCGAACAAACTGAACTCCTTCAATTCCTTATTATCCCCCTCAACTACTTGAAAATAATTAAAATCTACAAAAGGGCAAAGGGGAGGGGAAATTCCTTCGACTACCTCAACCACGACTTTATTCTTAACCTCTATCAATGCTTCGGGTGGCTCGGTAAGAGGCTCGACTATCTCATCATTCATCAACAATTCGTCCACCACCTCTATCTCAATATAATTTGAAGCATCTGGCGGATCTCCATACGTCTCGATAATCTCACTCGTCTCCAACTCGGGCACCTCGACTCCTCCATATTCCTTGAGCTTGATTGGGCCTGAATCTCCAACGTTGTTTAGGTTCTCCAATGGTAACACCACCTCCTCATCATCTATTAAATCCTCGAAAACTGCAAGAGGGTCGAAGTCCACCGTATCACTAAATTCATCCTCCATATGCATCTGTCCCAAAATCGGCTCCATATCATCATCCGCATAAAACTCGAGAAAACTCGAATTCGTAAGATCCACATTAAGATCCAATGGCAATACCCCAACATTTTTGTCCAGATCGTTATTGATTAGCATAGGGGGAATGACCTCAACCAAATCTTCATTAATCTCGTCCTCACAAGTATTACCCAAACGATCCTTCAAGCTTAAATCCTCAACATCCATGGTGGCTCAATCACATAACAAAGTGGTAGCTCGTCCTCCTTGTTTAAAAATATGGCTAAATTGCCATCATTTCACCACACATCTTCTCTATATTTGCCACACTCTGACGCATAGACTCACGACATTGACGCATAGACTCCGAAATTGGGGCCATGGACTCAACGGGATCATCTTCATGCATGGGCAACGAAACAATGTCGTCTTGAAAACTAACGATCTCAGCTTCTTGATCTTGCTGCTCCACCACTAGTTGATCATATGGTTGGGAATCTTCATAGCTCGGACAGGAAGAAATTATATTGGGAGGGGAATAAGAATCGTAACTCGTATAATCTTGGACGGCGACAATTTCCTCTCGTGGCTCATCGTCAAATAACAATAAACATTCATTCGCCATATGTCCTCGGTATCCACAACGATTACATATTACATTAGGCACGTAGAACTTTCTCATGAACTTGTCGATTACGTCAAACCACGTTTGCAAAGAATCGAGTTCTAACTTTTTGTACCATTGCATTGCTCGTTCCTCAAGTGAAAAGGTGAAGAGTCGCAACCGCACTTGTTCCCTTGTAAGCGATTGGGAGATTCAATTGGTCGTACTCGTCAGGAAAGTAATTCTTCATTGCGTCGCTCAATGGAGTAGCCGGTCGAAGCTCACGACGCCAATCGAACGGTGGTTCATCGTACGAGTAATACATTTTTTTATTTTAAAAACAATTTTTGATTTTTTTTATATTTGAAATTCGAAAAATAAAAAATTCTATATTAAAAATAAAATTTATGATTTATTTTTTTATTTATTTATTTTTTCATCGAAATTTTATTTATTTATTTTTAATTTCGAAAAATAATTTTTTTAATTAAAAATAATATTTTCGGATTTTTTTAATTTTTTAATTTTTGATTTTTTTTATTTTTTTGTATTATGTTTTTTTGAATTTCGAAAAATAAATATTTTTAAATTAAAAATAACATTTTCGATTTTTTTTTTGAATTTTTTTGGATTTTTTTTTGGATTTTTGAAATTGTATTATTATTATTATTATTTATTTTTTTTGAAAAACGGTTTGAGAAATCTTGGGTTTTGTTTGTCGACGTACCTTACAAACACAACACTCAACGGACAAGATTAAATGCACCTGTGGAAAATAACAAAAACAAAATAAACGAAAAAATCACAAATAAATACCAACGATAAAAGAAACGAAATAAGAACACAAACAAGGATACAACAAAAAACACAAATATCACAACCTTTAGTTTTCGCCGGCAACGGCACCAAAATTTTGATTCGAACTTTTGTGTACCTACTTATAAAGATTTGTCAAAAATTTAAAAGTTCGCCCGCAAGAGAACGGGGTCGCGTGTAGGTTGGTAAGTTGAACCGAATCGTCTCTCAAGGAAAACTAGGCTCGAAAGTTCGTTTTGTATTTGTTGTTCACGAATAAGAAAAATAACACACAGTTGGGGTTTTGTTTAAATATTTTAAGAACTAAAAATTAATTAAACTAAGAGCAATAAATTAAATCAAAAGATTAATTTGATTATAACTTAATTGATTTTTAAAATAACCTAAGATTAATTTAACTAAGAGAAATTGGATCTAGAATTTATTTATAAATTAATTGATTTTTAAAATAATTAAGAAAACTAGGGTTCTAGAGCTTTGATTCGTCTCCACGATCGCTTGGGTATCCCCAATTGATGGTTTACAATGAGTGTAGATCTAGCCAATAATTATCAACATAATCACAATGCCAATCGCAACACAATCAATATATCGATTCGTCATTGAAGTAATAATTATTAATTAAACTAATTAAAAGCATGCAATTAAATTGAAAGTGAAAGAAAATAATTACTTACTAATTAAACCAAGAAGGTCCGAAGCGTTTTGTTGTAGAAATCCACGAACTAATAATAATCTAAACTAACTAGGATCTAATCTAAACTAATCCTACAAACTAGAGGTTTAAAACTAAAATTATGAAGAGAAACTAAGAAAACAACTCGGCACTCGTCGGGGTTGTCAGCCCCTAAGAGGCCTTAGAAACCCTAGGAAAAGTAAAAATTAGAAAAAGTGACCTAAACTATGTTAAAGTATGCTTGAAATTCGAATTATGGGGGTATTTATAGTTGTGGGATGATTTTGGGCCGAAATACTACTAAAAATCAAGACATATACGTGTTAATCCACTACCCCACACTTTATTTGTTTGTTCGTCCTCGAACAACTGATCGTTTCAAAGTATAACAAGATTGAAAATAAGCTCAAGCAATGATTCGTGCTATGCTACATACATAATTTTGAAAATACAGATACGAGTCACGCAGCGTCAAACACTCCACCCTTATTACACTGTCGCTCCAAAATCAAATTCATGCATCCTCTCAAAAGGATAATATATATGTGGGTGTTTACTCAAAAGCACTCAAGCATTGCTGCATGGGACGTGTATAAGCTCAAATCATACAATTACATGAACAATAAATAAGAAAGAAAATCAATCTCTTTTCAATTGCAAAATAAGTGTGTTATCGAACTAAGAATCGGAAGTTCTTTTCGGGTTGTAATTGATTAGAGTAGATTTGTCCTTATTTTTATTAGCTTTTTAGTTCGTTTTTCTATTTGTTTTTGGTATAAGTTGGATGATTTAAGCATAATTCCATAATTTTATAATTCCAGCTTATTTTACTGCATTTTGATCTTAATTGATGCGATTAGGTGATGTTTCGTTGTTTTTCACCTTACAGCTAAGTAACCGGAAGAGTTTAGCACGTAAAAGACGAAGTTCGATGTTCGAGAATAGAAGAACAAGCTTTCCGGTGAAACGAGTAGCAAACGATCGAGAAACGGAGACCGACGCTCAGTCGCGTCGACTGACGCGACCGTCGACGCACAGTCGACGCGAGCCATGTCAGCGAGTCATGACCACGTCAGTCGACGCACTGCCGACGCTACGTTCTGAAGCGTCGATGTCGACACACCAAGGTCGACGCAACGTCGACGCTAGCTGCTGAAGCGTCGATGTCGACGCACCCCGTCGACGCTCCTGCCAGCCGACGCGCGCACCTACTGATCACACCTGCCGAGCGCTTCCGACCAAGTCTGCCGAGTCCTGCCGAGCACCTGCTCGCGTTAGTCGATGCTCCGTCGACGCACCGTCGATGCGACGGCCCAGAAGTCGGAAATTAGGGTTTCTTGTGCGGCAAGACTTGTAATCTTTATAAAAACCCGCCATATTTCAGGTTTTGGGGAGATACACAAAGACTCAACATTATCCTAGGGTATTTTAGCATTCAATAACAAGAAATCCACGTCTTATAACAAGATTTGGAGACGCGGATCAAGGATCGAAGTTCTACAACGTCCGAAACACCGATTTCGCGCTCGAGAATCCATTTTCGCCCAAGATCAGCGTTCAAACTCCGGAATAGCTGGAGCTTTTCATTGCTTTCCTTAGTTTCAATAAGTATTCCTAAACTCTTAGATAATCTTCTAGTTAATTGTCTAGATAAATTCTTAGTTAATTCTAGTTTTAATTAGTTTAATTGTTTCTTATGCTTCGATATTGGATATTGTTAATTTAGTTTATTTATGCGATTTAGTTTATACTTAGTTATTGGTTCTTGGATTCCTATGATTCAATTGCTAGCGATAATCTCTTAAATTCATGCTTTTAGATATAATATCTTGGTTCTAGCCTTCATAGCATAAAATTGGTAATTTAGTTATTCCTCTTAGTTGATAAATTTAGAATAATTAGTTTAATCAGCTTTAGTTTACTGCTTAGTTCGTAGTTGATAATCTAGTTAAAGTGATTAGTTTAATTAGTTTTAGTTTAATTATTGCTTTAGTTATAATGATCAATTCAATCTTTTCAAACCCTCTAATGTATATGTATGTTATTCGTAATTGAGAAAAACATCCGAAAGACCGAACAGTTGTTTCCCTCGAGAGATACGACTCGAGTCAAACTCATCACCCCTACAGTTACCTCGTACACTTGCGAGCAAACTGACGTGCTTTTA